>REGM01000036.1:244218-291840 GCA_004194415.1 Aurelia aurita
GGGGGGGGGGGGGGTATAGATATCAAATCAAATACATTGTTTTAAGGACTTTGTCAAATTTCTAGCAGTAAATAAAGTTAAGGGGGTGCTGCTTGATGGCGCCAGGGACAATTTTACTATGATCCATTGCGTCTAATGGCATTTCAATTGATTTCATTGATAGATTTGTCACAGAAAGCAAAGAATCATAGTATAGCCAGAACATGAACACGACAATTGACAAATATGAAATTATATCAATGAAACTTGATGCTCGCTACAGATTATCTATTTTTTTACTGGGTGCTAATTAAATTAAGTTGAGTTGATAATAGTTTATACCATCCACTCTCACTCTTTTTCTTCTTATATTTTAGAAGGATCTATTAAACCTGGCAAATGTCCTCGACTTTCCAGCAAAGAGATCCAGGAAACGATGGAATGTCCTCCTCCTTCGGTAGTTAAGCATGAATGCCTCTTTGATAAGGATTGTAGTGGAAACAAGAAATGTTGCACAGATGGATGCTCTTTCAAATGTAGGCAGCCATTGCCAACTCCTACTACTGTCAAGCCAACTGCTTTTGTTGAGCCAACTGTCAAGGACGACGGTAATCTTCCTAGTACGTATTTTACTTCAATGCTATTAGCAACGAATGTTTCTTTCGCTGAAAATCGAAACTTTGCCCAAACATTTTGTAGTGAACCAATCAGACTCGTGGATTTTGTGGGTACGTAAGGGAGTGTTCATTAAGTATGTGCTATGCCGGGGCGGAGGGGATTTAGGAGGGGTACGAGATTTTTAATTTGGTACTTCAAGGATGGGGTACGAAATGAATATTGATATTTTTGAGGGGGTATGAAATCAAAATCACAGTTTTAAAAAAGATTGTGCAATAGTGTATATATATATAAGTAGTTATTTAAATGATAGCGAGGCAGTTGACAGAAAATAATAACGAGGCTGTCAAGTATCGTCCTGTCGTTTCAGATTATCCTTATTTTGAGGAGTAACAACGCGAATTTCATTAGAGGCAAGATTGGGTATAAGACAATTTTCAAGAATTACGCAGGGGTATGAGATATTTTAGGAAAAGTTAGGAGGGGTTTGAAATTTTTATAAACATTCTGTTAATACCCTCCGCCCCGGCATAGCACATACTTAATGACCGCTCCCTAATTGCTTCACGGGGAGCCCGGAAAAGATGGATTGCCATGCATACCAAGAGATGCTTCCACTAAAGATGGCATCAAGAAAATTTTTACGTTCCATGATAAATTGACCAATCAAATTAATCGAAATTTTTCCTTGACGCCATCTTTAGCGCAACCTTCTATAAACTACCACTCCATCGACGACCGGCCGCCGTTATGGAAAGTTTCAAAATTTCCTCATGATGTTTCTGTAGATTAGCACACAAAGGAATGTCAACGGCTGCAGAGCATTTTTTAAGGATTTTCTACTGGCGGGGAATAATCGATGAAAAGTTACACATTAAAGATTCTCAATGGTTATGTTTCGAAACGATAATTTACATCTTCTCCAGATGGATCTTGCATTATGCTAAATGCTTTATGCAACCAATGTTACTGAAGCAACCCTGCTTACCAACTAAATCCACCGGGTAAGCATCTGCTTTTTCTGAAAAGTATTCAATCATGAATTGTGCACCAGTTTCAATGCATCATATATTCCAGACGTTTGATCGACTGTAATGACGCATGAAGAGATACAAATTTGAAATCTATATTTTCATGCTTATAAGATCTAAACTGACACCGTTTTAGTTACTTTAGTTTGTGAACTCCAAAAGTTAAAGCCCTTACCTTTAATAATATCAGAAAACACTGCTACGGTTTGAAATTAGCTTACAGCATTTGGGCCCAAGATTTGGTCATTTTGAGTACAGAACTCAGCGGCTCCTTAACCCATGGCTAAGGGCAAGGTGTTAAAATCCAAGTTAGACTTTAATTCAAAGATCTTGCAGCTCTTTCTATTTCCCTCTGTCCATATGATTTGATCAAACGTCGGGAGGTAGAGTTAGCGAAAATTTGCCCACATTGTTTTCGATTTATAGAAAACTTCGTCAGATATATTTATTTAGCCTACTTAAATAAATAATTGATGATGATGATGATGATGATGATAGTATACTAATCTTTTTGAATCTTTCATAGATTCACCAGTAAAGTCAACTAATAAACAAGTTTCCATGTCAAAANATGACCTAAGGACAAAAGATTTATTGCAAATTCCTGCAACAAAAAGTATCATGTTTGGCATTGATTCTATCAAGTTTCGAGGAAGCCTCTTATGGAACAGCATACCTGATTTAATAAAGAGTGCTTCATCAGCTGCTATATTTAAGACCAACATCAAAAATTGGAGTGGAGACAAATGCAATTGCAAGATTTGTAGATAATGATTATTAGCATTTTATATTATATTGTATCATAGGTTTCTTTTCTTGTAAAAATTGTAAATAGTTGGTGTAAATTAGTTCCCATTAGTTAATGTAGAACTAGAACTTAACCAACTTAAAATAAATTGATATTATATTATTATTATTATTATTTCATCATCTATAGCTTTAGTTTTGGGTTTGCGTATTCTGCAAAATTCGAACGAATAAAAACAAATTAAAACTATGGTAAAAATGTATCGACACGTCGTCTGCTTGATATACCTGAAATTTTTTCTCGGGACACCGTTCGCAGGTAAGTCTGATTGCGATTGAGAGAAGGATAGTGAATTTAGTATCGGTTGTGTTTTAATATCAGCCAATCAGAATAACACACAGTCAAGTTCAAGCAATTTGCCAACTAATTGTTAAGAAACTTCGAATACTTTTCTTGCAACTTGCTGATCGATTAAACCTCTAATGTTTGAAATTGGCCAAAGGTCGGGCCAATGGTATGACTCAACAAGACCCAGCAAATGGATAAGGTATCTTTGCTCACCAATCATGAAAATGTCCGCAACATTTGTCCCTCCGAATTTGTTAATGATGGTAGGGTCTAAATGGGCAAAATGGGTAAGCTTGGGAAAAAATGGGTAGGGCATGAAATGTAGAGAATTTCCATGAAAACCTTAATTCGCCGATTTTCGATTCAATTCACAGTCTACCTTTTTTCCTGCCATCGACACTACCCATTTTACCCCCAGCCTACCCATTTTACCCCCAGCCTACCCATTTCACCCTTGCAGACCCTATGTTATGCAATAAGATTGTTGGGAAAAAAGCAACAAGAAACATACTCTTTATTTCAAATACAGAAAACAAATTATTTGTGGATTCCGAGAGGCAAGTTAGGTTAGTTTCTGATGGCAAGTCATATTAAAGTTTGTTTCATTGCGTTCACTACCAGAATATCTATGTACACTTCAAATTATTTAGGCCGCAGCTTAGCAAATTATTTAGGCTGCAAATTATCAAATTAGCTAGGTGGATTCCCCAAGGTCGAGTCACTCAATTTACAAGCTTTGAAACTAAGAAATTAAACAGTTTATACTGTTCTGACATTTGGTGACATTTAGTAAATATGTCTGATATAAGAAATTTTCCAAATAAATTGCTGGAAGACCTCCCTTAAATGAACTGAAAGTTGTTGCTTTATATTCTAAGAAGCTTAGTGAAGTGCTGTCTTACCAATATTTTGATATTCTTCTCTCATCAGTCAAAGGGAAATACGGCATGATCCCCAATCCCACTTATGGCAAGCCTGCGCGTAACCCCAACACTTCTTTCGCGGAGGAGTGTTTGGGCTGGTATAGCTTTCGACCAAGGGGGAGGGGGCAAGAGGACTCATTTCCTACATCATATGGCATCAAATGGAAAAAACGGCTCCTAACATAATAGGAAGCATACTACCCTCTGCGCCTATACTTACCACTACTAAGGCTATTATTACTATCACTTCTATTAAAGTTGCAATCATTCTCTCTATGTATTGCAACAAACTAACAACGAATTTAAGGAACACAACTAAAAACAACATTAACTAACAACACATTAGCCACAGTGCACAATTATTCGAGGAAACTTGCAGTAAATTGTATTTGCTGTTCATTCATCCCCTCATCTTGGAATGCTTCAATATGAAAACGGCACCGGCTGTTGTCCATATGGTTGTTTTGGTACAAAATGCACTTCGTTTGGTCCTGGTTCATGCGCGACTTCCGCCTGCGGGATTCTCGCTAAGAAAAGAAAATTAAATACAAAATCAAGCTTGTAGGTGGTAAAAAGAATCAATTTAATTTAATTTGTGGTCTTTGTTCTAGATGCTGAGGGGGAGCTAAGGGGACAAGGGTAGGTGAATGATGAAAACCCTGGGTGCTGAAGCAAGCTCTTGAAGCCTATCTAAAGTCTTTTCTTCGAAGTCTGTCTGGCTTATGGTACCCAATACATAAAACTCAAAACTCACCAGCTCATCAAAGCATCAAGAAGAATACTGCTCGGCAATATACGATTGCGCTAAAGGTGGCAACAGGGAAATTTTCGACCATAAGCCTCTGCGTTCTATCATAAATCGACCAATCGAATTAGTTGAGAAGCAAAGGAGCCATCTTTAGCGTCATGGTCTGTTCGTGGACAGACCCAATATTTAGTTAGTTCAGTGAAAACATCTTTAGAGTTAGGCTATTGTTATCAAACAATAATGTACTGTTAAATAGATTGTTTTTGAAGAAAGAGGACAAGCAGGGTGTCGGTTTCTTGTAGAGCCGTTCCTTGAAAAATGGGGCTCTACAGAAATCAATCTGCTGTGTATAAACGGTCCATCTTAATGCATTTGCATCAGCCAATGAAACTAATGTTTGGTAGTTTTACTAGGAACTATAGGGAATTGAATTCTGGTACTAAGACCATTGATAAGAGACGTGAACATTTTATTAGGGTTACTCAGGAAACCTGCAGTTAGATGGGGTTACCCGGATAGAAATAAAATTTAAATCTAACTTTAAAAACTTCACCCCTGTTGGTATAGTAAGTATTTGTATAATTTTATCGGGGCTGCATCATATTATTATTAGAAACGTGCTGCGAATTGGTACAACAACTTCACGGCCTAAGACCAATTTTTCTCAAATGGTTAGTGATTATTCTAATCTGAAATCGTCTAAGTGATCTCAAGTTTCGTTCGGTGTTTAAATATTTAACGAGAAGAATGAGTTAAGTTTATGAATTAGGGTTAAATGTTAGTATTTACTCACATCTCTTTTTCGCTAATTTAGCTGCAATGAAAAATTAGTAGAAAGTTAAAAGTTACGTCTCTACAAATGTTTGTCATCATCAACAAGGGTTGGCATGACCCTCCTCGCGTTTCCGTTGTCCTAACTTTGTCCAAAAACTGGCAGTTCTGTTTGGCCTTAGGGACAGTGCAAAATTTATTATATTACATGGCCGGTGGAGAAGAAGAATTCTTGCAAAAAATCTGCTTACCCCATATAAAATTATTGCAAAAAACAAACTGCCCCGGTACCCTTTCCTTGAAAAAATGCATTTGCCCCGTATTTGTGAGCATTAGATGTTATATAGTACGACAGATGAATTTGCTAATGACCATTACAAAATCAATTCTTGTTCTTACAAGTCCTTGTCAACAAAATATTGACTTTGAAGAAGATAAGATGTGATTGATTGACCGTTCTTGCAGACAATTGACTTGGAAATTCTACATTATTTTATACATATCTCTTCAACCATTTCCCATCTTGCATGATTTACAATTTGGTTTTTAAAATGAAAAATTTTATGTTTCAAACTGCACCTTGAGCTCATAAAAAGTTACTGCCCCGTACTTATTTGCCCAATAAAAAGTGTTAACCCCGTTCTGCATAAGCTGAAAAAAAGTATTTGCCCTGTTACGTTTTGCACCGGCCATGTTATAAATAAATTTTGCACTGTCCCTTAGCATCCACGTTATCCAAAAATTGTACTTTCTGATGGGAAACTTGTCCCGTTATTCTTTTCATATTTAAGCGGACTTTAAGCTCATTTATCGATGTTACGTTGGTCCAAAAACCAGCAGCTTTGCGCAAGAAAGAGTTATCTAGAGACCGGTTACAATAGTATATCAAAGAAAAACATGCAAGTCGCAAAATGAATTAGAAATAACTTGTTGCAGTTTATCATACAACTTCCCCAGAAGTTGAAGTTTAGCTATGTTGTGCCATTTGGTTTTGCTGAGAAACTGGAACCCTTTATTATTTGGGAGAAGCAACCTAGGACAAGCCGTCAGTTATAGTTATTTTGCGGAAGTTTTAACTTCAGAAGAAGAGGCACGTGTTTCAACTTTCTTTCCTAAAGTAGTAAAATATAGATGAAACTAATAGATTGCTAGGTTTCTTGATTATTATATTTAATTCCAGAAAGCTATTAAAGGAAGGGTAACTTACCATAGTAATCAGGTTTGAAAACACAAGTTGGTCTGCTTCTTGCGTACAAATCAGGACAGAACGGCATTCGACATCGAACACGCTCTATTTTACAAATTGTTTCTTCCGGACATTCAAA
The DNA here is from genome assembly GCA_004194415.1 of Aurelia aurita. Taxonomy (NCBI): domain Eukaryota; kingdom Metazoa; phylum Cnidaria; class Scyphozoa; order Semaeostomeae; family Ulmaridae; genus Aurelia; species Aurelia aurita. The sequence continues at coordinate 250,710 of REGM01000036.1, forward strand.
CACCTAAAAAAGTATGATTACCATGAGAAAACTGCTGTGTTTCACAGAAACAGAAAATAGTTTGGTGAAGTTTGCTTAAAAATTCCATGGATTGATAAAATCAAAACTTGATAGATTGCTCTAGGTTGATGCCAGATGATTAACTAGACAAGGTGACAGAATACGAAAGGAATATATGCCAGCAGGTCTGGCAGGAGTTGTGGGAAGAGGAAAAGAGAATTACACTTACCTCACACGGATGTGGTGGCCGAGCTGAAAGCAAGGAGAAACAAATTAGTGAAATCGAAAGCGGACCAGAATTATAATTTATTTAACAAGTACGTGGCGTTTGAAGGTCCAGAAGTCAGAGTTAAAAATCCAAATCGTTCTCAAACTGAGGCGTTTAATTCGATATTTCATCGTGCCTCAGTTATTGTAAAAAATATCTAAAGTCGAAAGTGTCAAATCANGTTGATGCCAGATGATTAACTAGACAAGGTGACAGAATACGAAAGGAATATATGCCAGCAGGTCTGGCAGGAGTTGTGGGAAGAGGAAAAGAGAATTACACTTACCTCACACGGATGTGGTGGCCGAGCTGAAAGCAAGGAGAAACAAATTAGTGAAATCGAAAGCGGACCAGAATTATAATTTATTTAACAAGTACGTGGCGTTTGAAGGTCCAGAAGTCAGAGTTAAAAATCCAAATCGTTCTCAAACTGAGGCGTTTAATTCGATATTTCATCGTGCCTCAGTTATTGTAAAAAATATCTAAAGTCGAAAGTGTCAAATCATGTGGCAAAATTTTGCTTAGAACGAACAAGATAGTTTATGCAGAGGCCTGTATATATATATAATGCAAGTAGAACGCGAATTTCACTTTTGAAACTTAACTCAGATGGTTCTTTCTATAGTCCGTCTCAAAATTTAATACAAACTGCATATTTTACTAGAAGCTCGACGACTGCAGATTGGAAGTCAAGAGGAATTAGAACATCAGTTAACATGTACTTGATTTCCAAAATGATTCAAATGAAGAAGTTACCAGAATTCCCACGGGAGTTACTCTTTGCGCTCGAGCTTTAAATTCCACAATTAAACAAAAATCGTATTTAGGCAGTTTCATACATAATTTAAATCATTACAGTGTAAGTGTGTTTAAAATTATGGTTTTGAAACTTAAAGATAGGTATGAAACTGCCTAAATACAATTTTTCATACAACACACGTGATCTCATCAAATCATTGGCTCAAAACACCAGTGACCGAAACCATAACATAGCTTTGGATTGAGCCCTCTCTGAAAATGACAGTTGGTATTGATTTTAAGACAAAACATCAAAACTTTTGAGAAGACTTTTGAGACAGACCATAGTAGTGCTTGCGAATCAATTGATTATTGATCATTGATTATTGATTATGAACTTTGCAAACTGTTACGCTCCATACCTGCAGCAGTACAGACAGATGTTCCACAGTTGTTTCTGCAGCATTTTTTATCTGCCTCGCAATCATGATCCAATGAGCAATCAGACTGATAACAGTTGGGTTCTTCATCACCCGGCAAAACGATGGCCTTTCCAAAGAAGTTCAGTCGATTGTCGCGTCGTGCTGTGTTTACTTCCATTGCTGGACATATTCCAGTCTTGGATAAAATGCCTAAGATAGAAAAGTTTGTAATACGCATACAGTGCTTGTTTTATAAGAAACTCTTTATAGTTTTATTCATAGACGCTATATCATACGATACATGGCCAGCTAAAGCTACAGTTTAACAAAAGATGACTAAATACAATACGAAAGTACTAAACAGATATTACAGCTGTACTAGTTCAAAAATGTTAGAGATAGATCACTGATTATTGTTTTCTAAACTAATGCGTTTGGTGTAGATGTCGTCAAGAAATTCCGAGAATGTTTGTAGAAGAAGTTCATCTTCATTAGACATTAAATATATAAGCTTCTGTTGATCAGTAGGTATATTATTGAAATTGGGGCAGACGTTTTGAGTTTTATAAAGGAATACTGTACGTTCAGAGATATACTTTTGGAAACTAAACTGTACAGTATAGGAAACTAAACTGTCAGATACCAAAAGTTAGGAACTCGAGAACTGGACGAATATTGATTAACAATTTCTGTCAAAATGTGCCATCATCGACTAAACGCCAACTTCAATAAATCAAACATTTTGTTTGATAAATAGGGTAACGTAGACGTCAAAATATACCATTCAATGTTTCTTGCAATTTTGCTTGGAAGAAGTTTTTGAAAATTCTTTGAAATGATTAAATACCACGACAATAACAAACAATAGCATTGACCATGACAATCAGCCCAAATCAGCCAGGGAGAATGGGGTGCCCTATTTACTACGACCCATATCACCATCAAGTACCCTTTGCCTCAGCCAGAAAAGGCGTTAAAAGTGCTCTTTCAGTTCTAAAAATGTGCCCAACTGAGAGTTATGCCCCCGCAAGCTGCTTTATACGAATCTGGGTAGAAGAGACCGTTTGCAAAATGGTTCATCAGTTGTCCATCCGACACGGAACTGTTTTTCTTAATTGACGCAAAAATATCAGCTTCGTAGTTAGTCTTGCTGGACGGTTAGGTATTACCGTCTCATTAAAAACCCAATTCGTGTCGGACGGACAACTGTTCAACAAATCTCGATAACTCAAAAAAATTGTTGCTTACCTCTTTTAACTCTTTGCATTCGCTTCTTAGCAATGTGAAATCTTTTTATTGACGCTGGGGGTATAAGAAAGAAATGATTAAAGACAATGAGGTCAAAGAAATATTATAGACAATGAGGTCAAAAACATCAGCTAGCTTCTGCGAGCAATGTGAATCTAATCCTGTGGAGGAGCCCTGGAAAACGGACCCACCATAAAAAATACAGATTTTGCCTTTGCCAAAATAGCATCCATTGCTCCTAATGGTCAGGCAATTAAAAAGTGATAGGCGATGGCAAACGAAGTGATTCCTACGGCCAATTAGACAATCAATAAATATATATAAACCAAGCCTCACAACACACCCTGAAGTTTGCGTGGCTATCTCACTCGTGCTACAACCGAAAAGGGGTTATTGAGAGATGTGAGTATAAATCGAGAGTAGAAGGAAATCAATGTAAAAATATACCGCGTGGATCTTATCTAACTAAAGAAGATGAACATTTAGCATTCTACTTGACACACATACAGATGTGAGAATTGCCAAGCGTTCTGCNTCAAAACTTGATAGATTGCTCCAGGTTGATGCCAGATGATTAACTAGACAAGGTGACAGAATACGAAAGGAATATATGCCAGCAGGTCTGGCAGGAGTTGTGGGAAGAGAAAAAGAGAATTACACTTACCTCACACGGATGTGGTGGCCGAGCTGAAAGCAAGGAGAAACAAATTAGTGAAATCGAAAGCGGACCAGAATTAGAATTTATTTAACAAGTACGTGGCGTTTGAAGGTCCTGAAGTCAGAGTTAAAAATCCAAATCGTTCTCAAACTGAGGCGTTTAATTCGATATTTCATCGTTTCTCAGTTATTGTAAAAAATATCTAAGGTCGAAAGTGTCAAATCATGTGGCAAAATTTTGCTTAGAACGAACAAGATAGTTTATGCAGAGGCCTATATATATATATATAATGCAAGTAGAACGCGAATAGCACTTTTTCACTTTTGAAACTTAACTCAGATGGTTCTTCTATAGTCCGTCTCAAAATTTAATACAAACTGCATATTTTACTGGAAGCTCGACGACTGCAGATTGGAAGTCAAGAGGAATTAGAACATCAGTTAACATGTACTTGATTTCCAAAATGATTCAAATGAAGAAGTTACCAGAATTCCCACGGGAGCTACTCTTTGCGCTCGAGCTTTAAATTCCACAATTAAACAAAAATCGTATTTAGGCAGTTTCATACCTAATTTAAATCATTACAGTGTAAGTGTGTTTAAAATTATGGTTTTGAAACTTAAAGATAGGTATGAAACTGCCTAAATACAATTTTTCATACAACACACGTGATCTCATCAAATCATTGGCTCAAAACACCAGTGACCGAAACCATAAACAAAAATCTAATTCTGCTTTAACATAGCTTTGGATTGAGCCCTCTCTGAAAATGACAGTTGGTATTGATTTTAAGACAAAACATCAAAACTTTTGAGAAGACTTTTGAGACAGACCATAGTAGTGCTTGCGAATCCATTGATTATTGATCATTGATAATTGATTATTGATTATGAACTTCGAAAACTGTTACGCTCCATACCTGCAGCAGTACAGACAGGTGTTCCACAGTTGTTTCTGCAGCATTTTTTATCTGCCTCGCAATCATGATCCAATGAGCAATCTGATTGATAACAGTTGGGTTTTTCATCACCCGGCAAAACGATGGCCTTTCCAAAGAAGTTCAGTCGATTGTCGCGTCGTGCTGTGTTTACTTCCATTGCTGGACATATTCCAGTCTTGGATAAAATGCCTAAGATAGAAAAGTTTGTAATACGCATACAGTGCTTGTTTTATAAGAAACTCTTTATAGTTTTATTCATAGACGCTATATCATACGATACATGGCCAGCTAAAGCTACAGTTTAACAAAAGATGACTAAATACAATACGAAAGTACTAAACAGATATTACAGTTGTACTAGTTCAAAAATTTTAGAGATAGATCATGGATTATTGTTTTCTAAACTAATGCGTTTGGTGTAGATGTCGTCAAGAAATTCCGAGAATGTTTGTAGAAGAAGTTCATCTTCATTAGACATTAAATATATAAGCTTCTGTTGATCAGTAGGTATACTATTGAAATTGGGGCAGACGTTTTGAGCTTTATAAAGGAACACTGTACGTTCAGAGACATACTTTTGGAAACTAAACTGTACAGTATAGGAAACTAAACTGCCAGATACCAAAAATTAAGAACTCGAGAACTGGACGAATATTGATTAACCATTTCTGTCAAAATGTGCCATCATCGACTAAACGCCAACTTCAATAAATCAAACATGTTGTTTGATAAATAGGGTAACTTAGACGTCAAAATATACCATTCAATGTTTCTTGCAATTTTGCTTGGAAGATATTTTGGAAAATTCTTCGAAATGATTAAATAAAACGACAATAACAAACAATAACAGTGACCATGACAATCAGCCCAAATCAGCCAGGTAGAATGGGGTGCCCTATTTACTACGACCCATATTACCATCAAGTACCCTTTGCCTCAGCCAGAAAAGGCGTTAAAAGTGCTCTTTCAGTTCTAAAAATGTGCCCAACTGAGAGTTATGTCCCCGCAAAACTGCTTCATACGAATCTGGCTAGAAGAGACTGTTTGCAAAATGGTTCTTCAGTTGTCTATCCGACACGGAACTGTTTTTCTTAATTGACGCAAAAATATCAGCTTCGTAGTTAGTCTTGCTGGACGGTTAGGTATTACCGTCTCATTAAAAACCCAATTCGTGTCGGACGGACAACTGTTCAACAAATCTCGATAGCTCAAAAAAATTGTTGCTTACCTCTTTTAACTCTTTGCATCCGCTTCTTAGCAATGTGAAATCTTTTTATTGACGCTGGGGGTATAAGAAAGAAATATTATAGACAATGAGGTCAAAAACATCAGCTAGCTTCTGCGAGCAATGTGAATCTAATCCTGTGGAGGAGCCCTGGAAAACGGACCCACCATAAAAAATGCAGATTTTGCCAAAATAGCATCCGTTGCTCCTAATGGTCAGGCAATTAAAAAGTGATAGGCGATGGCAAACGAAGTGATTCCTACGGCCAATTAGACAATCAATAAATATATATAAACCAAGCCTCACAACACACCCTGAAGTTTGCGTGGCTATCTCACTCGTGCTACAACCGAAAAGGGGTTATTGAGAGATGTGAGTATAAATCGAGAGTAGAAGGAAATCAATGTAAAAATATACCGCGTGGATCTTATCTAACTAAAGAAGATGAGCATTTAGCATTCTACTTGACACACATACAGATGTGAGAATTGCCAAGCGTTCTGCTTGGCTTCCCGGATCGATGCAGCTAAACTTCNGCTCCTAATGGTCAGGCAATTAAAAAGTGATAGGCGATGGCAAACGAAGTGATTCCTACGGCCAATTAGACAATCAATAAATATATATAAACCAAGCCTCACAACACACCCTGAAGTTTGCGTGGCTATCTCACTCGTGCTACAACCGAAAAGGGGTTATTGAGAGATGTGAGTATAAATCGAGAGTAGAAGGAAATCAATGTAAAAATATACCGCGTGGATCTTATCTAACTAAAGAAGATGAGCATTTAGCATTCTACTTGACACACATACAGATGTGAGAATTGCCAAGCGTTCTGCATGGCTTCCCGGATCGATGCAGCTAAACTTCAGTGCCTGCTTAAATTCTTCGTTTTTCATAAAATACGGTTATATAGGAATGAAAATACGGTTATATAGGAATGGAGAATGTTTTTACCTGCATGTAGATGCACGTGTAATGTTGATAACATCAAAATAGATAACAGCAGTTTCCACAATGTCATATACATCCCAACAGTAACTTTGATCTATGATGATATAAATTGGAGATAAAAGTCGATAACATAAGAATTTTTGAGATCAAGTTAAAATCGCTTATGCGAAGCTTTTAGTGTTTATATTCGCGCAAATTTCTCACCTGGCGATGAATTTGATATGGAGAGAAAAGTTTAGTAAATTTCATATCGCAGAGCTGACATTTGATTTCATGACATTTACCATTTCTGTCCTGCAAACGTTTTTGTATGGATTTCCCGGTTTTATGCTCTGGAGGAAAGTATGCATTCATATAGAAAATTAAGTTTTTGCAACAAAGTAAATTTCTTGCGATGGTATAAAATATGAAGATTAATTAGATGGTTAAGTTTTCTTTCAAGTCAAACCCAGGTCGTGTTTCATTCGTGGTACTTACCAAACCATCGGGTGTGTAAACTAAAGTTATGGCGTTTGCGAGCCTATGTAGTTCTCTTGATATTCGTCAGATACCTTAAAACTGATCCTTATTGTGTAACAAAGATGTCAAATTAAATAATGAAATTTAGTTGGCTAAAATCCGTAATATTGTTGTCAAGTTACAAGGCCTACAAGCGGTTCTATAATAGTGTTCCTCTCGGAATCCTTCAAACAGACCTTTGGATCAAGTTTGCTAACATTTAAGCTCCACAGCGATGACTCAAGCGGACTATCATGGTATCATTTCCCAGGCAACCTAGTGGGTAGCAACAGAGACTAGCCTACTATCCTTAACACTTTTCCAAATTTCTTGCAGTCGTTTTCAGTAAATTTCAGTATTGTTCTTCTGAATTGTTAGCAAATTACAAAAGAATTTTTTAGGCCGGTTTTGAATTACTTCGAGATGAAACTATTTCATAGAATCTCTTGTAACATGAGGATGATACGACCGATTCTGAAGAACAAAAATTTTAGTATGTTAGTTGATATGTTACCCATCCAATGATATTTAGTTTTAGGGAGCCTGGTGAATAGGTAGAAAATTACAGGCTCGCAAACGTTTTTAACTTTTCCTTGGCTCACCCACTGATTTATTAATTTCGACTAGTGTCTTGTAAAATTCGAATATCTTTCAGCTGTGTGACACATATGAAAGAATTGATGGTGGAGCAGTTTTCGCTCGAAATATTTTGTGAACTATCCTAATAATTTCGAGAATTTTAAGTCTCGTTCAAAAATTCGATAACCTCGTGACTTCCAAGAAAATTCAAAAATCTATGGTCGAATTGTCTGAAATTAAACTGTTCTTGTTTCGATCAATAGTAAGGTAAACATCAACAAGGAAAGACTGCTAAAATACGGATGATACTACAGTATAGTTGTAGAAAAGTTTCTTTCGAAATTGATTAGCATACCGGGTGAATCAGAAAAATGTATCCACTTTTTGAAAAATCGTACAAAAAAAAACTATAAAATCTACTTGAAAAATTACAACTCCGTTGTCTGGCCTAACTTAACTTCGAGAATTTATTCATAATTTAAAATACACGATTTAAACATCAAATCAATAGTTCCCGAAAACTAGCTTCCTTGGGGTTTGCCTAAAACTATAAGTGCGTGGCTCAATTTAATCCATTTTAAGCTCAGTTGTTGTCTTTTAATGATACGGAAACTTTTGAATTGCAATTATGCTCTCTCATAAATGCTGAGCATCAAAAGTTCAAAATTTACATGATAGTGAACAGCCAATTTCTAGCTGTTTTTTGGCAAATTGAGAAATTGGACTTTTGGCTAAATCCTGAATTCAGAAGGAAATAATGCACCTAAACTTATGAGAAAATCTCAAAAATTAAGTTGAAGCCTCAGTAAGATGATGGAATTGGAATTTTATAGATTGGTTGCATAGCTTTTCCTGTACGATGTTTCAAACAGTGGAAATATTTTTCTGACTCACCCGGTATGAACTTCAAACCTGTTATCTATGAGAAAAATCACAATCTTCTTTCCTTCATAGATTTTGACGAATTGAAAGCAAGGAAAAGAAGAAAAGACTTTACTTCGGACTACTATTTTGGTTCAGAGGTGTTGATTAGCTGTACTTTTGTATGTATAATTATACTGTTGTATTTAGCACTATGAAAAACCATGTAAATGGATAGTGTGTTATAATCATATCATATGTACAAATTTCCGTTGATTTGAAGAAATAGATTTTCTAAGTCTGGAAATAATACTATTAAGAAATTATAAAGAAATTATCAATATATAAATAAATTCTGTACATTATACTACATCTTATAATTTGCTCAAGATATTCTTTTATTTGATATGATAAAGAATTGAAAAGTACAAAAAATTGGTGTTGCTTACCTGAATTCTGTTGAATTCATCACATTTTCAATCCGTACAATTATCTCGCAATTTCCATCTAAAAAAGTATGCGAATTGTGCCCAAAAGGGCAATGATATCTGCGTCAAAATATATCCAGAAAAAGCCACAAATTCAAAATAATTTAATAAAATTTGATAGCCACTATATCAGATACAAAATTAGAGTTTGAAACGATCACTTTGTTCCTTAATTACTGACTTCATGACCTGTTCAAATCTCGACCTGATACGATCAAAGAAGACCTGACAAGCCAACGGGTAATCAACGCAACTGAATAAGAGGCAGCGAGTAATCATTTAGCAGAGACACAGGTGACATGCACCCATCATTTCTCGATTCATAAACAATCATGGCCAATTCATAGATCTCCTTGTTTGTTTCTCAATGCCTATATGGATAAGATTGATATCATTAACTGACCTGCTCTAGTGAAGTTGTAAAACGAAGTTGTGCAAACTTGTCTTCGAATCAAAAACAATTCTTTAAGGCGCACACGGATGGGTCACGTGACAATCTCTTGACGTATTTTCCCGCTCTTTTTTGCTTGCATTCGTATTAGGCTTTGTCGAGCATTGCCTCACCTGCCTTAAAGACACTTGTTACGTGGCTCAGTTGGATGGTAAAAGATTTAAATAAGTTATTTGTCTCTGTTGCGTCTTGTTCGCTGCCATCTTGATCACCGCTTCCACCAAAGCTTTGCCTCGGTTTCCTGCACCTTACCGAATTGAATTTCGATGAAACATATATGTTGCATGTGACTCATCCGTGTGCACCTTTAAAGCTCGAGAAGACTACAAAGCAACTTGCACCATCATCAACAAGCACGCGTGAATTAATCAAAATCAAAATGACCTAACGGTTTCTTGGTTCTACTTGACGTCTATCGCGATTAATGCCAGGCGGATAAAATACTTGATCACTGGTGCCTATCTCGAAGAACAAGCGCTATGGTTTCTATTTAACGTCTATCGCAATTAACGTCCGTTCAATAAAATGCTGTTTCATTGGTGTTTATCTCGAGGAATAGTCATCACTACTGACTACTGTTTGTACTTCACGTCTGTCGCGACTAATGCCTCTGGATGGATGCAATACTTTATCACTGGTGCTTGTTTAAAAGAGTTATTGCTATTGTGTCAATAGTAATAAGTGGCGCTAATGGAAGCCAAGATTTCCATTCGGCAATTATCCCCAGTAAAACCCGTGTAACGTAAGTCGCTTCTGAATGAACATCGAGGGCAGTAATCAGAAATAATAGGAAGTACGGCGTACGCATGACATGACTCAGCTTTGTCTAACTCTTGTGAAGTTGGAATTGAGGTTCCTACCGGAATGGAGGTTTCAAAACTGCAGTTGCTATAACAGTACAAGTATTTCAGAAAGGAGGAGCAACGTACTTACATATAATGAAGCGAAAAGCCATAGCGGACTGTTACGAACATCCAATACATTTTGGGTAAATCACTCTTAAGCCCTGGCCAAACATTGTTTGCTAAATAGTTGAGAACTGCTTGCCAAGTAATGTTGTCCCGTTTGGCTACGTCGCAAACATTACGTTACAAGCAGAAGCAGAATTTGTTGGGCACTGTTTTTGAAAAGTTCCAAAAGATCTTCTGCTTGTCGCAAGCTAAATATGTTTGTCAAGCAAAGTTTTTTGTGATGCGGCCAAACGGACGAACATTTTGCTTGGTAAGCAAATCTCCTAATTTTGGCAAAAATTGTTTGCTCGTTTGGCCAGGGCTTTAGGTTAGGGTCTGGCTTTTCTGATGTGGATTATTGAAGCACCAAGAGAACAGGGAACACCTTCACTAAATATGCTATCTTGTTGCTTGCATGTGTGCTCCTCCTAAGGTACCAAGTTCAATGTTCAAATTTTGCGTCGATAGGTATTTTCTATCATTAAATCTAACTCAGGCAACACTACTTACTTATCGGATTGCAGAACAGATCTGTTTGACTTACGGAAAAATCAGATTTAACAAAGTTCAAAGAATTTATGCAAATATGTCAACATGTGAAAATCCGACTTATGCGAGTTTTACTGTTTCGACACAATAGCGATACCCGCTCTCAAACGATTTCTGGTAAACTGCAAAGCTTTGTTAAACAATGCTTCGCGACAAAATGCAACACAGGAAAACGTCACAGTTGGTGAATCAAAGTATCTAAAATACTTTTATTTCTCATGAAATAAATCTTATAATACTTTTATTTATCCACACACAAATTATCCAGAAGAAGCTCAAGGTGCTTATCTATACTTATACGACTGAATGCTAGGTATAAAATAGCAATAAAAAATTCAAATATAAAAAGAACTTATGCAAATATCACAACAGAGCGGGATGAAGTTTTCATGGCAACATCTCACATTGCTTATGTGACACAGCAAACTGCTACATCGTGCTCCAATGGAAACCGAGTTACCCCTCTTAACAAACACTTCGCCTTCAGCTACCGAGATCTCGACCAGGCGGAACAATTTTTTCGCCTATGAACAGTTTGTTCTAGTCAACCGAATAAAGCAGAATGAGTTGTGAGGTGAGTGGCCGAGGGGCTTATACAGCCAACTGAAGTTAAGCTTAGCGAGTGAGGTCGAAATTTGGATGGGGACCTTCCAGATGCCTGACCAAACAAATCACTTTCCTGTCTTTCGGAAAGGACTTTAAACTAGGGGTCCCATGCCTGGATGAGGCATGCACTGCTCATAGTAGGTATAAATTAGCTGTGACATAGCTAGATATCTGTTCAGCCTACTTAAAATAAAGTGATCATGATGATGATGATGATGATGATGATGATGATGATGATGATGATGATGATGATGATGATGATGAACCGAGCAAAACGTCTTACTAATGCACAAGCACAATCAAATCACTCTCTTCAAATAAGAATTATCCCCATGATTGTCTTGGTAGCTGTCTCTTTACATTTAAACGGTGGGTAACAAGTCGCCATGAAAATAAATTCCGGGCTATCGGGGCATCTCTTTGGCTGTTTACCACAAATGGCATGGTCTCCTCTCTTCAACTCCTTTTACTAAACAGTTCAAAAATCAGTTTGCAAGTGAAAAATCGACCAAATATTATTTACAAATGTCTTTGCAAGTTGCAAGTTTCATCCAAGTGTAACTTTGCCAATGTCTTCACACATTTCAAAATCTTCATTACTTGCTGTGTGTGCATTCATTACTACACGGGCAGCAATATCAAGCTTTGGAACATATTNCAATAGCCTTTTTCCTGTCCTGCATCCAATGCTCAAATGATTTCGTAAATTTCTCCCAGAAGTCAAAACCTCCTTTTTCTAAACCAGGAGTTCTTTCAAGCCATTTCTATAATTTAACGTTATAGCAAATTTAGAATAGATTATTTACCCTAATAGTTCCAAAAAAAAGGTACTGCTAGTTCTGCTTTTATAAAATCAACAGGTTATTTGATGATGATATCAAACGAAATGGCCCACAATATTGTTTTTCTGTCTTTGTTCTAAACTGATTGGAACTATTCAGCTAACAGCCACCACGATGGAAACTTTTCATTTCCCCCAGATTCGGATTTAGCACTGTAGGAAGGCTAGTCAAGATACACATCTACATTCCCAGTGTCTGTAAAACGGATTTCAAAACAAAATATTAAGCTATCACGAGTTTTGACTTCTAAAATGACTAGGGGAGAAAAGTTGCACGATTTTCATAATGGTGGCCGTTAGTCGAAAAGGTGTATGGACGCTTTTATGGTAGGAAGGAGGCTGCTGTGGGAAGTAGGGCGACTGCGTATTGTGTTCCCATGAAGCTGTGCTGTTGTGCTCTTTGAATATTTCAAAATACCCTGTAAAGCGTTTGATTGAAATTGAATATAATTTGATATACAACTGTCATCAGCCTAAAAACTAGTATCATTACCTCGACTACTTCAAACAAGGAAGGAGAGCTCTCCGATTCTTTTATGAGTGACTGGATTTCAGAACTCCTCTCGACGCCATTAAAGATCTCTCTGTGAAAAAACGAGAGTGAATGTTACAGTGGAAAAGTAGTCAATAGGGAAACCGAATCAACTGAAAATATCAAACTTTGAAAAAGAGAATTTCTCCATTGAACAGAACAAATTGTGAGTTACTACAGTTGTTTTTGTGTCAAACTGCATCACATCTTTGAAGTATGGTTCTTAATCCTTCGGCACTTCGACAATCTTTAAAGATGTGAAAACATGATCGCCCTAGGAAATTCTAGAAAGTTGATCCAAACGCAAGCTGTCTACATGCTCAGTGCGGTACCACGGGTTACGGACACAAAAGAATGGCAATAGCAATAATGTGGAGATTTGGTTATAAAGTCTCTTTAAAGGGAATCTTCATAGTTAAGGCTGGCCCGGGCCAAGGGTAAAAATAGCTTATTGTATTTGATGATCGTCGCATGTGCCATTTCATTGTGTAGCTAAAGAAACAATGGCTGTGTATGCGCTTTCTTTAGCCTATTTATAGCGGCACTCAATACACCTACGTCAATTCCCGTTAAGCATCTGAAAAATGAAAAGGACTGTGAACAAGTAGAAGAAAGCCTGCACGTTATAGAATAATGGAGAAACTGAAACAATCTATCAATTTTGTGATTTTGTGATTTTGTTCATAGTCATGACAATAGACGAGAGACTTAGGCCCCGTTCACACTGCTCCGTTTTCATCTGAAAACGGAGCAAAACTTATCCGTTTTGGCCTTGCGTTCACACTACTCTGCTGTGAAAACGGAGCTGTTCGAAAACGCTAATGAAAACGCATAAATTTGAAAACGATCCGTTTTCAGTGTGAACGCCAAAAACGGAGACATTTGAAAACGCTTCGCATTTCTTTGTATAGGCTGTCAATTACAATGGCCTACAATCTCGCGATTGGCGCCTTTTTGACAGCTACTAACAAAAATATTTGTTTTGAAAAGGGGATTAACAATACCGTTTTGCTGGAACAGTGTGAACGTCTATCGTATTCATAGCGTATTCATCAACAAAAACGAATAGAAATGAAAACGGAGCAGTGTGAACGTAGATTTCAAGGGAAAGTATCTTTGCAGTAAACTATTCTTCACGTTAAACAAGACAGTGAGCTTAATAATAAACTTTATACATACTTGTAGTCTTCATTGTTGTATCTGATTCGATTTTCCTACGAAAAAGAAACACAATCAAACACAAAAACTTCAAAATCAAATGGTACTTTGACATGTGTACAAAATGTCTCAACTGCCTTCAATTCAATCAAATTAAGATTTTCAAACAAAGATACTCAATAGATTGCGCTAAAGATGGCGGACAAGAAATTTTTACCATGATGCCTTTACATCGCATTGAATTTCAATTGAATTGATTGGCTGATATCTTCATTACCGCAAAGGATCTTGGTAAAAAATTCCTCGACGCCATCTTTAGTGCAATCGTCTATGGACGAAAGAGAGACTGCCATGGATGTTCATCGTATAGAACTTATGTGTGTTTGTCGACAGCGGACTACTTCATCTAAAATGATCAGAAAGCTGCAAACAACATTGATCTGAGCTTCTCAATGTGTACGATCTTCCATCAAACACTTGATCAAACAAAACGTGCAGTTGGTGCAAGAATAACCTTAAGGGCGATAAATAATCCAGTCAATAATATCAGCACTGGATCCAAAGATGCAAATAAAATATGCACATGCTAACAAAGTATTACACTACAATAACACATCTCTTGTAGTAAAATAGTACAGCAGCAAAACAAGAGGGGGTGACTACATACCTTTCGTACTCCTAACTTATTTTCCAACAATCGAAACTGCATGCTTTGAAACCCAGATGCTGGGGCCAATTTTCCACTGTAATAGAAATACAAAATTTTCTTCGCTTATTTCTTCTGCGCAGCAGTAGAATTCTATCACAAAGTATTGAACGCTTTCATCATCATCATCATCATCATCTGTGGCTATAAAACTCAACTGAAGACAGGCAAGTTGAAGAAAGTAACAACAATTTTTCAAAACAATTGATGAAGATGCTGTTCGAGAAGGTATCAAATCATTTCTTCTTAAAGAAACAAGAACATGCAATGCAACAGAAACTTCAGCGTTTGATGTCAGCAAAAAAAACATTGCGTTTCTTTTTTCGTTTCGCAGCAGACAAACAATTCCAACTATTAAATGTATTCTGCAGCTGACAGATATGCAAGATGTCGTGTAAATGTCTATGCTAGACTTATTACCTGAGTTCCTTGTTTCCTGCGTTCTTCGACATGAAATGATATCAACAAGGAACTTGGGTAAACAGTCAATGTCTTTGCCCTTCTCTCGCGTTTTTTGTTTACAAAATGATCGGACAGTATGAACAATGTTGACAAAATCATTTTTCATAGCTAAAGCTTACAATACCCGTTATCTAGCAATCCGTGCACTTGTATGTCTGCAAAAAGTAGTCGTGGCATCCTTAACTCTAATGTTATATGTCAAAAGGCGTACCGGAATTCCATGAAGTCGAGTGGAGTCATCGTTTCCAAAATCATCATTTGGTCAACCAGAACCTGTGGCAAAACGTAAAAGGGAAAGGTGAGCTACGAAACATTTGATTGGCCACGGAATAAAGTGTATGGTCATTATCACCCAATGGCCATTATGGCCGGATGCACGGTATGCAATTTGACCTTCAGCAGATATCAAAGTTAGATTTACAGATCTACATTTTCCAAAACGAAGAGATTGCTTCCTTGTACCCTAATTTATTCCCCTTAATCTATCTCTCAAGTATTTGCATTGCACAAAATCCGTTTATATTGGTTCTGGCTACTTTGATGAAAGACATACTAAAAGTGATGCTTAAATCCGATGTCATAGAAGAAACCTTTCTTTAGCTGTTCTGAAAACGAGTCTTGAGCCAGTGTGGGACGACTGCACTTTAGCGGACCAGATTTATGTCATATCTCTCAGGAACGAATTTGACCAAATACTCTACCAAGCCTAACTAAACCCTACCTTACCCTAACTAACCCTAACTTACCCTAACTAACCCTAACTTAAACCCTAACTAACCCTAACTAAACCCCTTTTCCAAAACCTAACTCTGACCCTTAACCCATGACACATAACGTAGCGATATTGAAAACTGGTCCGCTAAAATGCAGACTAGCCGCCAGTGTATTTTCTAGAGTCTGTAGAAATCTTGAGAAAAATGTCACTCAATCCAGACTCTTTTGTAGTTGAGCTCAGGGTCTGTTAAAAAAATTTACGCACAGTACATAATTGAGGAAACTCGTGGAGCTGATTGGAAATGATAAATAGATATCCTAGATGGAGCACCACATTAGGCAAACAAATATATTAAGACGCAAACCTTTAGAATCTTGACAACTCTATCTAGTCTTGATACAACAACCAACATTCTCCTTTCATCGATTTTCTTGGGAGAAAAAAAAGTTTCAGAAAGCTAACCATTCATAATTACTAAACTTCGCCTTTAATCCCTGATATCTAATTACTAGTATTTGCAGTTAATCATACGGCATACGCATAACAAACAATTAGGTCAGGTGGGGGTGACTTTGATAAATTGTTGGTGTTTTTTCTTCATAATTCCGATCAGAAATGAAGAAATGTTATGCAACCTTTTCTATACGAGCAATGTGCATAAGATGTATGATATGCAAAATAGGAAACACATGTTGGTACTATTTTCCACCTCTTCTGCAGCCACGAACAAGTGATCAAAGTCACCCCACAAATATGGGTGACTTTGATCAGGAAGTGAAAACTCAATGGGGATTTTTGGGTCAAAAATCATTTTTTGAGATAGGCAGTGCTATAAAGTTAGGACATTAACACTCTAGCAGTCTTCTTACAAAATTCAAATGATTTTTAGTTATAAATGCAAGGACGTCCGAATAAACTTCACGTTTAATTAGCATCCTTTTTTAGAGAGGACTACAAGTTTGAATCTATCGTATGGAAGCTTACATTTTGTTGCTGATAATCATATGAACCTTTTATCATACCACCTTGCCACTCCTTTGGTCAATGGTCCCCCAAGTAGTGGCTGGTTTGACATGGAAGAGATTAAAGTTATAAAGGACTGAGTGATCAAAGTCACCCCAATTGACGGTACCAGGTCCAAATTGATATCACATATTGCTTCGAAGAAGCTGTGGTGCAGTGGTGAAATCCTTTAACTTTAATAGCCAGAAAAGTTCAGAGGGTAGTTATTCAAGCCCTCGCAACATTGCATGAAAAGTGACATGTATCACCTCAATCAGGGCTTAGATACTTCTGCAATTCCAGGACTTTGTGATAAAGACGGCAGTTTCCCCTTCACCTATAATACAGGATGAGAATTCATTGTTTTTCTTATAATTTCTTTTGGTTGTTAATAAAATCAATGCATAACTTACTGTACTCAGAAATATCTCCCGAACAGAGTCAAGTTCATGGATTATCTGTTTAAACCAGAGTTCATAAACTGAAAAACAAAATTAAGGTTCAGTCAAACAATCGTTGTTGTTGTTGCGAAGATGAGAAAACAGAGAAGAAATGTTCTTGAAAGGTTCAAATTGGGGGAAAATGTCTAAACTTAAAGGTGACCTGAAACGAAAATTTCTATTTGCGAAAGCCAATAGCCTGGTTGAACAACGAAAAACGTCGTTTTCAGTTTTTCCATGTCATGTTTTGTCTTGGAATTATTCCCTATTTTATGATTGGAGCTGATGACGTCATTTTGTTTGCAAAAGGGCAAGAAAACAATTAATATTGAAAACGATTCTAAGGCCGAAAAAACTAAACTTTGGCACTGGACTTTCTTTATATAAGACATATGACATTTCTGTGCAATTTTNCTGTTAAAACTACAACTACTATAAAAAACAATATTCTGTGCCGTCCATAGCAGAAATAGACATGACGTCATCTGGTTCTGGCTATGAACGGCACTTAACAAATTCTTTAACAACAATCTTAGAACAAAAAATGAGAAAAAATATATATTTAAGCACTTTGTGTACCGTGGCACCATTCTATTTTGACAGGCGCTAGCATGCGCCAGTTTAGGTTAAGTGAATTGATGTGGAAAACAATGCACTGGTGAGTCCTGTGCAAAGGTGGTATGCAATTTGACCTTGATGTTAAAACTTAAACTTAAACTGAAACCACAGCAGCAGATACCAAAGTTAGATTTACAGATCTACATTTTCCAAAACGAAGAGATTGCTTCTTTGTACCCAAATTTATTCCCCTTAATCTATCTCTCAAGTATTTGCATTACACCAAATCCGTTTATATTGGTTCTGGCTACTTTGATGAAAGACATAATAAAAGTGATGCTTAAATCCGATGTCATAGAAGAAACCTTTCTTTAGCTGTTCTGAAAACGAGTCTGGAGCCAGTGTGGGGCGACTGCACTGTAGCGGACAGATTTATGTCATATATCTCTCAGGAACGAATTTGACCAAATACTCTACCAAGCCTAACTAAACCCTACCTTACCCTAACTAACCCTAACTTACCCTAACTATCCCTAACTAACCCTAACTTAAACCCTAACTAACCCTAACTAAATCCCTTTTCCAAAACCTAACTCTGACCCTTACCCCATGACACATAACGTGGCGATATTGAAAACTGGTCCGCTAAAATGCAGACTAGCCGCCAGTGTCATTTTCTAGAGTCTGTAGAAATCTTGAGAAAAATGTCACTCAATCCAGACTCTTTTGTAGTTTAGCTCAGGGTCTGTTAAAAAAATTTACGCACAGTACGTAATTGAGGAACCTTGTGGAGCTGATTGGAAATGATAAATAGATATCCTAGATGGAGCACCACATTAGGCTAAAAAAATATATTAAGACGCAAACCTTTAGAATCTTGACAACTCTATCTAGTCTTGATACAACAACCAACATTCTCCTCTCATCGATTTTCTTGGGAGAAAAAAAAAAGTTTCAGAAAGCTAACCATTTATAATTACTAAATTTCGCCTTTAATCCCTGATATCTAATTACTAGTATCATAGTCAATGCTAGTATTTGCAGTTAATCATACGCATAACAAACAATTAGGTCAAGTGGGGGTGACTTTGATAAATTTTTGGTGTTTTTTCTTCATAATTCCGATCAGAAATGAAGAAATGTTATGCAACCTTTTTGTATACGAGCAATGTGCATAAGATGTATGATATGTAAAATAGGAAACACGTGTTGGTACTATTTTCCACCTCTTTTGCAGCCACGATTAAGTGATCAAAGTCACCCCACAAATGTGGGTGACTTTGATCAGGAAGTGAAAACTCAATGGGGATTTTTGGGTCAAAAATCATTTTTTGAGATAGGCAGTGCTATAAAGTTAGGACATTAACACTCTAGCAGTCTTCTTTCAAAATTCAAATGATTTTTAGTTATAAATGCAAGGACAAGTTTGAATCTATCGTATGGAAGCTTACATTTTGTTGCTGATAAGCAAACACTTAATCATATGAACCTTTTATCATACCACCTTGGCACTCCTTTGGTCAATGGTCCCCCAAGTAGTGGCTGGTTTGACATAGAAGAGATTAAAGTTATAAAGGACTGAGTGATCAAAGTCACCCTCCTGATCAAAGTCACCCCAATTGACGGTACCAGGTCCAAATTGATATCACATATTGCTTTGAAGAAGCTGTGGTGCAGTGGTGAAATCCTTTAACTTTAATAGCCAGAAAAGTTCAGAGGGTAGTTATTCAAGCCCTCGCAACATTGCATGACAAGTGACATGTATCACCTCAATCAGGGCTTAGATACTTCTGCAATCCCAGGACTTTGTGATAAAGACGACAGTTTCCCCTTCACCTATAATACAGGATGAGAATTCATTGTTTTTCTTATAATTTCTTTTGGTTGTTAATAAAATCAATGCATAACTTACTGTACTCAGAAATATCTCCCGAACAGAGTCAAGTTCATGGATTATCTGTTTAAACCAGAGTTCATAAACTGAAAAACAAAATTAAGGTTCAGTCAAACAATCGTTGTTGTTGCGAAGATGAGAAAACAGAGAAGAAATGTTCTTGAAAGGTTCAAATTGGGGGAAAATGTCTAAACTTAAAGGTGACCTGAAACGAAAATTTCTATTTGCGAAAGCCAATAGCCTGGTTGAACAACGAAAAACGTCGTTTTCAGTTTTTCCATGTCATGTTTTGTTTTGGAATTATTCCCTATTTTATGATTGGAGCTGATGACGTCATTTTGTTTGCAAAAGGGCAAGAAAACAATTAATATTGAAATCCAAGGCCGAAAACACTAAACTTTGGCACTAGACTTTCTTTTCATGAGACATATGACATTTCTGTGCAATTTTTGTCGCACCAATATACTTCAGCAGCAGGTTTAATCGCAAAGATAGTTAATGTCACCGATTTTCTACTCTCTGCCTATACTTTCCTTATAAATATGCAAACAAAATGACATCATCACTTCAAGACACAAAACAGCAAATATCTCCGAAACGAGATGAAATACCACTAAGCTTTAAACGACATCACTAATCAAACCAGTTTGTCATTTCCTTTTGCAAATAAAAATTTTCATTTCAGGTCCCCTTTAAAGGGAATCTAAGCATATAAAAGTGGCTCAAGCCACTTACGATCGAGTTCTAGCCAATCAGATATCAGTATTTCCTGTTGACATAGATCAGTTACCCAAATATGGTTCGGCGTGTGTCAAGGTCTATTTTCTTTGTATGGCTATTTTTATCAAAGGCTTATACCGGGTGAGTCAGAAAAAACACTCCCCGGTGAAAGGCCACTGCTCCCTGGATATCGAGGCAATAATATTGGTAAATATATTGTTTAATAGTAGACATGTTCAAATAAATAATAAATTTTACCAGACTGAAATCGGCCACTCCCTTCTGAAATTAGGAGGGATTTTCTCAAGAAAGCCCCTCCAAGAAACCTTCAAAAACGGCATGAAATCACGACCAAATTTTCGTCATATTTCTGCCTAAATAGCAATGACTTGTACATACTTTAGCACGTTTTATCCCTTTGGGAGGATGAAAGTGCCATCCCTGGAAACATAACAACAATATTCTCGGAGATTTTATCCTCCTAAGAGGATAACACGTGCTAAAGCATGTGCAAGTGTGCAAGTCATTGCTGTAAGGCAGAAATATTTGGAAAATTTGCTCGTGATTTTAGGCCTGTGTTGAAGGTTTCTTGAAGAGGCTTTCTCCAGAAAATCCCTCACAATTTCAAAACGGAGAGGCCGATTTCAGTCAGGTAAATTTTAAATCATATTTGAACATGTCAACCATTACATAATGTATTTGTCAATATTATCGTTTTGATATCTAGGGAGCAGTGGCCTTTCAAACGGGGAGTGTTTTTTCTGACTCACCCGGTATATGCCTAGATTCCCTTTAAGTGACTTGGGATATGCCTGACATTATGATCTTCTTTGACGAAACTAGTGAGAAGTTTTTATAGTGAGAAGCCTATGAAACAAAGACTGAGTCACCTAGTTTCAGCATTCATTTAAATTTTAAGGAACATACAGGAATTGTCTGTGATTAATTTTCCTATAGGAAGTTCTACCAAAGTTCGTACAAGGAGGACAAACTCACAAATTATCAAAACTGAGGAGGACAAAAGGTATACCAAGACATTTCATATAATTTTCATTGGATAAAGGCAACTCGAAAAGTGAGAATGACTGCTCCTAGCCCTACGAAGCAAAAATAATCAAATTTTGGTAAGGGACTAGCAACAGACCAGTCCACAGTTGAATGGGAACCTGCTCAACGCTATGCATCATGGAATCGCATAGGGGATTGTTTACGCGCAAAAGACACTCAACAACTTTGAAATCGGATTCAAATTCAATATCCCCATGCGACCCCAAGATGCAACACAAACATCACCTTCCTCTTCGACTGTGGAATGGTCTATTAGCCATTCATGCTGCCACTTCTGCCCTCGTACATACAAGGACCAATAACATTTGATTTCGGCACAGTTTTAAAGTGCCACTGACATGAAAAAAATGAAAATTGTTTTATCAGCCGAACAGAAGCAGTAAACATCGCTGATTTTTATTTTTCATGTCAGTGGCAGCTGTGTCTTGGTTGCCATGCGACCTAATTAGGGAATATGCAGATAAGCCCTATTGCATATTTCCTCATTCCTGCCCAGTATCATCGTTCGATGCTGCTTCGCCTAATTGGTTTTCCCTTATTTGGGTTGGGCGTTCATCTCACTATTTAAAGAGTGCAAATCACTTTGCCACTCACCCTTTGATATCTCTAGCGTGCTGCAGAGAACTGATTTCCCCTCCCACCCTTCCCATTGAGCCTTTTTCGCAACTTTGCCTTTGGTTGGGGGGGGGGGGATTATTTCATAATTTATCATACTCTAGAATATTGATATAAAACCTGATTATAAGTATTCCCCAAGTATTCCCTTTAGTAATAGTTTTAGTAGATAATTTGTAATCTTAAGTTGTAACTTTGATGTATAGTTGGCAACTGTATTGTATTGTTCTAAAAGATTGTTATTGTTATTGTCGTATGACAGCTTAGACCCAACACTGTGTTTTTCTCAAGCTATTCTGATTTAGTCCGTACACAGCAAAGATGACAACAGAAACAATTTGTGACAAGAAGCATACCTTGGTGAACAACGATGAAAAGGTGTTCATCATGGACATCTGAAACTGGCTTCTGACATTCCAATAGTGGTTCAATCTTAGAAGAAATTATGATCAGATAAACATGACATGATGCGATTCTTAAAAATAATGATCAAGTTCCAAGTGCATAGCAAGTCTGCTAATTTTGCTGTTTACATGCAAGACGACTACTCACCATACTGTATACCTACATCAACGCCCCAAGCACCACACAAGTGTCAAATGTGCAGATTCTATATGGACTGTAATTTTCACCTGAATATTTCCACATAATGAGAGCACTGGCTAAAAGACATGCAGGCTTAATGTTTCAATTCAATAGTTTCTATATTTTCATTGGTTATCAGGGCACACATCCGATGTATATACAAAAAATAGCTGTATGGGAAGATAGAATCTGGGGAGCTGCCCGAAACCAAAGCCATTGTTTGCAAACACCTTACCCAAATTTAGGCATATATTTTGCCAGAATATGGCTCATTTTTGCGAATTTTCCAAATGTTGGAGGCTGCCACCCCAGCCCCTTCTCTTCCAGCTTGTACGCTTATGAAAAAAAATGTCAACTTTCCAGTTAGGCCAAGCTGTTGAGTGCAACGCACCAGTAGATAAAATTAGGCTATTTGGATAATTTTTAGATTTCAAAAGTTGTACAGTACAGGCCTTAACCCTATTCTACCCTGATCTTTGGGTCAGACCACAGCCCGGGGGGCCAAAAAATGCCCCCCTAATTATCTCCAAAACCATAATTACTATGCCATTGTAACTTTGTACAATAGTAAGTACATCTATTAAAAGTCTAATTATAGAATCTGATGCTAATTGGCCACATGGTTTGTTGTCAGGCAACCAAACAATAGGACTATGTCGCATATAAGCTTCAGTTAGTACTGGAAAAACAAAAAGTGTTAGTTAATTCGGATTTTAAGGAATAAAACGTCAATAAAGTACTTAAAAGTAAAGAAAATATGATTGTCTATCGATTGACATCAAAATTTTGAAATATTGTCTTTTTTGTTGGAAATATGAATGAAATATGAATGACATGAATAACGTCATATGATTTATATTTTGATGACGTAAGCAAATATAAATAAAGTACATATCAAATGAAAGTACTTTGAAAGAGGAATCGTTTGGTAGCAGTCACAACTAAATCGAAGCAAAAACAAAGAATCTATGACTGTTTTTGTGATTTTCTTTGTTACCACTCTCCAAATATGGGCATCTCCTGGTCATGTGACTTACATTATGATAATGAAAAGTTTATAATTTAATTGCCAAGTAAATAAGAGGAAATGTCAGAAAGTCTTGGATCTCTATTCTTTTTCCTTTTTGTTTTATTGTGGAAAGTTTGATTGGGGGGGGGCATGTTTTGCCCCCGGGTAGAATAGGGTTAAGCACATACCAGGTTGGAAAACTTGCATTCACTCGCAACCATGTCGCAACTATACAACTTTTTCAAGCTTGCTGCTCGCAGCTGTAGGAAAAGATTCTCATATTTGAGAACAAATGGTCTATTGTTACTTTTATGACTCTTGTTAACTCTCGTAGCTTTTAAAGTCTACTTGCAGCTCACACCTTTAAATTTATTTCACTTGCTACTACGCGCAGGCCAAATCATGCATGCTTTCCAACCTTGCGCACATTAACATGGTTTTCTTGCCTAAGAATTCGCAAGAATTTCTTAAGAATTCTTGTTTAAACAAATTTACAGTCTTTCTTATGACTCAAGGATTCTTATAAGAATGTGAAGATTTCTTGGGAATTCTTGTGAATTCTTGTCATTGTACACAAGACCCAGACTCATAACTTTGCTTCGCGCGTGGAAGAAATTCCGCGCGCAGTTGATGGTCTGACGCGTGCAGCCTCTATTTCATGCCTCTATTTCATGCGCGCATTTTTTATGTAAGATTGACTTATTGCGCAGGCGCGTGCGCTTCTGCTGTGGCAACAACGGCACACGTGCGCAAAAGGCGGCTTCTTGTGCGTGGCTTCTTGATCTTGGACTCTGTGATGAAACTAAAAGTTCTGTTCACAACGATGTTTTGAACAACAAATGATTTTCCCGAAGATCGAAGATTGATAATGGAAGGTAAGTGATCAGTAACAAAACATTTGATCCATAATATAAGTAAGGGCCTATTTCTTTGTTTTTTTCCAGAACGCGCGATTTTTTTCCAAACGCTTTCGAAAGCGCATCTATGCGCGCATTTATCGTTCGGAAAAAAATCTTCCGCGCGCACTTTGCAAAGTTAGCAGTCTGGCACAAGACAAGGCCTGTATTGTACGTTTTTTACTTTAGGTAGAACGGTTAATGTCAGTCATTACTATTTTTTATTATCTCAGATTTTGTGAGAAAATAGCAGGTCAGCCGTGTAAGAAATCTGCAAACAATTAATAAAGGATATCATATGCAATTAATTGCCTGAACCACATTAGATATATCATTGTCATGAATCATACCTGCAAGTAGTTTCCATATGTCAAGCCACGTCTTGCAACTGGGTTTGAAGCACTAGAAGCAAAGTTAAAAGTCAACAGCGGCAATCTACAGCAGTAACGTCATGCCTTTAAAAAAAATTCCTCTGGGAATGCTTTTTTTACCAAATTCATTTATTTAGCATAGGCCACAGAAATATTTTGGTATTTTGGTGGGTTCCAAACATGCATACAAAACAAAATCACGAAACTTAGGCTTTCAGTTCTATTTTGACATTATTAGCAGCACAATTTTCGCTCATTGGCAAGTTGATAGCTGCTAGATTGCAGAATGTACAGAAACAAAACGAAACAACGATCTGAAACCGACACAAGTGTTTTTTTCAGGCCTAAAAAAGATGGCCGGCTTCCAAGCAAGGCATTTCCTTCCAGGAAAGTTCCAAACAAAACACTCACCTTTCCAAGTCGATATTCTTTTCGTAAAAATCATTAAAAGGGCAGCTCATCTTGATGCGATGATCTGGTCTAGTCTAAGTACACATCGACCACAAAATGCACGAAATGATCAGGATTGCAGCTCGAAGGGTGCCAATAAATTCCCAAAACTTGGAACGAAAGTAATTTCCCCTTGGAATTTATTCCAAAAGATATACATGCGCTTTCAAATCCAAACAAAGTTAAAAATCATCTTGCAGATCGATAGATAGATGATGGTGATTGGACAATATTATCATCATGTGATATATCTAAACTATCATACTGCAAATAGATAACTTATGCTCATTTATTGGTTGATTTTTTGATCATGTGACTGACACACCTCCGCCGTTACCACCAACAAAAACAACACATGTCGCTTGTGTCAAAGAAATCTGATGAATTTGAGCCCATATCTGCACATGTTTATATGGACTTGCTACAATTCTCTCTCGCTTTTTATCCCCTTCTCCGGATTTTTCACTAGAGAGACTTGTAGCAAGTCTAATGTTTATATACAGTAGTTTAAGTAAAGAGCTTTTCCATCAAAATTTGTGTAATCTGATCAGCGACCTGCTAATCGACGATCCCAACGTCGCGCAAGATTTACTCTATAGAAATGACGTTGTTCGATACAAACCTGGTCTTCCCGTCCTTTCCTGGCACATCATTACTGTATGGGCAAGCCATTGCTCTTGGTAAAGAAAACTCAGCTATTTTACCTCACTTCCCGGTACGTTCTGTTGCGGAAACTGCAGGTAGAATCAAAACACAGCGACTGCAATTTGGCTGTGGATTTGTGGATTACTATACTGACATGATTTGAAAGAATTTAAAGCATGGCTGATTCTGCCTTTCTTCTTTTTCTGTATATTATGAATCTTTTCAAATCATTTGCAACTGTTTAGCATTGCTTTTGTTGAAGCTGAGTAACCACGTCCTGAAGTTCCTTTGGTTGCGGTAAGCTATGGGATTAAAACTTTAATTAAACCACATTGGCGAAGTTAGGGACGAGTCATCAATTGTTACAGGGAAGGGGGTGGAAGACATTTTCAAGTATTTGATGGAATTTTCGTCCCCCCTCTCCTATTTACCTCAAAATGTTGATCCCCCTTCCAAAGTTGCATTGCACGAAGATGAGATGAAGCATTTCAAATGAGACGAGAACAGAGCACAGAGCAGATGGACCAAGCGAGCAAGAACTACTTTGAGAAGAACTGGTGTTAGAAATTAAAAGTGTTTTACTTAGAAACTGAATAAATATATTTTCGCTAATTTTTTAGAAATCAACAGGATTTACCTCAAATTATTTTCATACCCCCTCCTTAAAACGTGCTTTATTTTTCGTCCCCCCTCTCTATGAGTAGGTAGGTAAAGTCGCCCACTCCCCAGATGTCTTCCACCCGCTACCCGGGAAGAAATAATGACCGGTCCCTTACGCGAAAGTTTTGATACGGAACCGCCTCGGGAAACTATAGCCTCGATTTTGCAAAAATCAAGAAACAGTGCAACATGGATAAAAATTAAAAATGCTGAGAAATTTTTATAATATGCAGCAAATTTCCCATGTCGCTCAACAATGGTTGACACTGTTAGTAATGACATATGTTCTAACATACTTTGCGACGTGATTCCTTGAATTCGTTCAATATTTTTAATCTGCAGATTATTCTTTCTTTATCATCAGTGGCGATAACTATCCATTCCAATGGGTATGGGTAATTGCCCCGCACCGAAGGGGGGCTTTCTCGACCTCGTCCCCAGGGCCTTTTTATCATATTGGGACGGAGACGAAAATCCTTTTTGTCTACGTCCCAAATATGACAAAATGCCCTGGGGGTGAGGCTGGGGCTTTCTTAGAACAACGCGCGTAAAGAACGTAAAGAGAACAAAAGGTGCTGGGGACTCTAAATCGCGAGTATTTTCAGCCGGTTTGCCATCAGGAAACAAGTTGGCAAAACCAGTTTTTCCGGAATTTTCAATAGCATTGTTTTAATGGCCAATCTTGCTTCACTGGCCCAACTGGACAGACCGGTTGCTAAAAGAAGTCTTTGAGACTTGTTTTGAGACTAGCAATTGTGAGGTTGTATTGTCTTTTCGATCATCAAATAAAAGTTGTCATCAGACATTCCTGAGAAATTAGAAGGATAGCAAAAGGCTTTGTTCCTCGTTGCCATTGACTTCAAAACCATCTTGTGATGAAAATAGGTTGTTTTCATCCTGCCTGTTTTCACATAGTTATTTTGTACAAAAGACTGATGACGAGGCTATGTTCAAAATAGGGAGGGGCAACAGGGAATGGAAACGAGTCGGGGAAACAAGTCCANTTGAGACTTGTTTTGAGACTAGCAATTGTGAGGTTGTATTGTCTTTTCGATCATCAAATAAAAGTTGTCATCAGACATTCCTGAGAAATTAGAAGGATAGCAAAAGGCTTTGTTCCTCGTTGCCATTGACTTCAAAACCATCTTGTGATGAAAATAGGTTGTTTTCATCCTGCCTGTTTTCACATAGTTATTTTGTACAAAAGACTGATGACGAGGCTATGTTCAAAATAGGGAGGGGCAACAGGGAATGGAAACGAGTCGGGGAAACAAGTCCAGGGGAATGACTTGAAAGGAGTGACTTAGGGAAATATGTTATAAGTCTAGCCAATAGGTTGTTTTAATGGTATTTGCCTAATTTAATGGAAACTCATCTCACTTCAAGGAACTTGGGGCATTTTCGTACTAAAAGTTACTTAATTTGTCGCGAAAATGTCCTCGTTAAACCTCTCTGGCTTCATATATTTTTGGCATAAAAATCATGTTGTTGGTACGATTGCTCAAATAATATTCGGTAAGAAAAGTAGTTCTATTCTATGTACACTCATACGGCAAAAGCATAGTGAATATCACTCTCAAGAATAAGATCGCGAAGATATCTTTTGCAATAAGAAACTTTGATTTGAAGTATGAATTTAATTTGTCAGACATAGAGCAAGTAAGTTTCTTAAATTTTGGCCATTGCTGAACCTGAGCTCTGTTCCTTATTATATAAACGCTTTTCATAAGAACTTTCACATTGCAAAGGATTTAAAGCAACAACAAACAACAATTACTTCCAAGCAACAATTTGTACTTACAAAAGTTATGAAGCTGTCATCTTAACGAATTTCATCTCCTTTGATCACTACAACTTTCAATTGTTCTTAGCCTTGCTTGGCTTGCTTTGCCGTCAGAATTTTCTCAAACACTCTGGCACCGAGGGTAAACAAGCTGATACTTGCTACAATCATGTGACATTTTCGTTCAATGCGCATCTTGCTGTTAAATTTTAATGTCAGTTGTTCTGATGAATGACTGAGATGTGATATTTATATAAGAACTGTAAGAAAATGGTAAATACAATTCAGCTAATTCAATTGCGGTTTCATTAAGCGCGGTTTCTTCTACATCTTCTGGTAGTGGCAGCTGGTCGTATCGGCATAACGGAATAACCAGACCTAGGACCCGTAGGACCAAGACCCCAAAGGACCGGACCCCAGGGGAATGCCCTTAGCCTCGCTTTGACTTTGCATAGGAATTCAGCAGCACAGCAGCCAACAAAGCAATCGTACGAAGAGGACGACAGACTGATTTCCTCAGTCCCAGTTTCTCTTCGTTTATTGAATTGGATGAAGGCATTCCGCTTGCAACTGGGAAACTTCAGGGGTTTCCTTCAAATTTTGCTTTATTTTGCGTTGCTACGTGGTTGCTAGGGTTAATTGGGACCTAGTGCCTTACAAAAATTGGCATTTATACTATTTATCGTCCTTGCAACCAAAAAAGCAGATTAAATTTTCAAAATCTACAGTAGTTAATTGATCAAAATTGTAATTCTTCAAAAATTGAATAGAGAGGGGGTTTGTTTAAAATTGTGACTCAGAAGGGAGGGGTTTATTAGAGAGTGGGACTAAACTAAATAGAGCTTTTACGGTACATGAAAACAAATGTCAAATGATCTCCTGGAATGACAAAATCTGAGGCTTTTCATTTGCAAAGAGGCAGGCATTTCCACTACAATGCTTGCACCAAAGCAATTCGTGCTTTTTTCCTAATCCGTTGTGTTTTGGGAATGGGTGCCATTAACATTCCCAAAGTTATTTCTATGTCTTTAATGGCTTTTGAGATTTCCCCACATCTGGCAATTACTACTGTTACAATAAACATTGGAAACAGATATGTTATGAAAAGGTTCCGTGCTAAATAATTTTGCAGTCCCAACTTGCAAAGAGCATGGAGGGGCTAGCTTCAAGTTCTGAAATCGAAGAGATGAAACACGACATTGATGGTATCACTACATCATTGCTGCTTCTTGAATCGCCAAGCAAGGCAGAGAGGTAAAGTTTGCTACTTGCTAATGATTTGTCTTACAACTGCTCTATTTTATGAGAAGCTTTCAGAAGGCCTCTTAGGTTTTGATGATTGCAGCTTAAACGTTATTTATGATTTGTCTTCTATGATTATGTTGGTCATGGTTTGATATATATAATTGTGCATTTGTTGTGGCATCCAGAAGGTATTTCTTTTCAGCGATGATCGTACTGGTATTCTCTTCCGTTGGAGCGAAACTTCTGCGCCGCCATTGCAAAACAAACTCACGAAGGATAGGAATGGGCATTCCCCTGGGTCGGGTCCGTTGGGGTCTTGGTCCTATGGGTCCTAGGTCTGGTTATTCCGTTATGCCGGTCGTATCTCGCGTGACTCCAGGCGCTCGGTACTAATTCCGTGTCGGTACAGGAACTCGGTAGAGTTAGATTTCGTACTTGATCAGGAACGGACCGAAAATAATACCAGGACTTGGCGAATTCAAAATGCCTCTGAGACCTCTTGCCTCCTGAATCAGAATGTTGTGCAGGCTTCGAAGAGATAGCAGTAACAGGAACAATTCCAATTTTTTAGAATTTCTATCCGAACTGTAAACGTAATCTTTTGGGCTGATGTTTTAGAAAATACGAAACTTTGAGGTCCGATTTAAAATACCGGGAGAGTCAGACAAATGTATCCACTGTTTGAAAAATCATACAGGAAAAGCACTGCAACCAACTTGTAAAATTTTTAATTCATCATCTTACTGAGGCTTCAACTTAATTTTCAAGATTTGTCTCATAATTTTAGGTGCATTATTTCCTTCTGAAATTAGGAATGAGCCAAAAGTCCAATTTCTCAATTTGCCAAAAAGCAGCCAAAAAATAGCTGTTCACTATCACGTAAATTTTGAATTTTTGATGTTCAGAAATGACGAGAGAGCATAATTGCAATTCAACAGTTTCCGTATTATTAGAAAGCAATGCAATGCCCGACCTAAAAACATACTATTTTACCAATTTAATCGTTGAGACATGGATCAAATTGAGCCAATCAGTTATAGTTCTACGAAAAGCCAACGGAAGCTTGTTTTCGGGAATTCTTCATCACGAGGACGGCTAGGCTTTTTCAAACCCAAAAAGTGTCTGACCCCCGTCACCTATCAATAGCATGTCCCTGGATGTGATAAAAAACTTTTAAGCGATATTTGAGATGACGTAGTTAACAGTCTCTTATGATTTATGTGTGTTGGTGACTGGCGAGGAATTTTGGAAGTGTTGTAAGAGAATGTTAAAAACATAGAAGTGCGATGCCAAAATGATAATACACAATACAGGCTTGAGTTGATGCATTGTAAATTATCAATAAATTCTCAAAATTAAGTTAAGCCCTCAGTCAAGCAACGGAGTTGTAATTTTTCAAATCGGTACTATCGTTTTTGTATTACAATTTTTCAAAGAATGAATATATTTTATTTTTCTGACTCACCCGGTATTTAAGAAACTTTTGATCTCAATAGGATTGATCTCGATAGGATAGGTAGCGTTCTATTTGCGATTAGACGAGATGTTTAGCGCCAAAGTACCGGGTGTCCCAAGTAGAAGGTAACAGATTTAATTAGGGATAGCGATGCCAATTAAGCTTCTATCAATTCGCAATAACTTTTATGTTAATCCTGAAAAGTTAACTTGAACATAGATACCTTGTTTATTGATATTGGTGCTTCCAAAGTTGAAATATTATTTTTGAAAGTTCAAATTTGATTCCACTTCTAAACCAGATTTGCTTAGGCCAAAGCGGCAAAACTCTGGTTTGGAGGTGAAGGCAAATTTAAACTTTCAAGACAAATATTTCAACTTTGGAAGCATACAAATATCAACCAGCAAGGTATCTATGTTCAAGTTAACTTTTCAGGATTAGTTTAAAACTTATTGTGGATTGATTGGAGCTAAATTGGCATTGCTAGCCCTGATCGGATCTGTTACCTTTTATTTGGGACGCCCGGTACTATTTTGGAGCTGAAATACGTAAAGATTACAAGCTTAAGGGAAACAACGTTGCCCAAGCCTTGCTTTTATGCCAATATTTGAATAATGGAATAGTGCACAATGATAGGTCAAAAGGAAACTGACAGCGAGGATAAAATTCAGAATCATTATATCAAAAATATATCATCAAGGGAATTTAAATAAGAAAAAAGCACGAAACGAACGAGTATAAAATTAGAAATCATCGGGTTTACGACACGGGAATCCTCTGTTCCCGTTTTAAAAGCGGCTTATTACACACAAAAGCATCGACTGGATGTGGGTGAGCGCGCTGTGCGCTACGTAATATATTGACCTTTGCTGTAATTCTGTATGTCAGAAAATCTTTAGCAGTGAAATTGTTCACATTTGACCTGCGTTCTATGGTTATCAACTCGAATATAACTGAGTTGTGTCAGGCAAAGTTAGCCAAACGTTCCTCTAGCAAATTGCACCATTTATCTTTTGTTCTGCATCATATCCAATATTTCTTTGAATTTGCTATGTACTGTTGGGGCACTGTTGTGTGCTCTGGCCACGACAATTTTCAGTTTTTAAAGTTCAAAATGCTTCGCTGAGAACTGCATTCATGTTTCCAGCAAAATTTCCCTCTACATTTTATACAAACTCTTTCCGAATAAATGAATGCAAAAGATGTATAGCTCTACCTTACTCCCTTTGTTCCCTGTTATATTTCGTCCTTGCTTCTTCTGCACTGCTGAACCCCCGGTGTGGAATATCAGAGGTTTTCCCCTGTGGGCCTGGACTGCTTTTTGCTGAATTGGCTTCATCGCGATAATCAATCTTTGGTAATCGTCCGGCAAGGGCAGTTCTTTTGACTGGGCCTTTCCGGGGGTCGATGATTCTCTGGTTGTCGGGTATTCCATAGTACCTAAAGCAAAAGTGAGAAAGTCATGTACACATGCTTGCTGTGGCAAAGAGTTTATGCCAGTTGACTTATAAAGTGTTGTCCTGCTTGACTAAAGTCAGAAAAATAGTTGCTCTGATTTCAGCTTGAGAGAAGATTTGAGGATTGCTGATTCATAGCTCCTCAAACAAGACAGTAAGAAAATACAGACATATAATTTCGCTTCTGAAGATTCCAATTAAAAATCCCTTTTATTCAAATTCAGTCAGAAGCCTATCGGATGAAAAATAATTGCACTAAAAGCTATCTATGTGCAGTTTCTAGCACCGGTTGAGTAAAAAAGGACGGGCGTTTGCCAGAATATGCAGTCAAGACAAATACTTCAAGTTCGACGTAATTTGGTGCATTTTATAGCAGAAAGGCTAACTTAATGTTGGAATCTATTTCACTAAAATTGGTCACATCGTTCTGGAGTTATTGGCGAATTTGCTTGGAAGCCGTTATTGGAAGAGCTTAAAAAGGGCTAGAAGTTACAACTAAATTTTGCAAGTCAATTGCTTTAAAAAGCTTTAAAATGTCAATTGTATCAACATCTTTCGAGAAGCTAAAATAAGCCTTGCAAATGGGGAGGAGGGGGGCACATTTGTATCATTTGTTTTCCATCATAGATGCCGTTTAGGCTCCCTGTCGCTGTTCATAAGCTGAAAATTAGAGACAATTTAAACAATATTCCTTCATTCAGTCCTTCATCCATCATGTTAAAAAACAGCTCCGTAACAAAACTGCTCATAATCCTAGAATGACGTAAGCAATTTTAGCTAATTAAATTGTAACATCTACGTTAACCTGTTCACTATAAAATGGCACATAGTAAGATTAAATTGATGGATTATTCGCAAATATACAGTTTGGCAAACACCTATACTTGCGTTTGATTATTAGCAGAACAACTTTAAGATGATAGTCATAAAATGTTGCAACAAAAATATTTCACTTACCTTTGTTTTGTCGGTATCCTTGAGGCAACTGGAAATTTATTACGTATATCTTTCCGGCGTGCAATCTAGAAAGGAGTAAAGTCGTTGAAAAATTAAGTGAAGGAGTTCTATAAATTTACCTGCCAATAAGGTGGATGCAAAACGTTTCAGTGACGTTACTTTGATGAATTCGAATTCGATAGCAATTTCCAAATTTTTTTTGGTGGAAATTATGTTCCACAGATTTTTTCAACATCGGTAAAATCTTTGAAATTAAAGAAAATTGTATATTGCTTTGTTATTGTACTGATGAAAAATTTCGTTGGTTTTTTTTTACCTAAAAGTATAACTTTTACTGCTGGTAATTATTTCACTGGAAGGATTTTAATCCAATTTGCCAATTTATATTTACAAAAGGGAAATAAGAACCTCTTTTGTGTGCAGGCAACTAATTTAAAAAAATATAGGTGACCTGTCTTCACAGAAATTAGATTGCACCGAAATTTGTTGAAGTTAACGCATTTAAACATCAATGAACACGAGAACTTTGGCAACGAGTCGATTATTATTACCTTTAATCTTACCAAATTTATATTTGCAGGAGGCTGGATTTCAAAATAGCATATTTACAGCTAACTAACGCCTGCTAACGATAAAAGATAGAAGAATGGCCTTTTTCGAGATAAGATTTACAACGTTTTAAAAATCTGCTGAAAATCAGATAGAGAAAGCGACATTAAGAATACCAAAAAAGAATACTTACAGAAGGCTTTTCAGGGGTTTTTTCTTTAATTGGTCTCTGTACTTTTTTCAAATTAACCTGAAAAGAGAGAAATTTCAAGTAAAATAAAAAGCAAAATGGAACTTTAAAGAACTTCCAAGAAGAGGTTTGCTTTTTCTTTTAAGTATAACTTTCAAGAAAAATGCCACGATCACGTTTTACGTTTAAAAACGTTCACGATATTTGACGGAAACTAACTGCTGATCATAAACGTGTGCTTTTACATTCAATTTAGTTTTTGATGAATAAATTACTTCACAAAATAATTGCTACATAAATTGCCGTGAAAAGACCTGAAAACACAAAATAAAAACTGTTAAGTGCATCATGAAAAATAATGGATTAAACTAAAAATTCAAAGCCAAGAAAAGCAAACAGAAGTTTCTTCTTTATTGCCACCATCATTCTTGTCTAGGCTTCTAAAAACTGCAAAAGCTGAGTATTGCTCTAATCAAGCTTAAAACCAAAAATCCAGAACACTTGGGTGCTGAAAGCTACTGAAGTTTCATGTTTCCAGAAGCTAACTGATGCTGAAGCTGATTCGCCCCCTCTTCCAGTTTACGGTGAGTAAAGGAAGACAAAGAGGTGGATTCGAAATTAGCTTTAGAAAATGAAATATCGAAAAGGAACAAAAGTAGACCGTCCTACTTCATACAAACAATAAACTGTCCTAGGCAATCTTTAAAATATCTCTTGGTTTTGCTTTATAAAATGAGGACTGGATGGAATCAGTGTGTTGTAACCTTTCTCAACCCAACCTAGAAGAACACGATTTTCAATAGTTAGGTGCATGAACCTTACCTCATTCATAGCTGCTTTATATTCTCGCAGTTCTTCGTCAATTCTGTATCTTGACTAAAATGAATGAATTTTAAGTTAAGAGTTGTCTGATAATTTTTGGATCTTTGATGCAAGGTCAAATCCGCAGAGAAAGTTTCAAGGGAGGAGTTAGGTAGTTAGAATTTGAGTTTTTAGGACTGCCGGAAAAAAGGGCGTGGTTCTAGCATTCTTCAAGAATAAAATAGTCACCATCTGATATTAACTTGACATAAACAATATGGAGCAATACAATTTCGAGATTAATGACATAATGAAATCTTAGTGATTTTTCAAACAGCAAACTTTTCTGGGTAATCTTTTCCATTGATATTGGCAGCATTAGGCGAATTTGACATGCTTTAGTTGCTCGATCGATTCTATGCTCATGGAATATTTCCCAAAAAAAAGATTTTTGCAACGTTATTATGCAACTTTACGTCACACAATAAACTTTTGGTACACTTTACATGATGGATATATCACTTCCTAGAAATCTCGTTCACATTTTACATGAAATTCTTTTGTTTTCCTGAGAAAATCTCTGAAACTCTCAAGAAATCGTCTTGCTCTCCTAGAAACGCTGTACACTTTTTGAGGGAGTGATACAGTAAAAGCCTTGCATCTTTTAAGTTCACTTGGTGTTACGACTTCTATAAAATACTTTCAAGCTATTTTTATATTGTTTAGTGAAAGAAACTTATTGACACGAAGATAAAAATGTATACCTTTGCCTCGGTATTTAGCTGCCACTCCAGATCTCTCAGCGTGCCATCCAGTTCATGCTTTTCTCGTTCTAATTGTCTGATGAGCTTTTTAAGGTCGATCTGCAAGAGAAGAAACTCTACGATAAACATTACTCTTTTATTTCAATCTAGAAATTATACCAGAGATTATAATAGAGAGGTTAATATGTCTTCCATCTATCTTGTTTCGTTCATTTTTGTAAATTGTTGACATAATTGTAAAAGATGGTGGTAGTGAGTAAAAAATAACATTTTATTCTTTGTACTAACATCTGATGTCATACTGTTTCATGTTTATGATGGTATAAAAAAGCTTACTCTCTCCAGTCACGTTTCCAATCCAATGAAGTCCTTTAATAAACAGTTCAAAGGGATATAAGCCGAACAGCTACTAATGTCACTTAATTCAGGCGAAAGTCAAGAACCTTTCGTTGTAGTTTATTGTATATTCTTGTTTGCAGTAAAACATGTTACATTAAAAAGTCATTGTTTGAAAGTAAGCAATATCATGTTAACAGTCAAGGCAAGATAACCTTTGGTATTAGGAGGATAAAATCCCTCTGAATAATTTTGTTATACCACTAGGGACGATCTTTCATCCTCCCAAGAGGATATAAGCGTGTTTAAGTCATCGCTGTATGTTAAAAATTTAAGGGAAATTTGATTGTGATTTTAGGCCTTGGTTTTTCGAAGGGACATTCTTGAGAAAATCTTTCATAACTACAAAAGCGGAGTGGCCAATTTCAGCAATGAGTCCAGCTGGAAAGGAAATTACAGACCAATTAGTGTCTTGTCAGCTCTGTCGAAAGTTTATGAAAGAATTATGGGAGTACAAATGGATAGTCATTTTACTACAATACTATCTCACCTATTGTCCGGTTTTAGGCAAGGGTGCAGTACTCAACATGCCTTATTTCGTGCTATCGAATCCTGGAAAAAATGCCTTGATACCAAAGGCATTGTTGGTACTATTCTGATGGATTTGTCCAAAGCATATGATTGCATACCCCATGATCTACTTATAGCGAAGTTAGAGGCTTACGGATTCGAAAATAGTGCGTTAAAGTTGGTATACAGTTACCTAACTAATCGAAAACAGAGAGTCAAAGTAGGTTTAGCATACAGCACTTTCCAAAGCATTTCCACGGGCGTTCCACAGGGGTCGGTACTTGGTCCTCTGCTTTTCAATATCTTTATAAACGATCTGTTCTTCACATATTTGGAGTCTGAGATATGCAACTTTGCTGACGATACAACAATTTATGCATGTGACACATCTATA
Organism: Aurelia aurita; assembly: GCA_004194415.1. Classification (NCBI taxonomy): domain Eukaryota; kingdom Metazoa; phylum Cnidaria; class Scyphozoa; order Semaeostomeae; family Ulmaridae; genus Aurelia; species Aurelia aurita. The sequence continues at coordinate 287,971 of REGM01000036.1, forward strand.
GATGCCGTCATGATAAAACCAGAAGACGATTTACAAAAACTTCTAGATTGGTTTAAAAATAACGGAATGTGTGCAAATCCAGCGAAATTTCAAATGATGTTTTTGGGTCTCAAGGGTGACAATTCGCTCTGCCTCAATATCGGTGGACAACAAGTGAAGCATAGCGAGCAGGTAAAGCTCCTCGGCGTACAAATAGACCACTCTTTAACATTTGACGCACACGTCAAGGAGTTATGTCGAAAAATAAACCAAAAATTATGTGCATTCTCAAGAATAAGACCATTCCTCAATGAAGAGAAAGCTAAAATGCTACTAACATCTGTTGTTATGTCAAATTTTTCATATTGTCCCTTGATATGGCTATTTTGTAGCAAAACTGCTAACAAAGAAATAAATAGGACCAATAAACGTGCCTTGAGAGTTTTGTACGGAGATTACGACTCATCATTTGAGCAGCTTTTAGCCAGAGCTAGAAGCATTACAGTCCACCAAAAGAATCTACAAAGTCTTATGATTGAAATTTATAAGACCATGAACCATCTAAACCCTTCATATATTTGGGAGTTCTTTGTTAAAAAGGATATACCTTACGATCTCCGCACCAAAGAGCTATGCAGGCTTCCGTCAGCACAGTCACATCGATATGGACTAAATTCTCTTTCGTTTAGAGGTAGTCTCCTGTGGAACACTCTAGATGATGAACTAAAGAGAGCTGATACCCTGAGAAGTTTTAAAAGGGGGATCGTAGAATGGGATGGCAAAGGATGTAAATGTTTAATTTGTAAATAATTTTGTTATATTGTAAATAGTTGGTTTAAATTAGTTTTTAGTAACTATGTATCTACCAACTGTAAATAATGTTATGATGATGATGATGATGATCTAGTACTTTTGTTCGAAAACAGCTAAGAAACTTTTAAAAGCTAAATTTATAGATATTAATGGCAAAAATGTGTCGTTGAACACTTGTTCTTGAGTAATATTAACTTTATTTTTCAGTTTTGAACGTAATGGAACCCTTTTTCCTCCCACCTGATGTTTTATATGTCATGGAACATATTTGTAGCAGTGTTGGAAACTACATTCATGCTCTGAGTAGTAGTGTTGGAAACTACTACTCATGCTCTCAAAAAGTAAAAAACAAATTAAGAAACTTTTGGTACTTAAAAGCGGAAATTTTCATGTGAAATTAAGAAACTGTTAGTGCTATAGGCTGATCCAAGTTTCATATAAATAAAAACACCTGTATCTTTCAGAAGGAATTGAAGGTAGTATCTCGTTTATTCTCTAGAAAACGTTGTTCAAAAACCATCCTCCTTCAAAGTGGAGAAAGAAGCATGATAACGGGCATACGCAAGGGTGCCTAGCGTTTAGCTCTAGGCTACGAACGAGAAAGTTATGCCTCCCCTAGGTTACAATTACCAAGTTACGACAAAGAATCTACTATCAGCAAAGTCTCGATATTTACATCCAATCGATAGAAAATACGTCTGAAGAACTAGATAGATTCTAAAACATATAAATTCAAAATATCTTACCTTTTCCTGTTAAAAATATCCTATCTGGAAAGCGATTGAAAATACGTCTTCTCTTTCGAACATGTGACCCCTTATTCTGACGGTCTTNTTTTATTTGATAGCATTTCAAAATCCTTTATAAAATTAGTGGAAATTACATAAAAATACCTTCTATACACACACCATTTTTCAGCTTCACTCTCCTTTGAGCTTCTTTTTCTTAGTTCTTGTGGATACGACAATCTTTCCTTGATAATTTGTTACTGACCCTGATAACAACAGGGGGCCCTCAATGGGGAATACCATGTGAATGATTATAATAACAGCATTATGTTATAGGTTATGCAAGAGGGTTTACTGTATATTGTATTGAAGTGAACAAAAGAATGTAAAGACATATTTGTGTATTCAACGCCTTATATATGAAGCTTTCAGATTTGATTTGACATAACTGATACCGTATCTTTTTTGGGATCTGGTTGAGACAAAATTCAGCAAAATAATTCAGAAAAAAATCAGATTGCATCCACACACCTCCACTATTTTCTTCCAATCCTTCCAGTTCTTCATTAAGTTCTAATGTTGTTTCCTTCAGATCTTTGATTGATTGTTCAAGCATTTCTCTTCAATACAAAAAATAATCCAGGCATTAAAATTGCATAGAAAATATTATGAGAAACAAAATGAGCCATCATCCATTTACTTTAGTTGGCTGTTTGATTGGCCGCTTTCAGATTAGTGCACTGTAGGCCAGATCCACATTGGTGTGGAAAGTAAAATAGTCTCAATTAGGTAAATTAGGTATAGGAGAACGAATATTAGAAAATAAATTGAATAGACGATTCCGGAAAAGATGGCGTCGGGGGGCATTTGACCAAGATGCATTGCGTTCTATAATGGAATCAACAGTGATTCTATAGAAATTCGATCATCAAACGCAATGCATCTTGGTCAAATGCCCCTCGACGCCATCTTTTCCGGAATCGTCTATTCTCTCATATTTGTTTTAAATTAGTAGTTTTCACAGTTTAAAGTCAACATTCATTTGTTAAACTTTTACAAATGACGGATATATAGCGCCTAGTTTAAAAATAGAACAAAAGATGTCTGAGTGCCTTCATTGTCCAGTACATTCGATAATCTCTCGAGGTCATCAAATACAACGGAATACAATAGGCTATGTTTGGATTGCCCAGCAGGCCTCTGATTTAAGTCGCCTTATATCTCCGTCATTTGTCTTTGACCAATGATCCATATTTTTCTTAAATTTTCCTGAATTATACTCAGTTTATCAAATGCACCCTATTTCTACACTACTTATGGCCTACCTACTTATGGCCTACCTACTTATATGGCCTACTGAAAAGAGCGCCATCAACACATACAACAAACCAGAACATTCGAAAATGATGACATCTTTTTTTGCAAAAATCTTACTTTGCTTGCTCTTCTTGGTTAATGTCAGCCTTCATTCTTTCAATTTCAGCCTCCATAGCTCAATTTGTTTACAGTTAATCTATTTACAACCAAACAAACGAAATAAGATGAATGAAATGAAGTGAGCAGTCGATATGATGCGTTTCTCTTCCTTGTTTTTCTTCTTGTTTGTTGTGGTTGTTAAGATCAAAGTACCTGATGTAAAACTCACCAAACAGGGTAACAAACGACTGGATATTGCCGTAGCGAGCGATGAATGTATGTAGAACGAAATTCTTTGGAGACCCAATCGGGTCTGTCAAATGATATCACTGCGGGTTAACACAGAACTTAGCGCATGCGCAGTATTGAAAGTATGATATTAACATCTTATTGTTGCATAGCAAATACCTCATTATAGAGATGGTCAATTGACTTAATCAAAGGGCAATATACCAACCAATTTGTCATGCAACTGTATCTATTTTTGGAGTTTCATGATTTCAGGACTTTAGAGGATTCTTACATGAGGACATTGCCTGCACAAGTTGCTAACATTTTGACGAACATTTTTGTGAGTAAACCCAGTTCGCAGCACTCTCTGACTATTGTCAGTGGCGGACTGGCCCACCGGTCCACCGGCCCGTGGCCGGTGGGCCCCCCTCAAAATATGGCAAAAAGGGCCCCCTTTTCGCTGAAAAAGGGCCCCTTTTGCAAAAAAGACAAATTTTCTCTTTGATGTCCCCTTTCGAATAATGGACTTCTCACAATACACGCCAAAGCTCTGGTTTGGAGGTGGAGTCAAATTTGAATTTTAAAGAATAATATTTCAACTTTGGAAGCACCTGGCACCTATGTTCAAGTTAACTCTTCAGGATTAACTTAAAAGTTATTGCGAATTGATTGGAGCTAAATTGGCATAGCTAGCCCTGATCAA
>REGM01000036.1:291955-303438 GCA_004194415.1 Aurelia aurita
ACAGTACCTGATTGTTCTATCTCCCCTTTTAGTTCCCTCATTTTGTCATGCAGCATTTGTATTTGTTTCTCGAGATTTCTATTCATGTCAGCTTGTTCATGATACCTTGCCTTCCACTCATCTTCTGCAATGTGAAGCAAATTCTTACAAATTGAAGTAAAAAACACAGGGAGGATATGCAGACACAGCTTTTTTATTTGATGGCATTTCAAAATCCTTTATAAAATTAGTGGAAATTACATAAAAATACCTTCTATACACACACCATTTTTCAGCTTCACTCTCCTTTGAGCTTCTTTTTCTTAGTTCTTGTGGATACAACAATCTTTCCTTGATAATTTGTTACTGACCCTGATAATAACAGGGGGCCCTCAATGGGGAATACCATATGTGAATGACGTGAATGATTATAATAACAGCATTATGTTATAGGTTATGCAGGAGGGTTTACTGTATATTGTATTGAAGTGAACAAAAGAATGTAAAGACATATTTGTGTATTCAACGCCATATATATGAAGCTTTCAGATTTGATTTGACATAACTGATACCGTATCTTTTTTGGGATCTGGTTGAGACAAAATTCAGCAAAAGAATTCAGAAAAAAATCAGATTGCATCCACACACCTCCACTATTTTCTTCCAATCCTTCCAGTTCTTCATTAAGTTCTAATGTTGTTTCCTTCAGATCTTTGATTGATTGTTCAAGCATTTCTCTTCAATACAAAAAATAATCCAGGTATTAAAATTGCATAGAAAATATTATGAGAAACAAAATGAGCCATCCTCCATTTACTTTAGTTGGCTGTTTGATTGGCCGCTTTCAGATTAGTGCACTGTAGGCCAGATCCACATTAATGTGGAAAGTAAAATAGTCTCAATTAGGTAAGGAGAACGAATATTAGAAAATAAATTGAATTCTCTCATATTAGTTTTAAATTAGTAGTTTTCACAGTTTAAAGTCAACATTCATTTGTTAAACCTTTAAGGTTTAATACTATACTTAATCATGAATCTATGAAGAAACTCAACAAGCCAATGACCCATATTTTTCTTAAATTTTCCTGAATTATACTCAGTTTATCAAATGCACCCTATTTCTACACTACTTATGGCCTACCTACGCCTGGAGGTAGGCCTACTGAAGAGCGCCATCAACACATACAACAAACCAGCCAGAGGCAGAACATTCGAAAATGATGACATCTTTTTTTGCAAAAATCTTACTTTGCTTGCTCTTCTTGGTTAATGTCAGCCTTCATTCGCTCGATTTCAGCCTCCATAGCTCAATTTGTTTACAGTTAATCTATTTACAACCAAACAAACGAAATAAGATGAATGAAATGAAGTGAGCAGTCGATATGATGCGTTTCTCTTCCTTGTTTTTCTTCTTGTTTGTTGTGGTTGTTAAGATCAAAGTACCTGATGTAAAACTCACCAAACAGGGTAACAAACGACTGGATATTGCCGTAGTATACTTGTATGATATTTTGAAACATTCTCTTGGAGACAAAACGACAAACAGCAGGGTGCAATATACTTGAATGGGAAGGGACAGTTACCAACATATTGGCCTCCTGTCCATTAGGGGCTTGTCCTCTGCAAAAGTAAAGTCGCCTAGCTTGTTAGGCACTGGGGTAGGCACTAGACTTGCAGGTAGGCACCGGCAGGCATTGCAGGAATGTTGAAGCGAGTATGAAGCGAGAGCAAAGCGAGCACTTTTATTTTTCATAATGGTTCCTAATATTTAATCTGTACTAAAATCATAACCTAAGCTTCTTTCAAAAGTTGGATCTTATGGTGTAACCTCTTTTTGTGCGTCATTCAAAGACTAAGCGAATGTGCAATGGTAGGCCATGGTAAATAGGTTTGTCTTTAAATAGAACAAAGAAAACACTCAGACACAGTATTGTTTGTGGCTATGCATTGTTCATGGCGCCTGGCCAACTTCAGGTAAATGAAATTTAGGGGGAAGAAATCTATTTATGCCTATTCTGTTTTCGATACATGCTGAAAAATTTGCTCGAGGTCCCATTTTCAGATGCACAATGAGTAAATTAGCTAGGTTTCCCGATACCTCTTGCTTGCTATATGTTTTGCTTGCTTTTGATCGACATGCTAGCACCAAGCAATGCGATTGCAGATAAAGGACCTGAACAGTCGGCCGTAGAAGAAACCCTTTCTCTGCAATCACTAATCACGTTGTATTGAAGTGTCAATCAACGCACAAAGTACTGAGTAGCAACAACAATAAAGAACAAGATTTTCCAATAGTATTTACAGATACTGATACTGTCACAACATTTTTAGAATACACAGGATACAGCCGAATGCGAAGCCACAATGCTTTAATCAATTCCCTACACAAAATCTAGGGTTAATGAAGTCTCACATCAAGATTCATTAATAAATTAGTAATGAAGATTTAGCTTGCAAATAATGATGACAAAAGCCACCCCAGAAGGTTATGTTACGAGCTTCGATACACATATTTAATCCTGAAAGCAACAACCACGCTGAAAATTACACCAGCCTTTCTATACATTGACAATTGGCAACCATACGTTTGGTAACTCCATAGTTGTTAGTTATTATGTGGAATAATTTTGGCAAAGCTTATTTATGCAGAACCCAAATCATTACAAAGCTAAAGCTAAATACACAAGAAATTCAAAATCTATATACTATCTAAGTTCTTCGTTTTTCAACCAAATTCTTCAAGAAATATTCTCCTACGACAAAAAAATTTACTGTAAGATTCAAGGACATTGCCTTCGGAATTATACACATTTTGCGAGAAACGTTGTCATCTATCCCCTTAGTTCTCCTTTGACTTCGTTGTTTAATATACACTCGGGACTAAGGCCTCGCTCGGGTCCTCCCGCGTGTAGGAAATGTAACTCACGCTTGTTTACCTCGGTTTATTTTGTTAGTATTGGGTATAGATTTTCCTCTTACCAAATTTGAAAGAAGNATGTGGAATAATTTTGGCAAAGCTTATTTATGCAGAACCCAAATCATTACAAAGCTAAAGCTAAATACACAAGAAATTCAAAATCTATATACTATCTAAGTTCTTCGTTTTTCAACCAAATTCTTCAAGAAATATTCTCCTACGACAAAAAAATTTACTGTAAGATTCAAGGACATTGCCTTCGGAATTATACACATTTTGCGAGAAACGTTGTCATCTATCCCCTTAGTTCTCCTTTGACTTCGTTGTTTAATATACACTCGGGACTAAGGCCTCGCTCGGGTCCTCCCGCGTGTAGGAAATGTAACTCACGCTTGTTTACCTCGGTTTATTTTGTTAGTATTGGGTATAGATTTTCCTCTTACCAAATTTGAAAGAAGATTTCATTTTTTTAAACTGTAATGAAAATGTAAGGTGTAGAAATTATATAGAATGAGGGTTTAGTCAATTGTAAGTCAAAATTGCACATCTTAAAATCAAACATGAAACATAAGAACACAATCTCGATCTTTGCACAATGAACATTTTAGATTTGTGTTTTTGCAACTTTCTGATTTGCGTTCCTACAATCCTGGCCAAAATAAGTTAGAACATAGGCAAATTTTAGTGTTTTTGTGATGTTTCTTAAAATATCGAGCCGAAAATGTACATTTAGGTCCTTGTGACCCCCCATCCCCCCTAATTCAATGTTGCCTAGGTCGATTGGCGTTTGATTCAAGCAACATTGAAACGGGGGGGGGGGGGGCACAGAATCAACGGCTGAAGTAGTGCAATTTTGTGATTTGTCCCAAGTATTTTGACCAAGATTGCAGATTGAGAAGTGGGTAAAATATTTCTGTGTCTAGGCTTTAAATTTTTTCTCTGGCCTTTCGAGTTTGCCGTTTCCTCTTCAGACAATGGGTACACGCTGTAATTAAATTACTGTCTTATGGGCAAAAATATGCAAAGCATACACATTTTTCATGGAGCAAAATGTTTCACCAATTGGCTACACCAAAAAGAAGACACGTTGCAGGTCCATGTGGTCTTGTGTTAGCGGTTGTTTGCAATTGGGATGTTTGCGAACAGAGCCATGTCATAAATGGCTGCCAGAGGAATCTTAGCACTAACGAACTCCGATTTTGATTTTGCATTGGAAATCCACCAGTTGCATGAAAAATTTCACTCGTTCCAAAGTCTTTTGCTAAATAGCCGAAAGGGCTAAATAGCTAAAAACTAAGAGGCCTGAAGACCAACAGGCCTAATACTGACAAAGCTACGTAGAAAGAAAGCTGTTTTTGGAGTCGACATAACGATTTCCAACGATCGTCTTAATTGATTGATTGATTCCAACGGCATGGCAAGATTTGTACAATATTCATCCCCCTATATTATGTTAAATTTATCGCTGTTGTTGTTGTTGTTCCGACAAAATTTTCACATCTATTGCCATTGCCCTCTTTCTGGCTATTCCTCTGGCAACGAAATTATTTTTAAAATATGACAATTATAAAGGGGCTAGGGATAGGGTTTGTTTTTGGGGGTTAGGGTATTAGGGTTAGGTTAGGTCAGGTTGGGGTCTTAGTAGGTTTAAGGATAGGAATAGGGTTTTGGGGCTAGTTTTGTAGGGTTAGGTTGGGTGTCATATTTTTGGAAAGGAATTTTTGTCGACAAAATATCCACGGCCTAAATTTATCGATCCAAATAATGGTATATGGGATACAGTAGGTGTAAACGAACGGAAATCACTTGTAAACTTACCAGCTTTATATGAAGACCTAACCAAAGGACCACTTGCAGTGTATGCAAAACCAAGCTCATTTCCAATCTCTTCCCACTCTTTGAACTTCTCAGGTCTTATGTACTCAGTCACCTATTATGCATAAAGAAGATTTAGCATCATTTTTACAGGATCCACCAGCAGGGACCTCTTTTAACCTTTGCTTGCTTGCCATATCAGAAAAGGCAGGCGATCACTGAGAAGTCCCCTCTTCTCTTTTGTCTTCAAGGGCAGTTGCAATAGGATCACACTCTGGGCCAGCTTGTGTAAAATTTTACATACCCAGAAATATCGCTTCTAGATTCACAATGTTTCTTTTGAGACTTTCAATGACTTTCAATATTTCTGAGGAACATATTCGTCACTCAAAAATTTATTAAAAACCAATAAATTTATCATTCGGCGCAGGTGCACAAGGTGTAATTAGTTTTTTGATGAGTGAGATTTTTGTGTTGAAACTTTGTGTGCTGATGCACTACAATCGCAAATGCTGTTCTCAGCATAATAATCTGCAGGGACTTCAATTTACCAGTATCAGAATATGCAGGTATTTTGGTCCATCAAATGCACATTTTAAGGCTGTTACCATGGCAACCAGGTATTTTTAAAGTTGGCACCACATCAGAAATTAATCACCATATCATATTGTACCCGCTTGCCCATTCTAGCATAGGTTTCAAATCTTTAAAAAGGTCGGTGTAAAATTCTGTGACCTATTTCTTTGAATGGAATGGCTTGAAAGAAACTTTAGCTAATTTGTAATAATTCTACCGTTGGACTTCTCAGAAATCTTTAATATTTTCAGATTTTAAGTGCTCTTCTTCTTGTTTAAGAATTGAAGAAGAATTTTGAAAAAAACTTAAAACCATCATAATTTCTAAAATCTTTGAGTAAACATAAAATAATTTTCAAGAAAAACATAGTTTATGAACGTCTACAATATGGTATCAAGCAAAAGTCTTTCACTCTTCTAGTTTGCGATTTAGAAATTTGATGACGTCACGTCCCCAAATTAGTTGAAATATGAAATAAGCTGTAATTTCGAAAATATTTAAGATTTCTGAAAAGTCCAACGGTAGAGTTATAGCAAAGTAGCTAAAGTTTCTGTCAAGCCATTCGATTCAAAGAAATTTGTCACTGAATTTTACACCGACCTTTTTACGCCAATTTAAAGATTTAGAACCTATGCTGCCCATTCTATAGAGATCAGCCGAGAATCGAACTAAAAAATCTCAAACTTATTGTCTGCTAAAAAGTTCTGGAAACGAAGGTCATGAGTGTGATTTGGAGTTGAAGATGGACACCTTATCTGTGCTTGGGCCTGTTGTGCCTGTGGTAGTAGACATTACCTATGTATACTCAAGGTTTATAGCAGCAACTTTGGATTTTTTGCTTTTTAAACACTAAAGATCTTAATTTTACTCATCTTGATAGATCCACGTTTAAATGGTACATTTCTGAAACTAGTTGGTCACTTGCATAATTGTTAAAAAGTAAATTTAAGGTTGGCAGGAGAATCCAGTCTTGAAAGCCTCCTTAAAGAGCCATTGTTTGCGGGGACACTGCAATTTCAGACTGTCTGAACATCAAATATGGCCTAAGCGGAAAATATGGATCCGCACTGCAGTGGTTCAACTGATAGAAAACTAAACTAAAGTCAAACTTTTCTATCAGTTCAACTACTGCAATGAGGGTTCATATTCTCCGCTTAGGTCAGATTTCATTTTCAGACAGTGTGAAATTGCAGCATGCCCGCAAAGGACCTTGGGTGACGATGGCTCTTTAAACATAGAAGCTCCCATTTCAACTCATTGGGCATCTTGATAGACTTACCTTTAAATGGTTCGTTGTCGGTTGCATATATTGTCCAAGTGTGACGCAATCAACACCTACTGATCTCAAATCTAAAATGAAGACCAAGATGTTACACCTGGCGTATTCTGAAATGGTCACCATCAATTCAACAAAATGGAATTTAAAATGTCTATACTAGAATCGCCTTTTCCATGTTGCAAATACACGAAAACGATGCATATGACTTCGAAATTGATCGCTTAATCATGTCAACATAATTTTGTTTCAAAAGAGAAATTCTGAAACACAAAACATTCGGGTTATATTAAAAGTTATCGATTTCCATCTGACATTCTGATGTGTTGCAAATAATCCCAAGACATATAATTCATTCTTAGAGCTAATGATTGGAATGGATTAAAGTATTCGATCATTAAGCTTCTGCAACAAAGATAGGCACGCTAGTATCTTGTCCTTATTTATTTAGGTATTGTGCATCGATTTTCCGTTCTTCTCTTTGATCCGCCACTAAAATATACCTTGGTATTACAGTGCCGTTTTCTCTCTTTACAGTAAAAATGAATATTTCCGGCGAGAGAAATTTTCAGTCAAAACATTTTTCGACAATATATTCGCTCAAAAACCTTATCGTTACAGCAAATCTGCCACCCCAAAATGTTAAATGGTATTCTTTTTTCGATTAAAAAGGGCACTGTTAGAGATGCAAGAATGTAGGAACCTGTATACTTTTTTGGGACACCCGGTATATACCTTTCATCGTCTGGACAATTTCTTCATCTTTCTCACCAAATCCAACCATAATGGAAGATTTTGTAATCAAATGTGGCAAATATTTTTTCACATGTTGTAGCACACCCATTGATTGCTCATAATTTGCTCTTGGATCCCGCACCAGCCTGAGGAAAATTCAAGCTATTACTTTCATTGATTATATAATATCCGATATTTTCATGACAACTAAAATGTTCAAANGCCAGTTTTAATTCACGGAGGCTGTCTTTCAGTCCATGATAATTTTTTCCAACTGGAATTTCTCTCTTCAGCCATGGTGGTAATCTCAACCTTAAATCAAGATGATATATAACAGTAACAAGAGCGAATTTTGTAACAATAGCAGTAGTAGTTTTGGATTGACATTTTACAGTGGCAAGCGATCACAGACAAAGATATTTCTTCAACTGGGTAATCAACCCCTGAATGTTTAACAAAGTAGACAGCAAAAGTTGCCCTGAAACCCAGGAATATAACTCACTCATTGTGCAAGCAAAAACGAGGTCATTACGAAAAGACATGAGTAAATATTGAAATAACAAGGATAGATCTAAACAGCTGCTGCCTCAATTTTACTTATATATACCGGATAACAATTAATTACCTTTTCCCCTTCTTTCTCTTTAGAGGATTCTCTGCCAATTGCTTATCTTCAGATATAAAATCTGATAACCCAGGACCACTTGCTATTTCGTCCTTTTTATCTTCTGATAAGGTGGTATAGTTTGATTGTAGCAATAAAGCCTGCAAAGACAGGAAAGAAACCATAAATTGCTCATGGTTCCCAAGAGCGCATTGGGTGCAAGCAAGGTGCCCCGCAGCAAATTTATTTGAAGAATGCAGTGCACTGCTGAAATGGAATTCAGTCCAATAGTTTTTGTTGTCAAGGGTAAATATTCTTTAATACTTGACAGTCCTGTGGAAAATTTATCCTTCTCTGGACTTGTCATTAGGTTATATTATTCTTTTTTCCTAGCTTGCCCACAAAGGTTTCATAAATACCAGTATGGCATGCAATGCAGACTGGTGCATGGTTACAAACATCACTTGATTAAAGTAATGTATCAATTTTATATATGGTGGAGGCGGAAAGGCCTCAGTGTGCCAGACGTTTGTCTGTTTCTTTGCGTCCGCCTCCGCCATAGTATATAATCTTTAGTAACCACATTTAGTATCAAGTTTTTTTTACCCATTTTAAATTTTGTTGTTTTACGGAAAGTTTGCAGCTGACATTTAAAGGCAAATTGTTCAATCTCTGGTTTTATGGGCATTTGAAATCATATTATAATTCAATTGTAATAATTCATCCCTTCCTCTTTTGGAGAAAAGCCTGGTGACTAACTTCATCAAAAATGTCAGCACAGAAATGCCCTGATAATTTGCACACAAACTATATTNATATATGGTGGAGGCGGAAAGGCCTCAGTGTGCCAGACGTTTGTCTGTTTCTTTGCGTCCGCCTCCGCCATAGTATATAATCTTTAGTAACCACATTTAGTATCAAGTTTTTTTTACCCATTTTAAATTTTGTTGTTTTACGGAAAGTTTGCAGCTGACATTTAAAGGCAAATTGTTCAATCTCTGGTTTTATGGGCATTTGAAATCATATTATAATTCAATTGTAATAATTCATCCCTTCCTCTTTTGGAGAAAAGCCTGGTGACTAACTTCATCAAAAATGTCAGCACAGAAATGCCCTGATAATTTGCACACAAACTATATTGTTTCTACCATTCTTTTTTTTTTCTCTCTCTTTCTTTTTCTCTACTTCCACTTTGTATCAATGATGTTTTGTATATATTTTAGAGAAAAAAATGTTTAGAACGTATGATGTAATTAATGAGTTTTTAAAATATGTAAGCTATTTCTTTGAAGAAGGGGTACTTGGCTCGTCAGCCCTCTGGGGTTTCTCTAGAGAAGAACTCCCGTTCTTCCCTGGAGTATCCAAGTATCCTTAACAGCCATTTCGATAATTAAATAATTCATAGTTAGCAAAAATGTAGTAGATAAGAATTGTTGTTCAAAATGAAATTGAAACTCGAAACTTGAAACTTGACTTGTTTGTGCCAGACTGGTAACTTTGCATTTCTCTTCAGACAATAATACACGCATGGATGAGCCTGCAAAACTGTTTATTAATTGGTTAAATGTTTGCTAAATACTTAATACTTTAAACAAATGATTTGCGGTACAGAATTTAAAAATAGCCTTAAATAACAGACTCATTGTAATAACCCACAAACGCAACATTAGAGACTGTAATCTGTTGAAAGACAACTGTTAACTCCTGTAAAAGAATAACAACCAAATTAACCTGTAACCAGGCAGAAAACTGCTAAATCCTGCAAGAGAAACAACAAAGTAACCTGAAACCCTGAAATGAGAGAAATGAAGTTAATAGCTGAAATAAAGAGCAAACGTTAAAAAACTAAAAACCCGTTTTGTCGCAAAATCATCAGTTTAGCTGGTGCAGAGAACAAATTAACAATACAAACAAGCCAGCCAATTTAATCAATAGGCCTATTATTTACCATTGTTCTTGACGTCGCTCCATGCCATAGGAATTTGGCATAACATACATGTTTTCCAGCATGGAGCGTGCGTGGGATGAGCTTTCATAACTGGTGTTTAGTAATTGGTTAAATGTTTGCTAAACATCAGGGCTAAATACTTAGGGGTCATCGACAAACAATTTTCATCACAGTAAACGGAATTGGGCCGTTAACGGCTCAACCCCCCCTCCCCCCCTCCCCCCCTCTTAACGGACCACTAGATTTATCAACAGATTTTCTTGCGTTGTGGGCCTACCACCACCTCTCGTTATAGGCCTATTATTTGTCTTGGGTTGAGGCCTAAGCCTATAGCGATTTCATCGTCCAGATCGCGACGTTATAATTAATTAGTGCGCTGCCGAAAAATTAACCATTACAAGTTATTCTTTAAGAATTGATAATGAAATATTACTTATTTCAATTTTCGTCACAAAACTACAATTTTTAACGGATTTGAGCTGGACCCCCTCCCCCCTAACGGCCCAATTCCGTTAACCGTGACGAAAATTGTTTGTCGGTGACCCCTTAATCGCTTGGTAAATTTCAGATCTTATTGAAAACTGATGCATGAAATTGATTGACATCGCATTGGCGCACTTGAAGATTTGAAGTGTGCGCCGAATTTCTTACACGTATTCGCAGGAGACGACAAAGTTTAGCAGTCAGGTCAGTCAAGTCAGTTTGAGTTCAGTTTGTTGTTGTGCAGCTCCCACCCATGCCTTTTGCCATGGCATGGACCATATATCCATGGACTGCGTGTGTGATAATAATTGGTTTAGAATATGGTTGCTGGAATCTCTATGGTAGCTTTGGCGTCGATACAACCAAGCCCGTAACGTACTGAGAGGAGCGAGTGTTTCATAATCGAGCATTGAGACACGACCGGTCGCTTTTTTTATTAAATTAGGCCTAAATTTTTCACAGCCACTTTTCATATTGTCAAAAGCCTTATTTACCTTGAGAATTTAAGGCTGGTACATTGATATACACAAAGTAACGGGTTCTGGCTTACCTGATGTGGACGTAAAGCTCTAAAATTGCGTAGAAGAGATGTGGATCTTTCATTTCTTGCGAGTTGCACAACTCTGGTACTTGTCGCGAGATGCGCCATCTTCGATTGAATATATTGCTGTTGTGGTTGCTAAAAATGATGTGGTTGTTGCTCATTTCATTTCAACATCGTTTCTTGCAGACGCACGTGTATAAAGTCACACTTCAACTGAAGACTTTAGTAGCAAAATGGCAAAGAGTTTACGTTCAAAAATAAAGAGGAAATTTAGAGCAATCAAGAGGTTAAAGTTAAAGCCGAAGCTAGATGCAAAGCTGAGAGAGATCGCGTTGAAAATGCCAGCTTCTTCAGGTAACGATAGTGGGCCTAAATATGACAAATCATAATAATGGCTGCCTGATTGTTACAAAACTCGAACGCAATTGGTTCATATGTCATTCTTTTAAAGAGGGTTGCACTTCAGCAAAACATAAATGGCAATAAATAACCTAAACTAATTTAATTACAATAATACAAACAATTAATGCAAATCAAATACCGATTTAAAACAACCGTCAACCGATTTAAAATTTTTTTTTTTATCCAGATAAAACTCTTACAATA
>REGM01000036.1:303666-327594 GCA_004194415.1 Aurelia aurita
AATTAACTACAATGAGCGTTTGCGGCATAAAGACTGTGGGAAAGGAGTTTCAGAACATTCCCCTGCTCCCCACCGAATTGTATCAAATCCCCTCCTTTAAGAAATTCTTCTCCATACAAATTCCTAACGTTTTTGTAATCTTATTGTTTAAATTGTCGTTTACCTCTGTCATCTTCTGTAGCTTGTCATTATAATCTTTAGAAATTGTTGTTAGTTTTTAAAGGATTTTGTATGTAGTTAAATTTTAAAATGAAACTGAACTGAACTGGTGGATTAAATGCAAAAAGGCAGGATTAAAGGTGGATTAAATGCAATTTAAAAATTTGTACTAAGTTTAAGGGGTCAGTCATACATATATCGATTTCGTCCCCGTTTAAGCCCACCTCCAAGCCCCCTGCTTCCATCGGTCCTGTAAAACCAACATTAGCCACCCCTGATTGGCACACCAACCTGATGCTACTTGCAACCAAAAACAAAGGGAACACACTCAAACCAAAGATAGCAAAGCCGCTCCCAAGAGCTGTTACAAGTCTCATTGCTTCAAAGGTAGCCCAGTTTTTATTATGTGTTGGATGTTTAGAAGTTTAAGAGATCTGATTGTGGGAGATGCAAGGTTTAAGGATAAGCCTAAAAGATTTCTATGGGCTTTGGGCATTTTGTTTCAGACAAATTCCAGACTAGTTTCTGAGGTCACTAAGACAACTTTCTTTAAGATAAAGCAATTAGTCTGTCTTTAATAATTTTATCTCATTTTGAAAATTTTCTCTAACAGACGAAGTCTCTATGGACAAGGTAAAAACAGATACTCTTTGTGACACAGCTGAAAATGAAATCAAAGGAGTGGTACCAGAAGAAGAACAAAACAAAGACTCTGAAAATGAAGGAGATGTAAATATGGATGAAGAAAGTACCAAACCGAAGAAGGCAAGCAAAAATGCAAAAGTACCATTACATTTATTGTCCCAAAGAAAACTAAGAAAATATAAAATGAAGCAAAAGGACAAGAATACTAAAAAGAAGAATAAGTTCTTGAAATGGTGATAAAACAGCACATGGCATTCATTGAAAGTCAAGGAACTCACAAAGCACTTGCTTCAAGACCTGATATATTTGCCAAATTTTAAATTCACCTACTGTATGAAAAATAAAGCAGTCAGAAGAAAGCTTCTCTCTTTTCACAATATAGATAGGAAAAACTTTATAATGGCATATTGCCAACAAATTCTAAAGCTACTGTACCAGATATTTTGATTCATAGCATTTCAGATTGAAAATTTTCTTTCCCAGATATAAATTTGTTTGCAAGAGTGTGGCATGACCTTGCCCTTCAGACATACATGCCAGTAATACTCATTACATAGTGTAATTGTCATTAGCATGAATAAGAATCGTTTGTTTCCATCTGTTCTGCAGCAGCTTGCAGAAGCTCAAAGTTTCATTAAAGTGCACTAGCTTTTCTTTGCATGCTACAGATCTTTACTCTGTGTATGTTAACAAAATGTTGAAGTGATAGGTTTGTAGATCAGGCCACTATTGGTTTTGATAAAATGAAACTTTTAGTATCATTTATTATCAATGCATATATCCTATATGATATTCTCTTTTGATGATACTTAAAATTTACTTTGAGGTGCCCGCTGTTCTGTACGGTATTACCGAAGTAGGTTGTACTGTAGTTGGTGCATTTTCTATTATTCCATTGTATTTGGGATCATGGAATCTGTATGTTGTAACTTTATAGTAATTATATCCTTGAAGTATGTTGCAACAGGATTTACATTGTATAACGGGCTCTTAAATTGTGTCATAAGCCCTGGCCAAACAATGAAACTCTGTTTGCCAAGCAACTGAGATTGGCATGCCAAGCAATGTTTTCATCCTGTTTGGTCATGTTGAAAATACTGTCTGACAAACATAATATGTTGGATGTGTTTATTTTATCTTGGTTTGACCAAGGCTTAAAGCAACAGGTGGTCAAACGCATCCAACATTTCATCCAACATTCATTTTCAGCAGGTTGGATGAAATGTTGGATGTGTTTGACTGGGGCTTTAGTTGCGTAATGTTTGCAAGAGTGTAAACAACATTTTCTTCTCAACAAAATCCATTAACACTTTTTCAAGCAATGATTTGTGACGTGATGAAATGGACAAATATTTCGCCTGGCAAGAAAATCTCAAATGTTTGGCTGCAGGTTTGGTGAGTACTTTAATTTATTTGCATAGGAATTTTTCAGTTTTTCATCAGCTACTGTCCAAGTCCATGGTAGTATGATTATGATACGTCCTGTAATTTGGATGAAGTATGATTTTATAGCCAACTGTGTTATCAAATAAGCCAATCAGAAATCCTCGTGTTTTGATTACCAAACGCCTGTGTTGTGTTGTCCAGACAGAAAGAATTCGTTTTGTCACGCCTGCTATTTTGACTTGGACAATCATAAATGGTTACAAGGATGAATTCACAAGAATGCACAGTTAAGTTGAAACATTTAAATTTCACGCTCAGATTACAATGAGATTTACAAATATATACGAATATTTTTGGTTAATGATAAAAATTTCAAAATATTATAATCATAAAATATTGAATTCATGTTAAAAATTATGTTCACATTTAGCAACTTTGAATTTCCAGCAACCAGAGACTTCATTAGTTCCTTACTTGTTTCAGGAGTCCACTGATGTATCGGGTGAACTGCTTCGGACTAAATGTACATAATGTTCGCAAACCAGATGGTCTAAACATTCCACATATGTTGCTGTGATCTAAAAAAGAGAAACAAAATTGAAAATTACTTTTCATATGCCACCCCACCTGGGTCCTCTATCTAGGCTGGTCATATATCAACTAAGAAATGTTTTCATGCAGCAAAACTTGACACACAAAACTTCAAATTAGAAGATTTGGACGGTTTTCTCATTTCTATAAATTCATAGGAAGTTCAGTTGAATGAGAATGTGAAAGGAAGGAGGAGCTTAGCGATAGAGTACAGTATTCCGCAGCAAGGGCAGAAGACACCTCAGTACAAAGCGATAAGCGATTGCGAACCATATGGCTGATTAGTCAAGTCATAAATATATAGAATCCCAGATGCTACCTCACTCGAGCTACATGCGAAAGGGACTACTATGAAAAGACATGGGTTATGTCGAAAGATAGGCCTAAACAGATGCCTCGGATATTTTAAGTACCTAAATCAGAAGTTGCGCGTTGAGTGTTTGTATCATACACTAACATATAAGAGAGCTGTTTAGCTTCTGAATTAGATACAAAAATGTAAATAATCTGCTTCTATCAATATCAACTCATGCCGTCTATGCCATCACTTAAGAACGCTGGTTCGTATGTACAATGAGTTAGGTAGCCATCTAGGTTTCAGTAAATCCTTTGCAGTTTATTTTATTCATAGTTGCGGATCGAATAATCGGCCTTAGAAAGCCCTTTGTTTAAAATCAATATTCGCTTCGTACAAAAGTAACAGGTGTGCTATCTTTTTTACAAAAATCTGCTGTTGCTACTCAGCTTTACATAGGAGAAAAGTTAGGAAATCTAAATGAGTTGAATGCAGTACCTGGAGTCACAAACAATGGTATGAACTTATTGCGAACACCCTTTGACTTGCATATATACAGTCCCATGTCTTTCAGTTGAATATCACGAATAATCAGCTGTTGTTTGCTGTACATCCCAAATCGCCCTGCGCCAGTTGGAATGGGGACTAAAGCTCCACTGCGTGATGGTCGATAAAACGTAACGATGGCATATGGATCAGAGAGTGTACAGTCGAGAATAGCAACTGTACCACTTTTAACAACTGCTAAATTGTCATCCATGTTTGTTTTCCAAAATAAAGCCTTCGTTTCTAAGAGATGAAAAGATGTAGCATTATTGCGATATTAAAAATCAGTTGCAAATGATCAGAGGAGATTTTATATTCAAAATCTATAGTGATTTGTTGGCTTTTTCTTATTTTTCCTAATTTTTTCATATTTCATGGATTCATTAGACTTTTTAGGGGTTGGGTTTCATTAGATTTATTTTTTGGTTTCCCATCGGCGATTATTTACTCTTTTGGGTCATGCTGAAAAGCTCTGGGCCGAGCCCCCTGTCAGTCTTACGCTCAAGTGTACCACCCGAGAAGCTCACTTGGAATCGCTGAAAGAACGCCGTGAAGATAGGGGCCCAGGAATTTCGCTCGTTCATGCAAAAGTAGGAGGAAACGTTTTGTTCAACCAATTGAGTACATTCTGTCCAGATACGTTGAAACTGGGGGCACTATGACACGTACCCCAAGGTTTTGCAATAAACGAAAAAAAGTGGCCTTCTTGTTTCAGGAAGTACCCCTTTAGCTTGATGAAAAAATGCCCTTGAAGTGTCGTGCCCCCCCCCCCCCTAAGTTTAAAATGCTTCCTACGGCCCAGATTTGGTCATTAGAAAGAAAACAGCCCTGTTTCGATAGGGATCTTTACCTTTGAAAACGATTGTAGCATCTCTGTATGAAAAATATCCTTTGCTAAGCGAAGTTGTTGCCTTGCATGTATATGTTCCAGCATCGGAGCTATTGATATTTGAAATCGTCAGTTCAGAAACACTTTTTCGTATCCTCTGTTCATAGACATTCTTGATGGACAGCTTTCCATTGGCACTTTTTGCTATTCCATCTTTGAACCATGAAAGAATTGTCAGTGGTCCATCGGCGCTGCATCTAAACTTCACGTTTTCTCCAAATTCTGGTTTAGCGTATGCAGGAAAAACATCAGGCTTTGGTGTCAGCTCTTGCTCTATAGTGTACAAGAAAACGACGAGTATTGATTAAAGTTTGGTTCACACCAGAGTAAAAACGAGTTAGAATAGGCACAAAGCATTCTCCAATTCATTTTTTAGCACATTTGTTAGTTCTAAATGGGATAAAAATGTGTGATTCTTTCCAAATGAGTTAGGATATCTTCAAAGGCGATGATAAGAGCTCTAATTGAGGCGAATAATTTCGATGGTTTCATCTGTCGCATTTCTGATGCATTTCTAACGCATCGTTACTATAGTATGGAGCCAAGCTTAAGGAGAAATTTCACATGGCCTTGTCATCGTAGGAAGGTATCGTTGTTGGGCAAAATGTACAAATTTCAAATAATCATTCATCTGTTTTGTGATTGAAAGGTTGAATTTGATTTCAAAATGTATTCCCTTACAATTGGTCATACAGTTCTAGAATTACTGGTAATTCTGTTTGGAAGCTGTAACGACCATAAATTTTGAAAGAATTGTGACTAAATGTCTGTGCTTTGGCAGGAGGCTTCATTGCTCGTTAATGAAGTCATATTTATTATTATGTTAATGCCAGGACAGTAGACGATTACGCTAAAGATGGCGGCGAGGAACTTTTTACCAAGATGCATTGCGTTCTTGAATCGAATACCAAACTCGCAATGACTTGCTGCGCCTGCGCTTGCATTCTCATGTGATCCCAGAGTGACGTAGCTGATGACAGAGTAGAATCGTAATTGGAACGCAATGCATCTTGTTAAATAGTTCCTCGCCGCCATCTTTAACGTAATCGTCTGTTGCATTCTCCGATAGTTCGCTTTGGAAAAATCTATTGATCTTTTGTCCATCCATGATCTCTCAAAAATGTGGGATATTTTCACGAAGAAAATTTTTTATACATATGTATCCTCATAAAATAACAACACTGACAAATTACAAAATACGATACAATAACGAAACGGGAGTTTTAAACCCAGCAGTGTTTTGAAATAAGCCAATCAGAAACATGCTCAGGTCTGAGTGAACTCTACTTTCCCAACAAACCTGTTGCAATGATAACTGCATGGAATGTCCTTTCGTATGCTGTTCCATCTAGCATGCCACGACAAATGAATTCAGTTGCATCAAAATAAGATTGAATAGTAAGAGTGAACACATCTCCTTTTCTTTTGACTTTCGATCCATCTGCCTTCACTTCTACTTTCTTCCCATAACTTGTCTTTTTGTATAAAGAGATTTTAATTCGGCTGTTGTCCACTGTACAGTCAATTTTGAATGGTCTGTTGATGATCACTGGCACTGGTTTTGTGAGGCCTTGCAGTTTTGAGAAACGGACTCTTTCGGAGTGGCCTAGAATTTGTGATATATATAGAAAACAAGGTGACTAAAACTAAAGTACCGTAACGTAAAGGCTCTAATTAGCAGACTTCTGGTACCAATATATTGTAGGCCTTCATGAACTATTGTCGTCTTGAAGATTCTACCATGTTTCCTTTAATTTTCTTCAAAACTTTTCCGATCAGAGAAAACAGCTATAATTTTGAAAATAATTAAGATATGGAACAGCTCACGTCACGGTAGAATTACAATGAAGTACTTTATTTTACGTACTACAGTCTTGGGACCATAAGCAGGATATTCTAGACCCACATCTTTCTGGGTGGCTTCGGTCTGGAACCCAGGGTAGAAGGATATCAGTATAACCAAAAAGACCGAACGAAAATTCGAGTAATTTTTTTGTGAACCTACTACATAGATATTTGGCTTTAAAAAAATATATCAAATTAGGAACAGAAAAAACATTGTTGTTCACATTGAATTGATATGAAACGTCAATCTCGTAAAGTTTGGGCTAAAATTGAAGCAAAACAGCCTTTTGGCATTTAAACGAGATAAACTGGACGATATTCAAAGAAGTGAATAAATGAGGTTGAAAATAGGCCGTCCGTAAGCTTTCCCAACAACTGCAGACTGTGGAATCAGAATCAACAGAAAATTACTGATTGGCCTAAAACAGTTACCTTGAATCAGCAGTGCACATGCTAGCAGCTGCAGGACATTCACAACAAGATTGGAATACCCGTTCATCTCCGTTCTTTTTCAGTCACAGCAATACGATTTCAAGTCCACAGGAAATAAGAGACAGCAATGTTTATAATGTGCCTACTTGTGTTACAATTATATAAATGTTCGTGATATTTTGCAACCGCTTCCGGGGTGTGGCCCACACGTCGTGTTTTGTGTATTTACGTATGTGCCATGACAAGTCTGACCTTCCGTGACGAAGACGTCAGGAGAAAATGTACTCAATGAGCAGGCTGTGTGACGCGCATTCCAATATTTGAGGTTATTACTGGATTGCGATGAGATGTAAACCAAAGGGATAATGTACATTTAAATAATTAATAAAATATTTGAAACATTGACTCTTGTAGGATCCTTTGTCCCGGTCGAGAAGAGAGGATACACGTGTTTTTATACAAGAAACTCTTCATATATGAAGCTCAGTTCTCAGATCACTAAAAAGGCAAGAAACTTCAGTATTGGGACAAAATTATTTAAGAAACCTATTTGCTAGACAAGAAAATTCAAAGCATACTATTAATTTTACTTGTTTCTTGTCCCGGAAGGTACTTGAGTCGACATTTATTTATAGGTCTGTCAATGAACCTTAAATCAGATGTCACGTGAAAATGCCCGCGAATAGCAACAATCGAAATGTTTTGGATGAATAATTTTGCGTTATCGCAAATCTCACGTGACATCTAATTTGAGACACTTTTGAGACAGACTTTAAATGTCTGCCGCCGGGATTTTATTCATCTTTTTAAGAAGCTGAACATGCAATTCTGGTGAATTTTTTGCGTGTAATTCAAATATTTAATATTCAGCTTCTGAACTACATAAATAAAATCGAAGTGGCAGATTTAGATCTTTCCTTCTGCTTTGGATATAAATTCGTATCTTCTTTTAAAAGCACTTTTTGGATTGCACAGCGAGTGGGTGTTAGCTACCTTTTGCGGTCTTCTTTGTTTACGTTCGTGGATTGACTAATCGACCGTATGAATCTTTTTGTTTGTAAATGCTAATCGCTTTGTACTGGCGTATCAATCAATGCAATAAATGCCATTTTTGCAAACTGCCCTTGTTCCTTGGCCCACGGCCAAATAATGGAAGGATCGACCAGGATCTATTTCCAAAGGAATCTACATGATAATGCAAAAGTTTCTCGGCGAGAATTTCTCTGAAACGCAAAATTGAAACTTCAAGTCATTTTCAACCAGAACAACTTATAAGTCGGTTGTTTCTGTGGTCAAACTACTAAACATTGGGATAATGATACAAACACGACATTGTCAAGGCGGTAGGAAGAAAAATAAATTCAACAATATTTGTTAAAATTGGCTGTTTTCCTCTTTTCAATTCAGTTAGCTGCTAAATCGTGTTAATAAAATCTCTTCAGTATATTATCATTTTAAGCCTTAATTACATTGGAATTATCAACGTTTTAAAAAGTCATTTTTTTTATATTTCGAACGATACACTAAAACATCGTGCAGAATTCTAAATATGTTACATTTCCAAAAGTATGTACCAACTAAATTTTACGGTTAGCAACTAAAAAATTAAGATTTCTTCACACACACTTAATTGAGGCATTTTAATTTTGATAAAAACTGACAACCACTTCGATTATAAATACACAGATAAACTTGAATCAAACAGATACACATTAATAACTAAATTTAGGTATTAGCAACGTAAAAACGTGCTAGTTTCAAATCAGTCAACTCCTTCCTTATCAAGATCAGCTTACACTCTCTATTTATAAGAAACAGCTTATAAGAAACGGTATGCTCACTTTTTTTAAACGTAAGAAACTACCCTACCTGAATTGAAAAAGCTAAGAAACTTTTGTAATTTGTAGCTTTAATTCCCCAGGTCACTCAAAAATGTTTTGACACTATACAATAATAGTGAATGTTTTGGCATTGTTTTGAATGCGAATTATGTCCTAACATGTTTTGAGATCTTACTAAGTAATTTGGAAGCCCTTCTAACAAAAATATATTGGCTCTATACTTAGGGCATTAACAATATAAGAAACACATAAGAAACTTTTGGAGGCAAAATGGCCTTAAAAGTTAAGAAACTGATTGTACTTTGTTGCAGCCATTTATGACTTTCTCGTCACCCGAAGGCTTTTTATAGCAGCAGATTAGATTTCTTTTTACGATAGACGAGGGACTGATCGATGTGTTTGGAGAACAAGAAGAAGTTGACTATGAATTGGAAATTCGGTGTAAATTGACGAATTTGAATGTGAAATCATGGGTGGTTAGACACTGCATGTGTGCTTTTATGGAGGAGCGCCGCAACTGATATGCTTCTGCGGAGGAAAATTTTTATCTCCTTAACAACAGAACCTCCTTAACAACAGAACTTTCAAAATGGCGGCTGACACAAGGATAGGAAACAGAATCACTCTTATTATGAAGGCAATGTAAGTACAACTGCGGTGTCTAACTACCCATGGTGAAATTAAACCTTTTCTAATAAATATCAGTCAGATTTTGAGTATCAGTTTTCTATAAATAAGCGACTTAAAATTAAGAAATATATTTTCAATTATTTTATACTTAAATAAAAACCTCTAAAAACTTTGCCAGCAAAGTTTCAGTTTCATAGTTTGCCATTAATTGCTTGTGTGATCTTTTTTTGTATATCTGAAGCATCAAGCAAGGCTGTAAGAAAATACGTAAGTATGTTTTTAATGCATTGAAGATTTTGATGCTTAAATGTTTTCCTAATTACCGGGTGACTCAGAAAAATGTAGCCACTGTTTGAAAAATCGTACAGGAAAAGCAGTGAAACCATTTTGCAAAACTTTTAATCCATCATCTTACTGCAGCTTCAACTTAATTTTCAAGATTTTTCTCTTAATTTTAGGTGCATTATTTCCTTCTGAAATTAGGAATTAGGCAAAAGTTCTATTTCTCGATATGCACAAAACAACTAAAGATGGCCAGCTCGCTATCATGTAGATTTTGACTTTTTGATGCCCAGAATTGATGGGGGAACATCCTAACATTTCAACAGTTTCTGTATCATTACAAAGCAATGCCTGAGCTAAGGAAAACGTTATTTTACCATTTTAATCGTTGAAAGATAGATCAAATCGAGCCATTTACTTACAGTTTTAGGCAAGGCCCACTAAAGCTAGTTTCCAGGAGTTCTTCATTTCAGATTGAGATTAAGATGATTAATTTCTCGAAATTAAGCTAAACCCTCAGTAACAGAGTTGTAATTTTATCAGTTTTGCAGTTTTTGTAGTACAATTTTTCAAAGAGTGGATACATTTTTCCGACTCACCCGGTTCATTAGAAATGAGAAAAATGCAATCATCCATCTAACGATATATTGATTATGCATGTGTACTACCTCCGTGAAGATTAAACACTTTTATCCATGATTGAGTTTGCATGCACTTGATCAATTAAATACAGCGCTTTGAAGAAAACTAACCATCAATGCGCAATAACTGAAATGTTTTGAATTGCATTCATATGTATTACAGTACTCTATGTATAATATAAAGCTGTTGCGCTTCTTATCTTTCTATTATACATAAAGTACTGTGGTGTAAGTGTGTGGAATAAGCTTCACTTCATAGAAGGAAACCAGGACCGTATCTTTTTGTTTCTACCTGTCCCTGAAAATGGCACAAGTGATGAAAAGAGATTTGGCCTTAATGATAAAAAACAATAAATGGCAAATTCAAGGAATTATTACCTGTTTTAACTGCTCTGAAAATCGTCAGTGTTGTTTGAGGAATTTCAAATTCCGAATTTGCAAATGACAAAATACCAACGAAAATCTCTTTATCGATTGTCCACGCTCTCATTCTTCTGATTGTCTTCATTCCATTGCTTGAAAGTGAACCAACGTTACTGAATTTCCCGGCACCCATGAACTGAAATACNCAAATATCGATACAATAGGGCGTAGCACTCCAGTGCCTGTGTAAAGCAATGGCGTTACAAATAGGCAACTTGGCTTTGTGGAAGAGATATTCTTCTTATTTGAAAATGTTATGATGTTTTTATTTCCAAATTTGGAGATTTCAACAAATTGAGGCGATCTTGTCGGATATGAGCCAACTTTTATGAAGGAGGATTCGTTGAGGTCTTTCAATGTAAACACGTCGCTGAAATCACGTGGTATGGCAGAAGCGTATCCGTTGGCGACTGCTGCATGTATTTTGTTATCTTGATTGAACATCCGTAAGTCTGATGAACTGAATAAAGCAACCTAAAAAACAAAACGATAAAGTAAGATCAGTTAATATTAAATCTAGCAGTTGACAAAAAAAGAAAACTTTTCGAAAAGTCATCAAAATTTGTTGTTACCAATCTTGACAATTTCTTTCGTTAAGTGTTGCAAGGATCAAACTAACATCAGAATTGATTGTTTGCTTATTCCTAAGGGAAGAAGAAATGATTTCTCGAGTTTCTGATTGTATCTACAAATATTATATTATCGAGGTATCATCGATAACAGCATGATCTACGCGAAAATTTTGGGCTATGCCTTAACCATCCAATTCAATGAGCGATACTGAGACTTATGTAATGAGTATACCATGCCTTTGCAAGCAAGGCAAATTTACTTGGTTTCATTGGGCCATTTTGTTGAAACTCCATAGTTCAACTCTAAACTCTACTTTCTTCAGAAGACATATCGCCGGGTGAGTCAGAAACATATTCAGACGTTTGATAGCTTGTAGCTTTCAAATTATTTATTAGATTCCTATAAACTGATGATAATTGTGTAGGTAACATGTCAACTTAGATGAAAAAATTGGTTTGTCAAAATCGGTCACATCGTTCTAAAACTAAAGTCGATTTTATAAGATTGCTTCATTTCAAAATCCTTCAGGAGAGGCCTAAAATCCTTGATCAAATTTGTTGACAATTTAGCTCCACAGCTATCAAAATCAAGATCCATATGTCTTTCTTATTGCTCAAACATCTACCTGAGTATATAAAGAGGCTTCTGCATAATCTCATACACTTAAAACTATCATGCAGCCTTTTCTGTCTATTTTCTATTATCATGAGGTTGGATTGCCTACAGATTTGATCAAGGATTCTCGACATGTTTTCAAGCATTTGAGATGAAACATTTTCATACAACTGCTCATAACTTGAGAACGATTCGACCAATTTTGAAAAACTAAATTTTTTATCTTAATTGACATGTTAGCTATACAAATATTATCAGTTTATTCGAATGTGGTAAATAGTTTAACAGCTACAGGCTTTCAAACGTCTGAGCATTTTTCTGACTCCCCCGGTACAACGATTCATCCGTTGCATTATCAGCTCACTTACCTGCCCATTAGGAATAAATTTTAACGAGGAGCTATCTCTCTTGTACACAGTTGAGTTGATATCATTCAGTTTATTAGCTGTGATCAAAATTGCTGTGTTGCCATGTTGAATAGCGTCAAACGAAACAATATTCTCGTTCATTGTCATACTTTGGTCTTTTACGAAGAAATCGAGCTTCGGTCGTAGAGCTGCAACGGATAGAGTGAAAATATCAACATCAAATCTTCAGTCTTGTTTCTACCGGGGGTGTCCAAAATTAGACAGGCTGGGTCAAAAAGCAATGCCCGTTTGAAAGGCCACTGCTCCCTGGATATCAAGGCAATAATATTGGCAATACATTGTTTAATAGTGGATATGTTCAATAAATTTCAATATTTACCCGACAGAAATCGGCCACTCTATTCTGAAATTATGAGGGATTTTTTCTCGAGAAAGCCCCTTCAAAACACCTTCAAAAATTGCATAAAATCGCGATCAAATTTCCGTAAAATTTCTGCCTTACAGCGATGAGTTGTGCATGCTTTGGCAAGTGTTGTCCCTTTGGGAGTACGAAAATGTCATCCCTAGGAACATAACAAAATTATTCCGGGTGATTTAACCGCCCAATAGGATAAAACGTGCTAAACTGTGTTCAAGCCACTGCCGTAAGGCAGAAATATTGGAAAAATTTGATCGTGATTTTAGGCCTGTTTTGAAGGTTTCTTGATTTTTCATCAGAACAAAACGTTGATTAATTTGGTCCTAAATAAAATGTTAATCAAATTGTGGTTACTTTTCAAACATTGATATTTCAATAGATCATTTAGCTATTCTACAAAAGAGTCTGGATCGAGTGATATCTTTATACATTTTTATACGAAATATTCGATTTAGTGGCGTTAGAGCTTCTATTGTGCACATTTGGAAACTCCTCAGATTTGTGCAAAATGTATAAATGTACATATATCGTTCAATCCAGACTCTTTTGTAGAATAACGAAAAACGTCCTCAGCCCATAGACTATATCTAGTATATTAAACATTTCTTACTATGAGTGGCCTTTAAATATTGTTTCAGAGCTTGTTGCTGTTTTGTTATTGATGATGAAATCCTTGCAACTCCTTCAGATACTCTTCTCTCGGTTGTGGTATAATGCTTTTGTAGATCTGTCATTGTCACTCCATCGATTTTGTTCACTGATATGTTTCCTGAAATTTAAAAAATGCAGCCTGAATCAAAGTAGGAAAGATACGGATGAGAAACAAACAAACAAAGGAAAATTCATGAAAATTTATATGGCAACTGGTAAGCCTCAAGTAAGGCTGATTTGGAATTTTCAGAACGGGCGAAATTTTACACAATCAAAAGTCATTCAACCTNCAATAGGGCGTAGCACTCCAGTGCCTGTGTAAAGCAATGGCGTTACAAATAGGCAACTTGGCTTTGTGGAAGAGATATTCTTCTTATTTGAAAATGTTATGATGTTTTTATTTCCAAATTTGGAGATTTCAACAAATTGAGGCGATCTTGTCGGATATGAGCCATCTTTTATGAAGGAGGATTCGTTGAGGTCTTTCAATGTAAACACGTCGCTGAAATCACGTGGTATGGCAGAAGCGTATCCGTTGGCGACTGCTGCATGTATTTTGTTATCTTGATTGAACATCCGTAAATCTGATGAACTGAATAAAGCAACCTAAGAAATAAAACGATAAAGTAAGATCAGTTAATATTAAAACTAGCAGTTGACAAAATAAGAAAACTTTTCGAAAAGTCATCAAAATTTGTTGTTACCAATCTTGACAATTTCTTTCGTGAAGTGTTGCAAGGATCAAACTAACATCAGAATTGATTGTTTGCTTATTCCTAAGGGAAGAAGAAATGAGTTCTCGAGTTTCTGATTGTATCTACAAATATTATATTATCGAGGTATCATCGATAACAGCATGATCTACGCGAAAATTTTGGGCTATGCCTTAACCATCCAATTCAATGAGCGATACTGAGACTTATGTAATGAGTATACCATGCCTTTGCAAGCAAGGCAAATTTACTTGGTTTCATTAGGTCATTTTGATGAAACTCCATAGTTCAACTCTAAACTCTACTTTCTTCAGAAGACATATATCGCCAGGGGAGTCAGAAACGTATTTGGACGTTTGATAGCTTGTAGCTTTCAAATTATTTATTAGATTCCTATAAACTGATGATAATTGTGTAGGTAACATGTCAACTTAGATGAAAAAATTGGCTTGTCAAAATCGGTCACATCGTTCTAAAACTAAAGTCGATTTTATAGGATTGTTTCATTTCAAAATCCTTCAGGAGAGGCCTAAAATCCTTGATCAAATTTGTTGACAATTTAGCTCCACAGCTATCAAAATCAAGATCCATATGTCTTTCTTATTGCTCAAACATCTACCTGAGTATATAAAGAGGCTTCTGCATAATCTCATACACTTAAAACTATCATGCAGCCTTTTCTGTCTATTTTCTGTTATCATGAGGTTGGATTGCTTATAAATTTAATCAAAGATTCTCGATCTGTTTTCAAGCATCTTGAGATGAAATATTTTTATACAACTGCTTATAACTTGAGAACGATTCGACCAATCTAAAAAAACTAAATGTTTGTATCTTAATTGACATGTTAGCTATACCAATATTATCAGTTTATTCGAATGTGATAAATAGTTTAACAGCTACAGGCTTTCAAACGTCTGAGCATTTTTCTGACTCCCCCGTACAACGATTCATCCGTTGCTTTATCAGTTCACTTACCTGCCCATTAGGAATAAATTTTAACGAGGAGCTATCTCTCTTGTACACAGTTGAGTTGACACCATTCAGTTTACTAGCTGTGATCAAAATTGCTGTGTTGCCATGTTGAATAGCGTCAAATGAAACAATATTCTCGTTCATTGTTATACTTTGATCTTTTACGAAGAAATCAAGCTTCGGTCGTAGAGCTGCAACGGATAAAGTGAAAATATCAACATCAAATCTCGAGTCTTGTTTCTACCGGGGGTGTCCAAAATTAGACAGGGTGGGTCAAAAAGCAATGCCCGTTTGAAAGGCCACTGCTCCCTGGATATCAAGGCAAATATATTGGCAATACATTGTTTAATAGTGGATATGTTCAATAAATTTCAATATTTACCTGACAGAAATCGGCCGCTCTGTTCTGAAATTATGAGGGATTGTTCCTTGAGAAAGCCCCTTCAAAACACCTTCAAAAATTGCATCAAATCGCGATCAAATTGCCGTAAAATTTCTGCGATGATTTGTGCACTCGAGCGATGATTTGTGCATGCTTTGGCATGTGTTGTCCTTTTGGGAGTACGAAAATGTCATCCCTAGGAACATAACAAAATTATTCCAGGTGATTTTATCCTCATCGTGATTTTAGGCCTGTTTTGAAGGAAATCTTAATCAAATTGTGATTGCTTTTCAAACACTGATACTTCAATAGACCATTTAGCTATTCTACAAAAGAGTCTGGATCGAGTGATATCTTATACATTTTTATACGAAATATTCGATTTAGTGGCGTTAGAGCTTCTTTTGTGCACATTTGGAAACTCTTCAGATTTGTACAAAATGTATAAATATACATATATCGTTCAATCCAGACTCTTTTGTAGAATAGCTAAAATGTCTATTTAGGTTATGTAGTATATTAAACATTTCTTACTATGAGTGGCCTTTAGATATTGTTTCAGAGCTTGTTGCTGTTTTGTTATTGATGATGAAATCCTTGCAACTCCTTCAGATACTCTTCTCTCTGTTGTGGTATAATGCTTTTGTAGATCTGTCATTGTCACTCCATCGATTTTGTTCACTGATATGTTTCCTGAAATTTAAAAAATGCAGCCTGAATCAAAGTAGGAAAGATACGGATGAGAAACAAACAAGGAAAATTCATGAAAATTTATATGGCAACTGGTAAGCCTCAAGTAAGGCTGATTTGGAATTTTCCGAGCGGGCGAAATTTTACACAATCAAAAGTCATTCAACCTTACATTTCTATTCAATTGCAAAGAGANATATTGTTTCAGAGCTTGTTGCTGTTTTGTTATTGATGATGAAATCCTTGCAACTCCTTCAGATACTCTTCTCTCTGTTGTGGTATAATGCTTTTGTAGATCTGTCATTGTCACTCCATCGATTTTGTTCACTGATATGTTTCCTGAAATTTAAAAAATGCAGCCTGAATCAAAGTAGGAAAGATACGGATGAGAAACAAACAAACAAAGGAAAATTCATGAAAATTTATATGGCAACTGGTAAGCCTCAAGTAAGGCTGATTTGGAATTTTCCGAGCGGGCGAAATTTTACACAATCAAAAGTCATTCAACCTTACATTTCTATTCAATTGCAAAGAGACATTTTCTGTCGTAAACAGAAGAACTTCCGCCCGCTCGGAAAATTCCACTGAATGGAAACTGGCCTTTACTGTACTTATACGACATTTACAGAACGGGATTTGAAACAACATATCTTGAGTGTCCTAAAAAATTGTTTGTTTGTTTCTATCTAGCATTCGAATGCAGTGTTTTGAATCACTGAGAAGCTAAGCTTATCGAAGCAGCGTCCTGGTCCTTCCTCTCAATGTGAACACACCTCGTGATTTCTTCAGCCTGGCATTTTAGGGTAACGGCGACTTTCTTCACTCCAGGTAGTATTAAATTTGCCAGGCCGGGGAATCGAGTCATCAACCTTCAGATTAGTAGTCAAGTGCGCTACCACTGAGCTATGATATCATTACACCAATTTTGAACAATCACTTTGATTTTACAATGTTCAATTTTTTGGCCGGGGCTTGCTACTTTGCTTTTAAAATAGATCAGTAACGTTCTAGCTGCAAGATTTCTAGATTTATTTTTCTGTTTTTGATACATCATTATCTCTTCCCTAAACAACCAATTCCACTTGCAGCACTACGTTTGAGGGTATCTTACCCAGCTTCGTTTATCTACATTTGGGACTTGAGTAATCGGCCGTAGAAATACCTTTGTCTGCAATCTATTGCTCTGAACTGGTGTGTCATTCAAAAGCACGAATGATATTGTAAAATACATGACTTAGTTGGCAATACTTCAGAGAGAAAGCAGGCCGACACTATAGGATGTATGAGAATTTCTAAGAAATGTTTACCTTTCACGACCAAGTCTCCAAGAATCTCCTTCTTTCCAGTAATTTTATTATCACGATTCACAAATACTGATGAGTTGTTCAATTCAACGACATCAACGCCAGCTATTTTACCACCAACTGTTAAATTTCCTTCGACGAACAAATTCTTCAGCGTCTTTCTACCAGTTACTGTTTGCTTTCCAGTTTTCAACAACAAATTTTTTCTTGATACATTGACACCATTGATGAGGCCATCTACTTTCATCTTACTCACAACGAGTTCTTTAAAATGCACTGGACCGGAGATAACTTGTAAACCGTTCAAATAAACAGCATTTCTAGCTAGCTTGGATACATCTACGCTATCTACCTTGAGCCCATCTTCTACATCTAAATCACCTTTAATTAAAACATCCTGTTGAAATTCTTTCGTTCCAATAATTGTCTGGTTTGTTGTCAATCTCACAATATCATCTGGAATCCGAATG
This sequence comes from Aurelia aurita, assembly GCA_004194415.1. NCBI lineage: Eukaryota > Metazoa > Cnidaria > Scyphozoa > Semaeostomeae > Ulmaridae > Aurelia > Aurelia aurita. The sequence goes on from REGM01000036.1 coordinate 321,431, forward strand.
CCATTTATCGACTTATGCACGATCATATCACGCTCGAAAGTGGCGTTCTGTAAAAATGTTTTGATTCCGAAGACTTCATATTTCCCATTAGCTTTTACTGCTCTTTTATCAAGCATAGATAAATCTATTCCATTAATCTTACCACCACTAATGTTCATATTTCTGACTGCAAGCAAGCCTTCAACCGATACAGCATTGAAAACCTTTTCACCTAATATTGTTTGTGGGGTGTTTGTAGTAACCACGTTCTTACTGAACTCCGTTATGTTAATACCATTTATTTTCCCAAAGAGCTTCGTTGAGTTCAGAAAAGTAACATTGCTTTTAAAGATATATGAACCACTGATAACTTGATCTGTTCCCTTAGTTAATACAGAACGGTTCAGTTCGGTTACATTAACGCCATCAACTAAGCCGTCGACTTGCATATTCCCGTTAATGAAAACATCATTGGTAAAAATCTTCTTGGCTTGGATAACTTGCAATCCGTGTAATCTTACAGCATCTTGATCAAGTTTAGTGAGATTAACACCATCGATTAATCCATTTAAATCCAGATTTCCCTTGGTTTGAATGCCATCAATAAATGTCTTTGATAATATGGTTTCATTGCCAGTTAAAGTAACTGATTCTTCTGATAGATCAATACCGTTTACTGTCCCATTTATTTTCACGTCTCCTTTGATAGAAACATTTTTGAATTTGAATTCACCAGTAACAATTTGATTGCCAATTTTATAAAGAGCATCTTCTGCCGATCTTGTGATATTTACTTTGTTAATAAATCCATTGACTTGCAAGTTGCCTGCCAAAGTTAGGTTTGACTTGAAGCTTATCTGGCCGCTTACTGTTTGATTTCCGTCCAAGGTGATTGCATTATTAGCAAGATCTGTAATGTTGACATTGTCGACCAGACCATCAACCTTCAGTGATTCGTTAACTGACACAGGTCGTATAAATACCTGTGTAGAAGAAGAAAGTCCTGTTACATACATGGTGCTTATGAAAAATGCTAACGCCTGGTTTCCATTTAAACTTTTTCTGCGCTTTATTGCTCGCTTTTACGTTGCACGTCAAAGCCTGGTTTCCATTTGAACATTTTGCTTCTTAGGTTTTAGGTGGCGCGTTAAAACCAAAACCAGCAACATGAGCACCAAATGGAAGCGCACTCCAAAAACCAAACGAGCAACGAAAAACCAAAACCAAAAGAAAGAGCAGCCAAAAGCAACGGAAAGCAAATGGAAACACTCATCTAAAACCAAAACAAGCAACAACGAACAACAATAAGTAAGAAAGAGCATTTAGCAACGAAAAACCGAAAAGGAGCAATAAAAGGCAAAATAAGTTCAAATGGAAACCAGGATTAAGAGTCACGACAACATGACGGTCCCGCCACGGCCATGGCCGCAGGAGGGTTTCTTTAGAACAATGGGATATTGAGGAAGATTTCACTTAATTTTACCGGCAACGCCCTTTTCATTCACTCAGAAGTGAGGAACGTTTACTACTTTTGTGTAGTAAATATTGCAAGAAAAAGGGTTATAGCGTCCTGTTTGATTTTTGTATATATTTTAAATGGGGTTAATAGTATTTTTACTTTTATTGATAACACAACACTATTAGACACTTTTTCAAATATTAAAACAATTTAGATACAATGCTACAATACAACCCTTTCTTGCAATATTTACTTGATTTTGACATTATTGTAGTACAAAGGAGGGGCTGTTTTGAAGCAACGAATTATCTTGACTATCGCGTGTTATTAATCAATAACTACATGTCAGATTGACTCAAACAAGGTCTCAAACTCTAAGTTGAACCCTATCCTCTATGCAACTGTGTAAAAAAACGAGACAATTGAATTACAGCTCTCCCACTGCAGCCGCACAAACGGGGCACAAATTTTTGGGACACCCTGTATATGAATAGAAACAATAAGCTACGTTTTCAAACATAATAAATAAAAGATAAACGTATTGGGTAGAAATTGATAGGATTGAATAAAATTTGAGTTTTTGTAACCAGTTGGCCACTAATGAAAGGTGTCTGCGATAAGAAAAGATCTGTGCTCTCTTTTGGAAGTATGTCAAGTATCATCAAGCATCAATTTTGGTGCATTGGTAACATCAAAGAAACAATACTGTTTGACACATAGTGAATTGAATTGCTTTGCATTTGTGGTGACCACTTGGAAATACACCCAATATCAGATGGAGGAGAGAAAAATCTAATGAGGTGTAATGTACTAACTACCTTTTTGCCAGTAACTGTCTGATCGCCAGTGATTTTCATTGCATTGTTGTCAAGTTCTTTCAAATTGATACCACTTATGATTCCACCTGAAACCAGATTTTTCGTAACGGTAATACCTTTTTCAAATGTAACGTCACCGGGAATAACCTGATTTCCAAGTTTTTTAATAACAGTTTGGTTTAAAGTGGTCACATTGACACCGTCAATCAAACCAGCGACTGTCATTTTGTCAACTGCAAGCTTCCCAACAAATAAACTTCCATTAAATATCTTGTGAGCTGAAACTTCTTCATCCCCTTCTACCAGGACTAAATCATCTGGTATTCTCAATCCATTTAACAACCCAGAGATGTTTACGCCACTTCTAATACTAAGGCCATCAATGAACTCTTTTATCCCAGTGATCATCTGTGCTCCATTCAGACGCAAAGCCTTTTGATACATATCAGTAATATTCAAGTCATTCATGTTCCCATCAACTTTCAAATCTCCTTTAATATTGACAACTTTCTTGAAAGTTTTCTGTCCATGAATTACTCCAGGATTGTCAATTAAAACCAAATCATCGGGGACCTTCACACCATTAACATGACCATCAACAATAGTTTTATCCGACACGAATACTTTCTTGAGAAATGTCTTCAATCCTGTGATATTAGCTGGTTTGTTTATCTTTACAGTTTTCTCGGTTAGATTGTTCAGGAGATCAACAAAGAAGCAAGATTTCTTGCAGCTTATTGATATATTTCCAACTGAAATTGCATCGAATGATTTATCGCCATTGATCTTCTGTGGGATGTTTTTATACACTGCATCCTTTGCCAATTCTGAGACATCAACTCCATCAACTGTCTTGTTTTCTTTCATGTCAATGTTGCCACGAATTGTGATGTTATTGTTAAACGTCTTGCGTCCTGTAATGACTTGATCAGTGCTGACTGTCATCACATCGCCTGAAGAGGAAAAATGCATCCGATTGTATTGCTTAACCATGGTCAAAAGGATATGTGAACTAATAATTCTTAAAAATACGACAATGTACAAGAGTAAACACAATGTTTCAAGCTTAACTCTTCTTCATCAGGTGTTAAGAGAACACCGTATTAATGAATTGAAGATGTGTTGCTGTTGCTCTTTGTCGTTTTTAATTGCAATGGCGCTGTTCTAGTTTTAGGCATGTGCGTGATTGACACGAGAAGAGAAAATTATACCACACCACTCAGGAGAGCAAAACTTGCAATATTCGATTTTCTATGGTGGACTTTCTATCTAAGGGGCCGTTTACATGAGGAAGTCAAACCGGTTTGAAATTTCACCCCGATCTGAATATTGGCCCGAGAGCTTATTTTCTTTTGCGTTTACATGAAGTTTCGCCCCGGTCTGAGACCTGTGTTGTTTATCGAACGACGCAAGAATGCTTGAGATTGTCATCGTCATCATGTGTGGCGCCAAGAAAAACAATGCCAATGTGAACTTTGAACCCGAGACCACTTAATCTCAAACCGGTTTGAGAATAATTTGCGTTTACATGGTGTTTTCAAAGCGGGGTGAAATTTCAAACCGATTTGAAATGCCGAGTCGAGTTTCACCCCGGTTTGAGTTAAAATCGCGTTTTCCATGTAAACACTTGTAGGGCTCTGACCAGACACCGAGTTCCACTGCGATCGGGGTGAAGTTTCAAACCGGTTTGACTTTCTCATGTAAACGGCCCCTAAGTAACATAATAGATTGTGCCTACATCAGTCACGCACATGCCAATAACAAGAATAGCACCTTCGCAAGAGCAGACAACAGAAAAATTTTTCCATAAGAAATATTCAGTTCATCATGGAGGAGTTTCTTTTTGAGTAACATACTAGACTGTGCCTAAGTCAGTCATGCACATGCCAATAACCAGAATAGCGCCTTCACTAGAGAAGAAGACGCCAAAAAAATTGCACAAATGGTTATTGAATCTGTCTTTTGATTTAATGCCTCGAAGGGAACTTGCGGTAGATTGATATAATTCTACTTTGGGGATTCTGATATCTGGATTATTTTCAGAATTACAGCGTCTTCTTTGTTTCAACCAGATTTGAGATTGTGACGTCATCAAATTACTAAATTGTAAACCAGAAAAGCTACAGATTTCTGCTTACTACCATATTATAGGTAGACCTTCAAAAACTATGGTTTTCTCGAAGATTGCTCCGTAAAGATTCCTTTCAATAGAATTTGGAAATTAAAGTTTTTTCAAATTGTTCGTTCATGAGGAGAGTCCAGACGGTTTACATAATGTCTTTCACGACCATTGCAGCAACAGAAATATAAAAAAGGTACTCACCGGAAATGTTTACCCCATTTACGAGTCCGCCAAGCTCGAGATTTGCGCGCAGTGTCAAATTATTAAGAAAGCGTTTTTCTCCTGTAACTATTTGCTCTTTCGACAAATACACAATGTCACGTGATACATTGATTCCATTAACTAATCCATTAACTTGCAATGCATCCTGGAATATTACGTCACCATTAAACTGCATTGATGTTGTGATGTTTTGGTCTTTAGTTCTGCTAAGATATTTTTCATTCAACTCTGAAATATCTACATTATCAACCGTCTTTCCTTGCGCCATCACAAGGTCACCTTTGACTTTCAAGTCGCTTAGGAATGTCTTATAACCAGTGATATTTTGATCAATATCGGTCAATACGGTGTCTTCATACAATTTCGTCAAGTTCACTTTATTCACAAGTTTGACTGTCAAATCCTTTTCAGCTCGCACATCCTTGACAAATTCGTATTCCCCACGGATAACCTGCTCCCCTTTAACTGTTAGCAGTTCTTCTTCAGAAACATTGACTCCATTCAAAAGTCCTCTGATTTCAATATTTTTAGTTTTCCCATCTCTTGAGTCAAATATAAGATTTCCTGCAAATTCTTTGCGTCCATAGATAGTTTGTTCTGAATTTAACAAAACAGCATCTGATATATTGACACGATCAACTTGTCCACCGACCCGGATATTGTTCTCAAAGACCACATTTTCAGCGAATGTTTTATTGCCCCAGATTACTTGATCTTTGTCTAAATAAAGAGCTTTTGCGGCAAGGAGGCTCAAATCGACACCATTCACGGTTCCAGAAACATTAATGTTTTTAGCTTTCAAATTTCGCATCCTTGTTTCTTCTTCAAAATTGAATTCAGTGTTGATCACTTGATCTTCGCTTTTGCTCAATGTTTTGCTAGACTTTTCTAGAAGTTCCTTTATTTGCATTTCTTGCGTTTTCAGCTTATCTTCCAAACGTTTCTGTCGGCTGATGACTTTTTCATCTTCAGGTGAAAGTTTGACAGTGTTGAAAATGGTCACTTTCGCTTTTACGTCATTTGTTACGATGACATTTGAGAAGTGCTTGTAACCTGCAACATTTAGTATATTTAAGCTCTTGTCAATCCAAGAAATAATGTTTGCCAACCATTTGAAAGTTGCTTGCCAAATACAATGTTTGTCCGTTTTGCCACGTCGCAAAACATTGCCAAACAAATATTTTGGGCTCGTGACAAGCAGAAAATGTTGTTGAACTTTAAAAAAAAACATTGCCCAACAAATTCTGTTTGTTACACAATATTTGCGACGTGGCAAAACTGACTAACATTGCTTGGCAAGCAAATCTCAAATGATCGTTTGCCCAGGGATTCAGTCTATCGGATGTAAAAGTTCTATATGGATTCAAAACAACATGAAAAGGATACACATGAGTCATATCTTCCTTGCAAGATGTAATGGGTGTATGCAATGCTTATAACGTTTTTACATGGAAAGAAGTTTTCGATATTCATATCAATATAAGGTATTCAATTTTGGTATGGATGGGCCTTGTTGCAAAGTACGCCACGTCTTTGAGATATATCCTGTGCCTCAATTTATTGT
>REGM01000036.1:328693-427802 GCA_004194415.1 Aurelia aurita
ATAAAAGATAAACGTATTGGATAGAAATTGATAGGATTGAATAAAATTTGAGTTTTTGTAACCAGTTGGCCACTAATGAAAAGTGTCTGCCATAAGAAAGGATCTTTGCTCTCTTTTGGAAGTATGTCAAGTATCATCAAGCATCAATTTTGGTGTATTGGTAACATCAAAGAAACAATACTGTTTGACACATAGTGAATTGAATTGCTTTGCATTTGTGGTGACCACTTGGAAATACACCCAATATCAGATGGAGGAGAGAAAAATCTAATGAGGTGTAATGTACTAACTACCTTTTTGCCAGTAACTGTCTGATCGCCAGTGATTTTCATTGCATTGTTGTCAAGTTCTTTCAAATTGATACCACTTATGATTCCACCTGAAACCAGATTTTTCGTAACGGTAATACCTTTTTCAAATGTAACATCACCGGGAATAACCTGATTTCCAAGTTTTTTAATAAGAGTTTGATTTAAAGTGGTCACATTGACACCGTCAATCAAACCAGCGACTGTCATTTTGTCAACTGCAAGCTTCCCAACAAATAAACTTCCATTAAATATCTTGTGAGCTGAAATTTCTTCATCCCCTTCTACCAAAACTAAATCATCTGGTATTCTCAATCCATTTAACAACCCAGAGATGTTTATGTCATTTCTAATACTAAGGCCATCATTGAACTCTTTTTTCCCTGTGATCGTCTGTGCTCCATTCAGACGCAAAGCCTTTTGATACATATCAGTAATATTCAAGTCATTCATGTTCCCATCAACTTTCAAATCTCCTTTGATATTAACAACTTTCTTGAAAGTTTTCTGTCCATGAATTACTCCAGGATTGTCAATTAAAACCAAATCATCGGGGACCTTCACACCATTAACATGACCATCAACAATAGTTTTATCCGACACGAATACTTTCTTGAGAAATGTCTTCAATCCTGTGATATTAGCTGGTTTGTTTATCTTTACAGTTTTCTCGGTTAGATTGTTCAGGAGCTCAACAAAGAAGCAAGATTTCTTGCAGCTTATTGATATATTTCCAACTGAAATTGCATCGAATGATTTATCGCCATTTATCTTCTGTGGGATGTTTTTATACACTGCATCTTTCGCTAATTCTGAGACATCAACTCCATCAACTGTCTTGCTTTCTTTCATTTCAATGTTACCATGAATGGTGATGTTATTGTTAAACTTCTTGCGTCCTGTGATGACTTGCTCAGTGTTGACTGTCATCACATCGCCTGAAGAGGAAACATGCATCAGACTTTATTACTCAATCATGAACAAGAGGACACAGTATGAATGAATTTAAGATTTGTTGCTGTCACTCTTTGTCGTCTTCTCTTGCAATGGCATTGTTCTAGTTTTGGGCACGTGCGTGACTGACACGATCACAAGACATTATACCACTCAGGAGAACGAAATTTTCGATTTTCTATGGACGAGTTTCTGTCTGAATAACATAATAGATTATACCTAGACGTCAATCACGCACCTGATAAGAAGAAGAATAGCGCCTTCGCAAGAGAATATGACAGAAACATTCTTCCATAAGAAATATTCGATTCACAACGGAGGAATTTCTGTTTGAGTAGCATAGTAGATTGCACCAAGACGTCAATCACGCACGTGCCAATAACAAGAACAGTTCCTTGTATAGAGAAGACGATGGCAGCGACAATTCATCGTATGCGTAAACCCTAAACAACCACTCTAAGGCCCACTAGCTGTCAACCATATCGAAGATCATTATAAAGGAAGAAGTCCTGCCAAATTTTAAGATCATATTGCGAATCAATCTAGAAGTAACTATACTTTAATTTTTCTTGGAATCTCGCATGGCGTCTCTTGAGAAAGCCTAAATCCCTCTCGATAGAATTGTAGTTGGAAATTAAACTTTATTTCAAACTGTTCGTTCATAAGGAAAGTCCAGATCCCAGATCCGTCTAGACGGTTTACATAATGTCTTCTATGACCATTGCAGCAACAGAAATTAAAAAGAAATGTACTCACCGGAAATGTTTACTCCATTTACGAGTCCATCAATCTCGAGATTTGCGTGCAGTGTCAAATTATTAAGAAAGCGTTTTTCTCCTGTAACTACTTGCTCTTTCGACAAATACACAATGTCACGTGATACATTGATTCCATTAACTAATCCATTAACCTGCAATGCATCCTGGAATATTACGTCACCATTAAACTGCATTGATGTTGTGATGTTTTGGTCTTTAGTTCTGCTAAGATATTTTTCATTCAACTCTGAAATATCTACATTATCAACCGTCTTTCCTTGCGCCATCACAAGGTCACCTTTGACTTTCAAGTCGCTCAGGAATGTCTTATAACCAGTGATATTTTGATCAATATCAGTCAATACGGTGTCTTCGTACAATTTCGTCAAGTTCACTTTATTCACAAGTTTGACTGTCAAATCCTTTTCAGCTCGCACATTCTTGACAAATTCGTATTCCCCACGGATAACCTGCTCCCCTTTAACTGTCAGCAGTTGTTCTTTAGAAACATTGACCCCATTCAAAAGTCCTCTGATTTCAATATTTTTAGCTTTCCCATCTCTTGAGTCAAACATAAGATTGCCTGTAAATTCTTTGCGTCCATAGATAATTTGATCTGAATTTAGCAAAACAGCATCTGATATATTGACACCATCAACTTGTCCACCGACCCGGATATTGTCCTCAAAGACCACATTTTCAGCGAATATTTTATTGCCCCAGATTACTTGATCTTTGTCTAAATAAAGAGCTTTTGCGGCAAGGAGGCTCAAATCGACACCATTCACGGTTTCAGAAACATTAATGTTTTTAGCTTTCAAATTTCGCATCCTTGTTTCTTCTTCAAAATTGAATTCAGTGTTGATCACTTGATCTTCGCTTTTGCTCAATGTTTTGCTAGACTTTTCTAGAAGTTCCTTTATTTGCATTTCTTGCGTTTTCAGCTTATCTTCCAAACGTTTCTGTCGGCTGATGACATTTTCATCTTCAGGTGAAAGTTTGACAGTGTTGAAAATGGTCACTTTCGTTTTTACGTCATTTGTTACGATGACATTTGAGAAGTGTTTGTAACCTGCAAAATTTAGTATATTTAAACTCTTGTCAATCCAAGAAATAATGTTTGCCAACAATTTGAAAGTTGCTTGCCAAATATAATGTTTGTCCCTTTCGCCACGTCGCAAAACATTGCCAAACAAATATGTTTGGCTTGTGACCAGCAGAAAATGTTTTTGAACTTTTAAAAAAACATTGCCCAACAAATTCTGTTTGTTACACAATATTTGCAACGTGGCAAAACTGACTAACATTGCTTGGCAAGCAAATCTCAAATGATCGTTTGCCCAGGGATTCAGTCTATCGGATGTAAAAGTTCTATATGGATTCAAAACAACATGAAAAGGATACACATGAGTCATATCTTCCTTGCAAGATGTAATGGGTGTATGCAATGCTTATAACGTTTTTACATGGAAAGAAGTTTTCGATATTCATATCAATATAAGGTATTCAATTTTGGTATGGATGGGCCTTGTTGCAAAGTACGCCACGTCTTTGAGATATATCCTGTGCCTCAATTTATTGTGGAGCTAAACCCCAAAAGCGTGTATTGAAAAGCAAACCAAAACCTAGATGGCTAACTCACTCGTTGCGGATACAAAAATGGGTTACTGATATGATAAAGTCTAAGCATCATTCATCAAATTGTTATTTATCTAGTTCAGAAGCTCTGCATTGAGTTTTCAACTATACACAAAAATAAATACATGAAACTTGCGATATTGTTCAGCTTCTATATTAGATAGATACAATTTAGGCAGCAGATGTTAACATCTATCCTTCTTCTTTTGATATCAACAAATGTTTTCTCTTCTACTCTTTCGCATGCACCACGAGCGAGTTCGCCCTTCAGGTTTCATTTTGCGATTTAGTTTGTTTACATTCATGGCTTGACCAATCGGCCGTAGAAATCCATTTGTTTGCAATCGATAATCGTTTTGTACTGGCATGTGAATCAAAGCAACGGATGATGTCATTGGTAGTTAGACGCCGCCACAGGTGTGCTTCTATGGAGGAGCACAACAGCTTATATGCTTCTGCGGAGGACTTTTTTTTTATACTTCTGCAGAGGACTCCGTAGAAGTCACCTTGATGACAGAACTTTCAAAATGGCGGCTGACACACAGTTAGGCTCATAAGCAGCCACGCTCCTCCGTAGAAGTGTCTAACTCCCGCCTAACTACCCAAGATAATATTGTTACAAAATCTTCCTTAGGTTTTAATCCAACTATAAAGCAATTTCAAATTTACCTGTGACATTATTTGTACCATTGAGAAGAACCATTCTGTGCTTATTTGCAGTAAGTTTGTCATTCAAATCTTCAATTCTTTTCACGAGGTTATCCAGGGTGCGATTCATTTGACCGACCTTCGACAACGTCTCGTTCATCAGCGTAAATCGAGGAAATGCTTTGACAAACTCAACTTCAAATAGATTTTGTGAATTACTTTGGTTGTATTGTTTAACACCTCTTGATTCTATCAGGTACATCGTGCGATCATTGACGTTGAAGCTATAAGTATCGTAAGGCAGCAAAACGAATGCAGGGAACCGAGGCTGCTGATCATAGCGGTAAAATCTCCACCCATCATAACCAAATATGGTAATGTTGTTGTTTGAGCCACTGCTTAGGGTGAGCAGAAATTGACCGTTTTTACCTATGGAGGAAATAGAGGCACATTTGTTAGGCCGGAAGGGCTCTTTAGATAGCTGAGATGCTAACATAGATCATAACAAATCTGCTGGAATTATGTAAATCATCAAAGACTATGTTGTTTATGTTGTTTCATGAACCACTGCCTAGGGTAAGCAGAAATTGACAAATTCAGCAAAAGTTGATAATACCCACTTCAGGTCAAATGACCATACACCTGGGATATCATCTCTTTATCTGTTGATACAGTTAGCCGCATCATGCTGTTCATGGTACGAAGTTCTTAACTTGTATGAAAAGAACGTTTCCTCAAGAGGACAATCACGTGATCTGAAGTTGGTGTAAACGTTAGCTGAATTTGTCTATTGACTGCTGCGACATATGATCTTTAATTTATCATACCGCGAAGGCTCTCCAGATAGATAAATTACTAACATAAAAATTATTTCATTTTTCCGAAATATCAAATTGTCGTAGCCATATACAGTATGGTATTAATCTGTATGGTATTAATCTCTATCAAATTCAGAGTTAACTTTTTTTTACCCTGGGTATCAGAGTCTCCAAAGAAGGAAAGAAAGAAAGAAAGTGAGAAGGTAAGAAAGAAAGAAAGAAAGAAAGAGAAGAAGAAGAGTCTTGTTCAGAGAAGTTCTAATCCCCAGGGAGGCCACTTCTAGACTCTGTAATATTTCAATATTTCTCAAATAAATTTGGCCCTTATCAGTAAGTTGAGTGAAAATACCTGTGATTGCTGTCCATTTATGGGCTCTAGTTGCTTTGATACATTGAAATGGCACAAACACATTCCAGTTCCATTTGTAGATCNAGCCTGGAATTACAGAGAGTTGGCGACTCTCCTCACTCTACGTAGCAGGTTCGGCAGGGCGGGGACTCGAACCACCAACCCTCAGGTTGGTAGTCAAGCGCGCTACCATTGCGCCATCCCCGCTTATAACAGTAAGGTAGATTGAACAAATGGTTATTGAATCTTCCTTTAGATCGAATGGCTTGAAGAGAATTTCAGGTACTTGGCTACAGTTCTACTTTGGGGATTTTCGATATTTTTATCATTTTCAAAATTACAGCGTTTTTTATTGAAAAAATTCAATAGAAGGTTTGAGAAAATTGACATCATCGCAAATCCTCAATTGATAGATGAAAAACGGCACATTTTTCAAGAAGACATGGCGGTAAGAAGAAATCTGTCGCTTATCTGGTTTACATTTTAGCAATTCGATGACGTCACAACCTCAAAACTTGTTGAAATGTATAAGACGCTGTAATGCTGAAAATAATCAAGATATCAAAAATCCCCACAGTAGACTTATATCAAATTACCTCAAGTTCCCTTCAAGCCATTAAGTCAAAGGGAGATTGAATAACCATTTATGCAATCTCTTTGAAAGATTTCACGCCTATGCTACCGGGAACGTTTCCTGCAGCTGCCAGTGTTTATCGTTTTCATACGTCGACACTCAACCCGGTATCTAAAATTCATTCTTTCTTTCAGGCCACATTTACGATGAAGCTTTTTATGGTATTATCATTGGCTGGTCTTCTTTGTTTCTCATCAGTTGTTCAAGGTAATTCTACTGAACTACCGGGTGAATCAAAAAAATGTTTAGACGTTTGAAAACCTGTAGCTCTCAAACCATCTGTCTGATTCATATAAACTGATAATAACTGTGTAACTAGCATATCAACTTAGATAAGAAAATTTAGTTTGTCAAAATTGGTCGTATCGTTCTCAAATTACAAGCGATTTTATAAAAATGCTTGTCTCAAAATCCTTCAAAACACTTTGCTAGCAATTTGATCAGATTTGCTGGCAATTTAGCGTCGTGAAAAATGAAAATAGACAAAAAAAGGCTGAATGACAATCCCAAGTGTAGACGATTATACAGCACCCTCTTTATATACCTAGTAAATGTTTGAGCGATAAGATAGACAGATAGAGTTGTGTAGTTAAATTGCTAGAAAATTTATCAAGGATTTTAGGCCAGTTTTGAAGGATTCTGAAATGAAGCAATTTTATAAAATCGCCTGTAATTTGAGAACGATAAGACCGATTTTGACAAACTAAATTTTCTTATCTAACTTGATATGTCAGCTACACAGGTATTATCAGTTTATAAGAATCTGATAAATGGTTTAAGAGCCACAGGCTTTCAAACGTCTAAACATTTTTTGACTCATCCGGTATTTGTTAGGAGGTATATGAGAATTTTTCCTGAAATTTCTAACTTTTCATTCTGTACCAACAAACAGAGTTTATGTAGAAAGTTGCTGAAAACTGCCTCAAATGGATAGAGCATCTAAAATAGGTTATATTCCTAGCTTCGCATTGATTTCCCACGTTTCCGGTAGATTTTATGAGGGTTTATTCAAAATTTGCGGTTGACTTCTTTTGAAAATGAATTTTGTTTACCCCCTGGAATGAATTTCATTTTTCTAAAAAATTTATTTTTGGGTGTAAGAAAGATAAAAAGTAAAAGTCAGAAAGTTACAGAGTGGTAAGTGCAGTTAGGACGGATATACAGCAGAAAAGCTGCTAGGGGGGCCGAATTTGCCCCCCTAGGCTTGATAGGGTTAAGGTGAAACTGAATTCAAAACTGGGCGACCACAAAAAGTGAAAAATATTGAAAATCACCAAACTGTCATTATGTTGCCGATCTTGAAAATTCTTTTGGTGGATTTGTGTCGAGGTGTGAAAAAAGTTGAGATATATTGCAAGAAATTATTTCACTATGTATGAAGAAAGTTGGAACTTTGCAATCAAATTCAAAACCCATTGTTCTAAATAACTAATCTCTGATTGCAGCCACTGAGGAAACAACCGTCGTAAAAGACATCACAGTTGAGAATGAGGCAGTCTCCTCTGCAGAGGTAAGCCCTGCTGCTGATACAACCACAGAAGAATCTGACAACACAGAAGAAAATGAATTAGAGGCTGAAGCCCCAGAATCGGATGAAACAGAGGCAGCTGAAAACGAGGCAGATCAGCCAGAATCTGATGAAATAGCCAAAGCCAAAGCAGCAGACTCGGATGAAACCGAGGCTGACTCCTATGAAGAGGCTGATGTTGATGAAACAGAATCTGACGTAGCAGAAGCTGACGAGCCATCTGAAAATGAGGCTGAAGTGAGTAATGAAGACGAAGAGGAAGCTCCACAGCAAAACGACGTTGAAGGTAGGCTGAGATCTAGATGTGTGAAAATCTGTAGATTTTTCGTTATTCCCTGCTCCAAAGCTTGGTTCACACTAGAGTAAAAACGCGTTTGAAATACATTCAAAATGTGGAGAAAAAATGCGTTGAAAGAATTTTCGCTTCAATTTCGACTTTTTGTCGGCGCCCTCAACATCATTTGGATGGAATCAAAAAAATTTGATTCTATTTGGAAGCGATAACTCGTTAAAAATGCGTTTCAAAAATGCGTTATCGCAATCCTAACCCGTTTTTACTCTGGTATGAACCCTCTGTGAAAACTTGTAGCACAGTAGATATTGCATAACATATGACATATGTATATAAGGGTAGCTTGCTGTAAATAATGTGTTTGCCATATGAATTTTCTTTTATTGTAATTATTTATTTTGGATTATAGGGTTTTTATTAATATATTATTTTAGGTCATAATAGTATTTTAATTTTTGTAAATTTTTAATTCAGGGCCCCTTGAAAATCAGTATTGCTGAAGGGCTTCCCTCCTTAAATATTTGCAATGAAATGACCTGAATATAAAGCTGCAAAAACATCAGTAAGTATCGCCTTGTATAAGATTGATTTCAGCAAAAGGCTAAGAACGGGAGATCAACCCAACTCAAAGAAGGTAGGGAGACTTGCTTTAAAATAAATGAATCGAAGTTTCGTCGAGTGGTACAGGTCATGAAAGTCGAGTTGGTCATGACATTTTTTTAATACGTAACATATTGTATTTCCTCTCTCTTGGGTCTTGTCTCACGATTTACACCATTATGGCAAAATTTTCCGAGGCAAATTCCTTTATGAAATTTCATGAGGCAAATTCCTTTACAGAGGCAAGAGTTAAAGATATTTTACATTTTCGTTTTAGACCCCCGTTATTACAGTCGCCGAAGATATGCTCGTCGCCGTAGAGCTATTCGTCGCCGCAGAGCAGCTCGCCGCCGCTCAGTCCTTAGCTTCAGACGCCGAAGATCTATCCGACGCCGCAGAGCAGTCCGTCGCCGCAGAGCAGTTCGTCGCCGATCAGTGCTTAGCTTCAGACGCCGAAGATCTATCCGTCGCCGCAGAGCAGTCCGTCGCCGTTTAGTCCTTAGCTGGAGACGCCGAAGATCTGTCCGTCGCCGCAGAGCAGTTCGTCGCCGATCAGTCCTTAGCTTCAGACGCCGAAGATCTATCCGTCGCCGCAGAGCAGTCCGTCGCCGTTTAGTCCTTAGCTGGAGACGCCGAAGATCTGTCCGTCGCCGCAGAGCAGTTCGTCGCCGATCAGTCCTTAGCTTCAGACGCCGAAGATCTATCCGTCGCCGCAGAGCAGTCCGTCGCCGTTTAGTCCTTAGCTGGAGACGCCGAAGATCTGTCCGTCGCCGCAGAGCAGTTCGTCGCCGATCAGTCCTTAGCTTCAGACGCCGAAGATCTATCCGTCGCCGCAGAGCAGTCCGTCGCCGTTTAGTCCTTAGCTGGAGACGCCGAAGATCTGTCCGTCGCCGCAGAGCAGTTCGTCGCCGATCAGTCCTTAGCTTCAGACGCCGAAGATCTATCCGTCGCCGCAGAGCAGTCCGTCGTCGTTTAGTCCTTAGCTGGAGACGCCGAAGATCAATCTGTATCAGCAGGTCATTCCGCCGCCGTGTAGTCTTAAGCTGGAGACGTCGAAGAGCGATCCGCCGCCGTGTAGTCTTACGTCGTCGCTCTTATTATGGCTAGAAGACAACGTTCTGTCGCAAACACTTGGTTTCTAATCAAAATTGCAGCCACAACTTTTGAGCAACATTGCTGTAGTGTAGGGGGTTTTATATTGAAACAGTCAAAACACTTCGTGGTGTTTGATAAAATACCTATTATATAATCAATGCAAGTTAAATGAGAGTTATTTCTTTCGTCTGTTCTGCATAGTAGCCTCGTCATGTTGGCAGATTTTTGAGGCAGTTGTTATATCTGTAACAATTTTCAACGGCTTGAAAATTCCAAATCAAGCCTTAACGCTTGAGGTGTATCTGTACTTAAGGTGGCTCACTACTGAAAGATTTAAATTTGTGGATCAGAGATAAGGTGGCTCCTTACTAATTAAAAATGATTTTCAAACACATACACGATGGGTTAAGGAGACTCGCTACTGATAAAAGTTTAACAATTATACAAAGTTGGTGTCCTATCACTCATGGTTACATTTGATGGATATTTGATTCAGTATGAATCAAGAATTGCCTCAAAAATTGCAGAATCGTGCAGCTAGAATTATCACAAATAGCAGCTATGATGCTCCTGCTGAAGCCTTGAATAAAGAGTTGAAATGACAGTGCCTGATTATCTCTCACACTTATTCATCAAAAATTCTTCTCGCAATACTATCAGTCCAAGAAATGCTGAAACAGACTTGCTAGGCCCTTTCATGAAAAACAGTAATGGGCAGAAAGCGTTCGCATTTCATGGCGCAAAAACCTAGAATGAACTTGCAAGCAAGCTCCTTCTTTATCTTCTTTTAAGTAAGAACACTTTAAAGAATTTTAAATAAATTATGACTGTAATTAATTTTCTTTTTAAATTAGCATATGCTTATTTTGTAAAGTTTTTGGCACGGCGCCCTGAAAATCAGTCTTGCTGACTGACGGGGCTACCGTGCATACAGAGTTTTAAAATTACAAAAAATGAAATGAAAATGTATGAGGTGAAAGATTTCCACAACTACAAAAAGGAATCAGAGATACTTACTGTCACAGGTATAAATGACAGTCAGATATTTCGTCAACACAGGACAAGGATCAGAAACACCGATTGGTGGTGCTCGAAGTAGGCATCTCGTTTTGTTGTTGCATGCTGCTGCAATTATTTTCAATGCGTTTGGTGCTGAGCATGGTTTTATGTTAAAATACCAACCATGAGAACAAACAGACCAACTCGTACGTCCATAAAATGCGGACTTGATTTTGATTGTTGAGCCAAGCACGCATTCGATAATTCTTGAGCTCTTGTCGCATAACGTTGTTGTTGTACTTGGTCCTGGAGCTGAAAGATGAAAAAATTCGAAATAACCATGATATATTTATGTTGTAACCGCGCGTTTCATCAATAAAGAATCGGATGTCGGCTTCTTTTGATATTTTTTTCAGCATAGTTTACATACGCTATGCCCTATCTTGACTGTCCGTTATCTGGAACGTTCGCTATTTCCAGTCAATCTTAAACGGGCTGTACAAGATTTTAGAAAAAACAAAACAAGGGCGCGTGTCATAGAATTTATAAAGCCTGCAGTAGCTGTATCTCCAAAATTGTGGATGGTATTAACAATCTGATTGCACTGGCTAATTCTATCGAGTTAAAATCTACAGAAAATCTTTTCATTTTCAATGTATCTGCAGCTATTTGCCTGCATTAGGGAGAGAAAGTCAAGGTCGTTTGGAAGTTTAGCTTATACAGCCCTTTTAATTTCCCGTCATAGGGGTTTCTTTTGAAATACTGCCCGTTCTCGAACATTCAATTTCTCGAAAAGATTTCAATTTCTCCTGAGAGTTCGAGATAACGGATGACATCTGTAGCAATGAAGATCATTTAAAAAAGAGATAGTTCCATGACAAAAATATTTGATGGAATTGTCTCTGTTTTGAAAATGATTATTGTCTCAATATTCATGATAAGTTTCTAATCAGACTGCACTAGCAAGAAATTTTATAAATCGAATCATAGAATACGTTATAAATCGAAGTTCTTGCTCCTGCAATATGTTTAATCTTTTAGCAGAGTATTTTAACATCTTATAATTAAAGTCTGTCTCAAATTAGATGTCACGTAAACATGTCTAGGAATAAAAGAAATTGAAGGGTTTTGCATCAGTAATTTTTGCGTTATCGCAAATCTCGGGTAACATCTAATTTGAGATAGACTTTAATTAATATCTATCAAAAACATGAATACACATTTAAAATATTATAAATTTGTGCAAAGAGAGGTTTGAGAGAACTGAAAGGAAAATTTAAAAGACTTTCTGAAAAAAATGTTCCCACTGTATCTTGGCCTTTAAAATAAATTGATATTATTATATTATTATTATTATTTCAATATTTGTCCAGGGGGAGGGGGGTACATAGCATTTTGAGGGTACAGGTATGTGCTGCTCATATGGTTGGATTTTATGGCACAAATTATCTAAGCATGGGTCCTTTTCCAACAAAAATCACAGAAATCGGTAAAAAGTAGGCAGTTTTGGGGGAATTCCTCATGAGAGTAGGTACAAAGACAATTTTGGTAATTAGAAGTGGATTTATTTCTGAAACAATAGCAGAACGCAGGAATGGCCTTTTTTTGGACATTTGATAAGGAAGATGGAGAAAGAACATCTAATCACTTTCTGAAAACTGAGCGACAGAACCCTGTTGGACCGCAAGTCATGCACCCCCCCCCCCCCTCAGGAATACTTACACCTGCTCTTAAAGCTGACAAACCCTGCGTGTGGTTTTCCAAATATTTTAAAGGCAGCAACTCTCGAGAATGATCCAGCTGGAATGGTAATATGTTTCCGGCCATCAAATGTGTCCTTAGCGGGATTGTAGCTCAGGACTCTAGTGACATCATAACGACCAAAAGGCAGCTTTATAGATTCAGCTAATACGAGGTAATGATCGACAACATGGCGGAAGTAATCAAGTGAATAGCCCTTGTGAACAGGAATACGATGACCACGAGAGATAAATTGAAGTGTTGTTGCATTCCATTTGTACAACTGTAAATAATCAAGATACAAGGCAGCCAAGTAATCAGAATTGCTAATCTTGAAATGCTTTATTTGTGAAACGTTCACTAGATGTATTGTAGATAATGGCTTGAATCTTCTCAGTGCATAACTCTCTGAAAAAACAGAACACAATCATCAAGAATTTGACAATGAAGCCTACCGGTAGACTTGTGACCTTGAATCCCTTGTTTCCATGCCTTATTTTCTTTGTTGACTAAAGTGACATCAACAAATCAAAGAATACAGGGAAACAAGGGATTCAAGCTCATACGTCTAGCCTACCGGGTGACCCACAAAGCTTCATGAGCTTAAGTCCACGTTTACGCTGCATCGGTACAGTTTTGATTCGCTACAAACTTCTTAAGGTTCAAGAGCATTTACAGTGCTCCAGAACACAATTATTCTTTGGATAGAAGGAACAAAAGTGTTACAGATTAGCACGAACGGTGTAAAACAGGAAGCTGATGTACGTTTCACATTATACTTTGGTTATGGATCCAAAGTTGCACCGGTGCAGTGTAAAGGGGTCTAAGATTGCAAAGATCTTAATAAAATCAAACATTTAGTTTTTGAAATCCTGCATTTCTCATTCATAGTGAAATAATTGCCATCCTTTTCAAGTCCCCATTTTGTGAAGGATCAACATACAAATGTAGATATAGATTTTAAGTCATCTAGCTAGGGAAGCATATCTTGTCTTTCTACAGGAAGACTAAGAAAGATTGAACCTCTCTAAACCGAGACTCACTGCTCACAGCTGCAATGAATAACGTTCTGACCTGTGCAGCTTTCTACGCTTAACTCGAAGCTCTCCATTTATCATTTTATCCCTACTACGCATGGGCCAAATCAAGTGATGGGTGTTTCCAAACGGGCCTAAACCAATGATGCCTGATTGATGGTTGCAGGCTGCTCAGCCAGATATTCTCTTCCTGTCCTATGCATTTTTGAGTATTCTGGTATTTTGGCCTGAAGAAGGTTCTAGCATAGTTACCAATGTATTTGTCTTCTTCATTCACTTCTATCGCAATTTGCGGTGCATGTATTGCTCCTTCTTTCTCCGTCTGAACCTTTCTCCGTCCTTCTTTCACTTCGCCTAACTCCACCATTGCCCATATAATATTTCCCGCCTTTTGCGGGACAGTAAGCTCCTTCGCAGAGGTGCTTTAACCCTATTTTACCCGGGCGATGTTTTTGATGTTTTCTCCCGGGGGGGGGGGGCATTATGGCCCACCCTGTTTATCTCCATAACTATAACTACTATGCTGCTGCAACATACAAGAACGGTACCTACATGTATTGCAAGGGTAATTACAGAATTTGGTTGTAATTGATCACGTGGTTCGTTGCTAGGCAACCAAAAAGTGGCAAGTGGTCACTCATAAGCTTCAGTACTGAAAACAAGAAAGTGCTAATTATTTTGGATTTTAATGATTAAAACTTTGAAAAATAGAATAAATATAAAGAAAATATTATTGTCTATCCATCAAAAGCAAATGTTTGAAAAATTATCATTATTCATTATAAATATGACGTCATCAATATGAGTGACGTCATAGACATTATTTATTGCTGATGTAAGCAAATATGAAAATATTATATATCAAATGAAAGCTCTCTCAAAGACAAATCGATTGGTACCAATTTCGTTACAATAAGATATAAAACAAAGGAATTATTAAGGTTTTTGTGATTTTCTTTGTTACCACTCTCCAAATAAGGGATTGTTCTCGTCACGTGACTACATTTATGACAATGAAACATTTAAAATTTGATTGCCAATTTAATTTTAGGAAAAGTCGGTAAGTTTCATCATTCTATAGCTCTTTTCAGCGAAGAGCTATAGTTCATGATTCAAGTGGGGGGGCCAACCTCGTCCCCAGGGCCTTTTGTCATATTTTCGTCTCCGTCCAAATATGACAAAAGGCCCTGGGGACGAGGTTGGGGGGGCCATAATGGCCCCCCCGGGTAAAATAGGGTTAAGAACTTAAGGTGGAGCTCTCAACGAAAATGATTTTTTCCGATTCTTACACTTTTTAAAGTCTCAAAAGGATATACAGGACATACAGATTACAGAAACATGCCGGCAAGTATGAAAAATGAAAGACTAGCCCAAACCCAATTGCCACATTTTAAACAGGAATTAGAAGGGACCCAGATTTTGCAGGTTGGCACCTTTACTATTGACCTAATAGCACCTGATTGAGGTAACACGAAATGGCCACCATTTTGATCAGAGTTCTTCACTAGAGATGAGTTAAGCACTAATCGAGTCCACAATCCCCTTGTTATGACTCTCAAGTGGTGCGGGTGGGGCTTGAACTCCGTCCTTCTAAACTGTTCTGGCGAAGTCAGAGGATTATACCACTGCGCCACAGGGGCACCACAGCACATTCAATGCGCCACAACACCACCAGCACATAGCGGTATAAAGAGTAAAAAAGTCCAACCCCACCCCCAGCTAGGATCCAGGACAGATGCCAGGGTATACCTAGAGTGCAGAGAGACAGAGGTTCGTAACATTTTCAAAAGGACGAGGTTACACATTAAGCATGTAAAAGACCAACTCACCAGCCATGCAGGGGAAAATGTTGCACATTTTCGTTTGGACGGAAGTTCCAAGACTTGAACAGTTGCGACCACCATTTTTTGGCATTGGATTATTGCATTGTCTCGTTCGCAGCTGTATTCCACCTCCACAGGACACGCTGCAAGGACCAAATCTTGACCAGTTTGAATAGCTTCCATTTACTGGATGATTTGAACTTGAATTCGCATTATCTGTGAGGAAGTAGAAACTCTCGATCAGAGATATCTTTAAGATGATTGGAATGAAATCGCTAGTTGAAGTTCAAATAACGAACATACAACTTTTGTTTATTGCAGATGTGCGTCAAATGTTCTGAATCTCTAGAATTCATTTTACTTTATTATCTTTGTGATTGAAGAAGACTCGGAGGAGGAGGCAGAGGAGGCACATTGCCCTCTTAACTGACAGGGACATGCCATTTTGTGAAAATTCTAGGGTCATAATTCTGCAAAGGTGATGAAAATTTGGCCCATAATTCCGCTAATTGTGACAAATTTCCTGTAATTTTTGGAAGTCTGCAAAATGTCACTGTAACAGCACCCATAATATACCCCTGCCCATAAAAATACCCCTAAAAGAATGCACATCTTTTACACAACAGCTGCTCTTAAATAGCTCTTTATAGTTTTACTTCAGCTTGATGAGAAACGCGTGTTGGAGTCTGACGTATTTTTAGGATGTTTCCACGTGGTTAGAAGATCCATGACATGAAATAAAATTCCGGCTGCAAATGCTTAGATTTATCCTTTTTCTTTAGATATATACTGTAGTCACATCTCCTTTTAATAGCACCTTTGGAACAGTCTACCCTCAGACATAAAATCTGCAAAGAACATTAACAGTTTTAAACATAAGATCAAAGATAAATTATTTTAACATCTCCAAAGTCCAGCACATAGCCCCTACATATATTATTGAAAACCTAAAAGCAGCTAACAGAAATGTTTGTTTAACAATTTCCAGAACGATTTTTCCAGTTTTCGACACAATCCTTTTTTCTTGAAAACTTTTTCTTCTAATTACACCTCTGGCAGGACCATTTTGGAAAAGGTCACATCGACCTTTTTAAAGCTATTCCTGCCATTTTGAACATGGTGTGCTTTTAGAAAAGATTTTCAGGTTTTGCCTGTAAATTTTTGTAAATTTTTTTATACTCATATTTGAATCAAATTTATAAATTATTATTATTTCTTATAATTATTTATAGTTTTCTTATAAAATGTATTAATTCTATTATTTCTTATAATTATTTGTATGTTTATAATTAATTAATTGAAATAATAGCAATTTATAAATTTGATTCTGTGATACATAGAGGGTGGGGGAAATAGAGGGTTAACCCTTATCTCTCTTACCTTCTTAAAGTTATATCGTATTTTATTCTGATGGCAGAATTATACATACATAAATACACCTTTCCCAGATAACTCGAGTGAGTTAGCCACCGAGGTTTCAGGCTAGCTTTTGCTGTCTGCTTTGCTTACACTTGCATTTTAACTAGTAGGCCGTATAAATCACTTAGTCTGCAATAGCTAATTGCTTTGTACTGGCTTGTCAATCAAAAACAACAAGTTGCTATTGTTGCAAAGAAATCTACCCTTTTCCCCACCACAGATTATCATAGTAACTTTTTCTTGTTGTGTGTGATATTATATAGAGATAAACAACTAAACAAAGTTAAATATTTGCACTTCGAAATGAACTATTAACTACGAGCTTTCGAGCATAGCCCGTTATCAAGTCGATACACCCTGTTCAGTTTTCAATATTTACCGAAGGGGAGGGTAGCCTTTCAGCACAAGTGTTTTCAAAGGGCCCTCCCATAAAAGGCAACATAAACATCAATATAATAAACAACATACACAGTTGGTGTTTAAAGGTAGCAATCTGCTGTTGTGAACGGGAAAGTAAAAAATCTTACTTACTTGTGTTTTGAATGTTTCTTCGTATTCTCTTAGTAGTATCGAATGTGACGTAGTGTGTTCCAGTTTCATTGATCCCCGTCGAAAGTACATCCAAGTACTCCTGTTGTTTCCTGTCAACAGATCTTTCAATGTTCTCACCAAAGAAGGTCGTCAAATAAAGCTGGATTTTTTCTTCCAATAAATTGTCTATCCTAGTTTTTAGCTCTACTGGCATTTTTGATGCTATTTCACTGTCGTTGAATATCCTCGTAGATACTAATGTTAAAACTGATAACAGGAAAACCAGCCTGTTCATTTCTCCTATGAATGAGTACGCCCTGAAATACAAACAAATGTTTGGCGTTGATAAATTAGACCATACGGCATGGTTCACACTGGAGTCAAAATGCGTAAGCGATGGAAAAGAGCGTCGAAATTATTTATGCTTCAATTTGAGATTTTCTCAGGGCCTTTCAAAATATCCTAACACACCTGAATAGAGTAAAAAAGTTTTGAATGCGTTTTTAAGGGAATTTAGAAAATACGTTATCCCAGTTCTAACGCGTTTTTACTCAGTGTGAACCAAGTATACGAAAACCAAGTGTACGTTAATTATCCGCAAAGCTAGGCCTAACACTGTCCGACAAAACTCCTCAAAAGCCATCCAATAACATGTGTTGGTAGGGTTGGAGAGGTACTTTCCCTCTATCGTTCCAAAATACGGTTGAAATTTTGCGGAGAGGAGCAATGGCAAAGAACGGCATTTGTCACAGCTCACAAATAGGCCAGTTTCTCTCAAAAGTTGAAGCTTGGCAACTGGCAAGCTCCGATATTTCGAAACTGTCTAACTTGGTTGCTTGTCTCACAGATTGACCGAAAATCTGCAGAAATATGAAGAAAAAATGCAACCTAAATCTTCGCTATGCTTCTAAGTAAATTAGTAACGATACTTTACAACACTTACATCTTACAAAGTGAGCCTCAATGACCAAAACATGAGCCGTTGCGTTGCTTCTCCTTGAGCGGTTGGCAGCTCCTCGCTGGATGCAAAACGTCAAACTGAAGAGCAAACTTGAAACGAGTCAAAAAAGCAACGGACCGTTTTGCAGCGACCCAATCAAATTGAAGAATCATGCATTGGTGCTATTCCCTTAGGTAATCAAACTCGGAACTTTTTGGGGCTGGCTGTTACGCTATAAAATATTTGTGCTTTTCTTTCTCCCTGAAGAAATTCATTGCAAAAGTTTGACGTCTTTCTATTGTGTAGTTGTTGTAAATTTTGTACGCAAGTTTGTTTGCAACACAAGTTTTATTGATTGGTTGGTTTGTTGAATTATTTTGTGCTCGTTTCTTGGGGATGCCTTTGTTTTTTCCCATTGACAAATACTCAAGAGAGAAATGCCATGACAGTATGTGCAGGAATAAGACTGATAAAGAATTTTCAATATAAAATTTATTGGTAACTTTCAATTTTAGCTCTCTTGAGACCTTGAAATTTTGCCTCGGTTACACATGCGAAGTTAAATCTGGTAACATTCTTTTGGGGCTTTCCCATATGGGATGTAGTTTTAACTCAAAAAGTGATCATCATTTACAAACTATCCATGTTTTTAAAGCCTGATTCACATTAGGTCGTTGCAGTCGCTGGAGTCGCTGCTGGGGGTCGTTGGGAAGAACGACCCAAAAGACTGAATGTGAACGGCAAAAACTCAGTCGTTGGTGTCGTCAGGGTCATTGGGGAGTTTATTTTCGCAGTTCATATTCAGTCTTTTGGGACGTTTGTTCCAGAGATCTCAACTACTCCAGCGACTTCAACGACCTATAGTGGTAACCAGGCTTACGGGACTACCTATTTCAGTTTCAGTTTAAATGGGGCAAAACAATTCCGGGTGCACGAGACTATTTTCATCCCGGGTGCAGGCGATGCGGAGGAGGTGGGACTATTTGCTCAGTAGGAATTAACTGTAAATGATGTGTTCAAAAGACAGTTAAAAAGACAGCTCAGAATTAAGCGATTCCATTTCGGGAATTTTTCGGAGGAAATCTTTACTTAGAAGTTTGCGCTCCCACGAAGTAAAACATTTCTCGGCCTGTCTCTGGTCGATTTTCTTTAAAAAGAAGTTAAATTCCTTGAAAACTTCCGTTCCTTTAAATGGCTATGAGTGATTCTGTTGTGAAGCAGCTTTGTTCTATTAGAGTTGTTACAACTTGCCCTAGTGTCCGTTACAATTTGCTCTGCCTGGAGCAAGTTGTAACACTCCGATCTCAATTCTTACTTCTGATTCGCAAAAACACAATAGCTCTACCAATAAAAGACAACTTAAGCTGGATTTCCACTAGGTGCACAGCCAATGGCACCCCATAGCACTACAACAAATCTGTTTATTTCAAATAAGGAGAACACAACTTTTCCCCAAAAGTGTTACAATTAGCCCCCCCGGTCTCCCCTACGGTAAACAGAAACAGTATGCCTCATAAAAAACACAAATTGAATTGCTATCAACATGTTATCTAGCCGCTTTAAATTTGCCAATGTGAGCATAGGCTTCAAATTTTGAAGCATGGTCGCACAAATGATCATTGCATTCAACCAGTTTGAGGTTGTGACGTCATCAAATTGCTAAATCACAAAACAGAGACGGGACAGTTTTCTGCTTACTGCCATATTGTAGGCCTTAATAAACTATATATCTTCTTTACAATTGTACGGTTTTTCCTCTATCAATTTAGGATTTGCGATGATTTTAATTTTTTTCAAAATTATCCTGAAATTTTTCAATGACAAGAAACACGCTGTATTTCTGAAGATAATCAAGATATCAAAAATTTCTGAAATTATATTATAGCAAAGCATCTCAAGTTCCTTTCAAGCCATGAAATCAAAAGGAAGATGCAATGATCATTCCTGCAATATTTTTCAAAGATTTGGAGCCTGTGTTGCCAATGTGACAGACAAAATACCCGAAATAATACTGCTTAATAACAACAATATATTCACTCTAACCTGATGCCCTCAATATACAAGGACACTCATGCAATGCCCATATACTACGAATGATCACTAAAGCTCTACAACTATGTAATTAGTTCATATATACAGAATAAATATAGTACAGCACTGACCTTAGCACATTTTAAAGCAAAGATACATAGCGTTTAAACAACATTAAATACCAGAAAAAGTATCAACGACAAAATTACATACAAATTAAAAACTTTTAATGATTAATACATTTAGCATGTTTACCGGGCGGGAAAAAACTTGTGATGTTTGAAAGAATTTCTTTGAAGCATTTGTGTGAATATTCACATTTAATAGATATTATTTTCAAGGTACTAAACTTTGATGAAAACTATGAAATCACACAAAGTGGTCATGGACTCTTAACCAAACTTGGGATTTTTGTAAGAAACGTTTTTAAATATCTGTTTATACCGGGTGCGCCAAAAAAAACTATCCACTTTTACAAGGCCACGATAAATCGTACACTGGACCGATTTTGAAGATTTAGGATTGAATCTTTAGCTAAGATCCTGACTTAGATACTAGTATTTTTTGTAAATTTTTTAGGCTTCTGTTTCCTGAGCTATAAGCGAGTTTCTTAAAATTTTCGGTTTCGAAAACACTGAAAATGATCAGAAAACCTCGATCAAATTTTCTAAAGACTCGGCATGAATGGACAAAGAGAGAACGTTTTCGTGGTGATTAGGGGACTTAGAAATCGATCGGTTATACTCTGCTCACGAGCGCTTGCTCAATTTTAGGAGGAATGTAAAATTATTCTTAATGACACAAAGAAATGTCTTTCCTTTTGAAATTTCATTGAACTTATACTCTGGTGCAGGTNTGAAATCACACAAAGTGGTCATGGACTCTTAACCAAACTTGGGATTTTTGTAAGAAACGTTTTTAAATATCTGTTTATACCGGGTGCGCCAAAAAAAACTATCCACTTTTACAAGGCCACGATAAATCGTACACTGGACCGATTTTGAAGATTTAGGATTGAATCTTTAGCTAAGATCCTGACTTAGATACTAGTATTTTTTGTAAATTTTTTAGGCTTCTGTTTCCTGAGCTATAAGCGAGTTTCTTAAAATTTTCGGTTTCGAAAACACTGAAAATGATCAGAAAACCTCGATCAAATTTTGTAAAGACTCGGCATGAATGGACAAAGAGAGAACGTTTTCGTGGTGATTAGGGGCCTTAGAAATCGATTAGTTATACTCTGCTCACGAGCGCTTGCTCAATTTTAAGAGGAATGTAAAATTACTCTCAATGACACAAAGAAATGTCTTTCCTTTGGAAATTTCATTGAATTTATACTCTGGTGCAGGTACTGCGTTCCTGTGTCAAGGGGGTTGAAAAGACAAACGGTGAGGCGACATGATGAGGTCAAGCAAGTATGGAGTTTTGTATAATTTGTGATGCAGAGAATGACTTGTAGCCGCACGCCATTGCAACTACCCCAGAATTTTGCAACAGGCTGGTCTCCGCTCAAGAAACAGAAGCCTAAAAAATTTACAAAAAATACTAGCATCAAGTCAGGATCTTACCTAAAGATTCAGTCCCAAATCTTCAAAATCGGTCCAGTGTACGATTTATCGTGGCCTTGCAAAAGTAGCTAGTTTTTTTTGGCGCACCCATATTGTATACTTTTGATGACTTATAAATATTTTATCCACCTTTTCTTATGTAATACTTGTATATCTATTTTTTAACGTTGGAATTAATTAGCGAACTACTTTTAGCTGTCATATATAGTAATCCAACGAAAAAGAAATTGACTATAATAATAATAATGATAATTTCATTCATTTCCAGCACGTTACAATGCTCACAATATGCTCAAAAACAGTTGAAAATGAAATGAACATTTATGCAATCTGATTGGTCCATCAAGATGAGGCTGGACAGGGGGGGAGGTCGTTTGTACCATAGAAATGAGCAAAATATGCAGCCCCTATGCTGTCATCAACACTCAACACCGATCCTGTGTACAATTCATCCTGTCCTGTCAAGAGAATACTTTTGCAGATTGGGTAATTCATAAGATGCATGTACTTTCATAAAATGGAAATAAATGACAAGGTACAGTAGACTAAATGGAAAATTACACATTAACATCGTAACAGGACATTGAAACAAATATTGTATCCATGCATTAACTATATATATACTTGCTAAATATTGATTTGTATGTTCTTGAAATTGACATGTAAGTCTTCGCTGATTGACAACACAATTTAAACAAACAGATTAAAGTTAAAATTGCATACTTATCAAGTAGCTTCTGTCGCCTGTCCCAGCTTATGAGCCTGCTTAGCATCTGCTGGGGCATTTTTTATATAAATCACCCTGTTATGGGCCTTCAGTCTTTTGAACAGATGGACATAAACCTTGCACTGAACGTACATGAAAACAAGACCTCCAGCAAAACCAATCGCCACAACTACCAGCTTTGTCCAAAATGGCCACTTGAGTTGCTCATCCTTGATCTCCTCTGCTGTTCTTTCAATGAGTACCCATAATGACCACACAATGCATGTTATTGCAATAATGTGAAAGGAAACCGAACAGAGAACTTTACGTCGTTCACCTTGAGTCATCTCCAGTGCTTCCCACTAGAAAGAGAAAAGCAAACCGAGATGTTGGAATCGCTTTCACCAAATTTGATTTGAAAAAAATCAGAAACTGACTATTTCTTGTGATTTGGGAAACATACTGCATGGAGAAAGCACAGCAAAGGAAGGTTTAGACATAGTTGCGAGCTTGTAGCTTTGTAACAACTAATCTGATTTATTAGGCTTATCATGCAAAAATGAGATCTGAAAATATAGTTTAGTCAGCAATTTCAAGGAGCAAAACTTGAATCTACATTTAACCCTAATTTAACCGGGGGGGGGTGTTTTCCACCCCCCCCTGTCGGTTTTTTGCAGAGCATTTATTAACGGCATAAGCTCTGACTCTCTAACTTTCTGACAATTACTAATTATCTATTAGCTACATTTTGACAATAAAATTTTTGAACAATGGGAGTCACGTGACAGATGNAAATGACAAGCATGATTGCTAATATCGTGCTAA
This sequence comes from Aurelia aurita, assembly GCA_004194415.1. Taxonomy (NCBI): domain Eukaryota; kingdom Metazoa; phylum Cnidaria; class Scyphozoa; order Semaeostomeae; family Ulmaridae; genus Aurelia; species Aurelia aurita. The sequence goes on from REGM01000036.1 coordinate 351,932, forward strand.
AACGAATTTAGCTAAAAAATGTTTCACTCAGTAGCTCTTACAACAAATTTATGTCTGGATGGAAATTGCCAAATGAGCAACGTATTTGATTTTTAAACAGTACAACTGCTTTCCAGTAATTTTCAATACTGCAAAAAGATCAGACTGTTAATATTTTGAGACACAGAAAATGTTGACATAAAATTTTTGGATGTTTGAAATGTTCGGATTTTGAAATTTGTTTGGCTTAATATCATGTCACATATATTTTGAACACTATTTCCCTTTCACGCATTGTTATCACACCAAAAATACTCACTTTGTTTATTGGCTTCATTTCTGCATCAATATGAAACACATATTTGCATAATTCACATGATTTTGTATCAGTAGCCTTGATCCATTTTTGCAAACATGCCTGGTGAATGTACATCAAAGAACCAGAGCATATGCATGGTGAAATCAGAGGGTCATCTTTTTCTGCTTCACAGTGGCAAATGCGACAAATATCACCAGATGAAGATGTCGTTGAAAGGGACGAAGAGCAACGATCCATGTCTGGCTTCTTTAGGTCCAGCTCCTAGTAAAAAGGACATACTGTCAATAGGATTGACAAACGTACAATACAGGTCTTACGCACATTAACATGATAAAAAGTCTTACAAATTTTCAACTATTCTTCACATTCTGATAAGAATTCTTGAGTGGTATGAAAGACTTTAAAACTGTTAAACAAGAATTCTTAGGAAATCCTATGAATTCTTAGGCAGGAAAATAGTGCTAATGTGCACAAGGCCTGTATTGTACATGTTCAGTATTGAGCAGAGTTGTGGTAAAAACAACAGGGTTTTTTCTCTTATCTCCTGCATCCATGATGCACTTCCCTGCAAAAGAAACTTAAACGAACCCTGTCCACCTAACTGTTTGGGTTACAAGTCAGATGATTGCACCATGCGCCACAACACCATCATTGATAGAGATAGGAAAAGTAGGGGGCCAAGACACAAGTGAGCTAAGATTCAAGCTTAAAGACAATTGATGGATAAATAGAACAAGTACAAGAACAAGAAGATAAATAGAATAGATCTTGTTTAAAAATAGAACAAAAGAAGGTGCGTGCCTTTATTTTTCCAATTCACAGATCAATATGGTCCAATTGTTTTGATAATCTATTGAGATTATCAAATACAATGGAATACAAGGCAAGACTATATTTAAGATTTCCCAGGCCCCTAGCCTAAGTTGCCTTATATCTCCGTCAATTGCCTTTAACAACCCTTTACATTTAAATTGCAAAATATGATGGAACAGATTTAATTTTGGCTAAGTTCTAGAATACCCGTAGCATTTCCGTTAACTACGGTGTATCATGATACATTGATACACCTTCAAGCTAAGGTCTTTCTGATACACCGATACACCGTCATAGCTAACAAACACTCCAAGCTTTTATGGTACCATTCCAGTCAACAAAGGTGTATCATGATACATTGATACACCGTCAAGCTAAGGTTATTTCTGATACACCGATACACCGTCATAACTGACAAATACTCAAAGCTTTTATGCTACTATTCCTTTCAACAACGGTGTATCATGATACATCGATACACCGTCAAGCTAAGGTTATTTCTGATACACCGATACACCGTCATAACTGGCAAATACTCAAAGCCTTTATGCTAAATGGCAGGAATAGCATTAAAGCTTTTATCTCGTTATAAATACAATTCCTACTCTCGCTTTGTCAGTTTTCCTTCAACGCGATGGGAGACAGTAATCAAATCCCTTTGTTTAGAATTCATCGTCTTCCTTTTAGAAATGTTCAAACGTCAAAAATGCCGACGGTGTATCGGTGTATCGCCGTATCAGAAAAAAATTAGACTTCAGAAGTTTAAGCTCTTATTATATTTTGTCGTTCTTAGAATGTCCACAAAATTTGATAGAAAATTTTCAAACATTAAAAATGCCGACGGTGTATCGGTGTATTGCCGTATCAGAAAAAAACTAGACTTCAGAAGTTTAAGCTCTTATTATATTTTGTCGTTCTTAGAATGTCCACAAAATATGATAGAAAATATTCAAACATCAAAAATGCCGACGGTGTATCGGTGTATCGCCGTATCAGAAAAAAATTAGACTTCAGAAGTTTAAGCTCTTATTATATTTTGTCGTTCTTAGAATGTCCACAAAATTTGATAGAAAATTTTCAAACATTAAAAATGCCGACGGTGTATCGGTGTATCGCCGTATCAGAAAAAAACTAGACTTCAGAAGTTTAAGCTCTTATTATATTTTGTCGTTCTTAGAATGTCCACAAAATTTGATAGAAAATTTTCAAACATTAAAAATGCCGACGGTGTATCGGTGTATCGCCGTATCAGAAAAAAACTAGACTTCAGAAGTTTAAGCTCTTATTATATTTTGTCGTTCTTAGAATGTCCACAAAATTTGATAGAAAATTTTCAAACATTAAAAATGCCGACGGTGTATCGGTGTATCGCCGTATCAGAAAAAAACTAGACTTCAGAAGTTTAAGCTCTTATTATATTTTGTCGTTCTTAGAATGTCCACAAAATTTGATAGAAAATTTTCAAACATTAAAAATGCCGACGGTGTATCGGTGTATCGCCGTATCAGAAAAAAACTAGACTTCAGAAGTTTAAGCTCTTATTATATTTTGTCGTTCTTAGAATGTCCACAAAATTTGATAGAAAATTTTCAAACATTAAAAATGCCGACGGTGTATCGGTGTATCGCCGTATCAGAAAAAAACTAGACTTCAGAAGTTTAAGCTCTTATTATATTTTGTCGTTCTTAGAATGTCCACAAAATATGATAGAAAATTTTCAAACATTAAAAATGCCGACGGTGTATCGGTGTATCGCCGTATCAGAAAAAAACTAGACTTCAGAAGTTTAAGCTCTTATTATATTTTGTCGTTCTTAGAATGTCCACAAAATATGATAGAAAATATTCAAACATCAAAAATGCCGACGGTGTATCGCTGTATCAGAAAAAAATTAGACTTCAGAAGTTTAAACTCTTATTATATTTTGTCGTTCTTAGAATGTCCACAAAATATGATAGAAAATATTCAAACATAAAAAATGCCGACGGTGTATCGGTGTATCGCTGTATCAGAAAAACAGAAGTTTAACCTTTGCTGTGGTTTTCGTTCTTAAAATTACAACAAAATTTGAATAGGCTCACCATGATGTCGACGTATCACGATACATCGTTCTTAAAAGAAATGCTACGGGTATTCTAGAATCGCTCCCTCGACAGAGGGGGGAGGGGGGTTAGGGTTTGGAAGGAACACCCTGTGTTATTACCAAATTGGTTTTTGAGTCTTATTAACCAGATTATTGCGGAGCCCAAAAAAGTAGATAATAGAATTTGTGCCGTTATTAAATTCCAAATTGATCTATCATCAGGAAAATGTCTTTGATTTCAAGGTTTGGGGTAAAATAACAAGGTGGTGAATTCACTGTAATGTTAATGAAACAAAGCGGGAACAAAGTTTGGTCAGCAAATATTCAGCATAATACCAACCTGATCCTCATCCCTGATCGTAATAGTGTGAGTTTCTAGCAAACCAGTTATGGGTGACACAACAATTTGATGTACCGGCATTCTAACCACACTGCCCTTTGCTTTCTTTTCAGATTGTGAGGTTGACATCAAATCTCTTGAAGCTTGCAAGTATTTCCTGAGTTAACGCACATTCAAGCATCGAACCATAGGCATAACTTCAAACAGATGTTACAGGTCCGTCTTACTTTATTTAGGCCCTAAATCAGCTCTAGAATTTAAAGCTGCATGAAACGAGCATTGCACACTAAACGTGACCAAGATATGATATGCATTGGAAGAAGATTATGAACGTTGCTTTCTATTCAGTATTTCCGTGAGATATCGTCCAGGAAATGAGTTTTCGTGCCAATAATCTTGCCACATTATAGCCACCGACAAAATGTTTTCCTCTCCACAAAGATTGTTGACCGGATACACGCAATGCATTCTGGTTTCTTATCAGAAATCAACAGCCGCTTTGCTTAGATAGCATACTTTATCTCGACTCTTATATGCTTATGCTTATACAGCTAAGTATAAGCATATCGAAACCAGGGAACGCCCTGATCGAAACAGTGTCCTGGTCCTTCCACTCGACGTGACCACATCTCGTGATTCTCTTAGCTAGAGAGTAGAGGGATTCATCTCATCTCTCTGAGAAAACAATTCAATGTTGCATATGCATCATATGCACAGAATTATGCTCTTAGAAAAAAATTGAAATCTCACTTTGGGTTGATAAAACTCAGAATCATTTAAAGCAATTAATAACTCTCATTTATAGGTTTTTATAATCTTTTCTAGACCTTTCAGCGGTAAGAAAATTACACTTTGAAATTAGTTACAATCAGCCCAACTTTAGTTTCTGTTTTTGCTTGCTGACATAACTTGTCATATCATAACATATGGATTAATAAATATATATGTGTGTACAGTTATCAACTTTGCCTGTCTTCCAGATCCCTGACTTTCTGTTAGGGAGGGATCTGGATAAAACACAAGCTGTTGCCAACTATCAATTCTGAAAAATGTGATTTGAAAATTATGCATGCGCAAGACAGTTCAATGGGAGACTACCTAGTCTCCCATTGACTGGTCTTGATATATTTTGGGTACTGGGGATACTTAAAACAGTTTACTTTTTCAAGNGAGTAGAGGGATTCATCTCATCTCTCTGAGAAAACAATTCAATGTTGCATATGCATCATATGCACAGAATTATGCTCTTAGAAAAAAATTGAAATCTCACTTTGGGTTGATAAAACTCAGAATCATTTAAAGCAATTAATAACTCTCATTTATAGGTTTTTATAATCTTTTCTAGACCTTTCAGCGGTAAGAAAATTACACTTTGAAATTAGTTACAATCAGCCCAACTTTAGTTTCTGTTTTTGCTTGCTGACATAACTTGTCATATCATAACATATGGATTAATAAATATATATGTGTGTACAGTTATCAACTTTGCCTGTCTTCCAGATCCCTGACTTTCTGTTAGGGAGGGATCTGGATAAAACACAAGCTGTTGCCAACTATCAATTCTGAAAAATGTGATTTGAAAATTATGCATGCGCAAGACAGTTCAATGGGAGACTACCTAGTCTCCCATTGACTGGTCTTGATATATTTTGGGTACTGGGGATACTTAAAACAGTTTACTTTTTCAAGATTTTGGTATAAACATTGGTCTTGCTTTCTCGAAAATTGGTATGACTAACGATCTGGGTGTTAATTTTCAGACTTTGGTATAAATATGGGCAAACATTTACGGAAATTTCGTACGAATATAAGAATAACTACTCGAAAAATTTGGCATAAATATCGATCGGTTCAGCATCTTATTTCTTGGCAAGCACATCCCTGTATGCAACTAAGCCAAGTACCCCCCTCCCGTCCCGGGAGCTCCCTGCTAGGGCAACGCTACCTGTTTGTAATCAAGCCCTTAGAGGGGAATGGGATCCACACAGTATAAATGACATGTGTTTTGAGTAGTGATATCAAGGGAAAGTGGTGAAGAGAATGCAGAGAGCCAAAGTATGTCTGAAAGATGGTTCTTAGCTAAAACAAATGCGGTAAGATCTTACCGTTCGCAAATAGGGTGGGAAATATGACATGTTTTGAATGACGTGAATATTGCCTTACCTGTCCATCATCAGTTATGTTTTGTGTGTTCGGCCGAATTTTGAATCGCAATACTGTGTTTTTTTTTCAAAAATGTGTTTAAGAATACCGCTTTGAAACGAAATCCATGATGTAATTCTAAAACTGTCAAGAAGATACCTATTTTTATGGAGAATTTGGTAATAATGACACGCAAAACAAAAACAAAGTTTAAAAAACAACAAATAACAAATCAAAATAACCTGCGTTATCTGACTAACAAGGGAACGGTCATGACTAACTGCCTGTGTGGGATTAGTAAGTTTTCAGTTATCCAGAATGTAATAGAAAATCAAAGAAAGTAGGGTTTGGAATTCGGTGTGATAAGAGAAGGCTTCAACGTTTGTTCACGTATTTTTTTATAAGAAACTAAAAATTTGAGCCAGTACTGACAGTTTCTTAAAATTATCAGATTTGAGTACTCAGAGTTTCTCATGACTTTCTCAAAGGCTCTATATAAATCTTCATGTTTACTACCTGTGCCCTTGTGAACATTTCAAAACAAAGTTTTTTTAAGCCTTTCCAGTGTTTAGACATTACTCAAGTACCTTCCGAGTAATATAATACAGGAAACAAGCGAAAATAAAGTAAAAATATTCTAAGGATGTCCTTTACTAAAATGAATAGTTTCTTAAGTTATATTTTCCCAGTACTGGAGTTTCTTAATTTTTTGGCGATCTTAGAGTTGAGTTTCTTGTAAGCGGTTTCTTATAAAAAAATACGTGCAATGAGTAAAAGCTACCGAACCGTCAATCAATTAGACGAAGTTAAAATGAGCTTATTGTCCTCAACGTGCAAGAGTATGGTTTTTAAACGTGCAAGAGTATGGTTTTTTAGTTGAATTCGTAGGGGCAAGTCTACAATGTCAGGGACCTTCGTCGCCTCGCCGTAACCATAGAAAGTTATGCAGATAGGCCTATGGAAATGAATTGTACAAATATAAAATGATAAAATGTCTATTTGTGTTATCTTTGTGTGATGAACCACTGATGATGTACAACCGCCATACGAACCCCACCAAGCAACCAGATGCTACACTTGCACCGGTGCCGCGCATGTACTCAGTGGAGGAGCCAGGGGAGCGTCGACACGGGTACCGTTTACCACCACTGCATGTAGCCAACAAAACTTGGAACTACCAAATAGCAATTTAAGGTTGACCAACTCAGTATTACAAGCGCATTATATTATAGACCGAGAAACTATGGCTATCGGCAAAGAAAGATGTTGCTTTTACGAAGGGTAACTTTTGCGAAACAAAAGAAGCAGGAAGGACAAACCGAATTACGATTCTGAAGAATATTTTTCGCACTTCCCAGGGCCACTTAATCAAATCATAAATCAACCCAGACTCTCTTTAGAACAGAAAATCGCGTTGTCTTACCTTACCGTACCCAGGGTAAAAAAGCCAAAAAATGATAGAAGGATGAAAGGAAAAAGAAGTTTTACCTTTGGTTGTACATCGTCCCATATAAAAGCAGGTCCGTTGTAAGCAAATTCCAGCGTCTGCACCTATAAGAAATTGGCAATAAATTTGAACAATAAATTTGATAAGGAACTACTCTGGCTGTATGCAAAAGAAAACTTTTATTGCGCATATCCTAATTGTTAACGGTGATCTAAACTTGCGAGCAGATCAGAAAGCAAACTAAATACGCATGCAAGACGTTGTGGAGTTAAAAAAGGAACCAGATAAAGAACTTAGCCTCATTAAAAAATAAGAAACCCCAGTCGAAGGTGTTGTGGCGCTGCGTTGTAATCCACTGAGTTTGCAGCCAGAAAAGTCAGGCGGACGGGGTTCAAATCCCACCAGCACCTCTGGCGTCATGACAAGGGGTCGCGGACTCGATTAGCGCTTAGCTACTTTTGCAATCCCAGCGCTTGGCGCTAAAACCGCAACTTCACCTTCACCTTCAAGCCAGCCACGTGGGCAAAGCCAGTCAGGTTGATTGAACGTTGAATTCTGGCTTATATAAGGTTTCAACTCAACGTCGATCAACTGGATATAAGCGTTCTAGGCCTTATTATACGATGAATTTTCCACTTGAAAATTGCTTGAATTGACCTTGCTAGACAAGTATAAGCAAATATTTGCAAGCAAGTTTCACCTAAATTTTGTCGTGTAACATGGCCTATTTTTTAACTTTGATATCTTTCATCCTTTCATCACTAAAGATTTGAGGCTTACCACGTGGTGCCCCATCTGCAAACCTAATTCCCATATGGTTGAAATATGACTGTTCATTGTAGTGTTCTGTTTTGGCAATGAATGAGCGATTTACACTGACTTCATTTTGATTCCCATTTTGAAAGATTACAGTCTTTGAAAGATGCGCACATCGAAGACCTTACCAGAGGAAATCGTAATTTCAAAAGGTACTGTTTGATTTCTGTTGTTATTTTAGGTTTCGAGCTGTAACTACCGCCTGTGTAAAAAATGTGTACATTTTGGAAGATAGTAGAACAAGCTGCCCCACTGGAACAATTTTAAAAATTCTCATCTCATGATTTGATATTGTTAATCAAACTTATAATTTAGACATTGTAAATACGATTTAGATGCATTGTGCCGCACATTGGTACAGTTGGGTTGTCATATGGATCGCAGGAAGGGCACTTCTGGACCAGGAGGGCAGAAGGACACAGTAAATAAACACAGTCTCATTAATTCAATCGTGAACTACATTAATTGTGTTTTATAATCCATGGTTAAATCAATAGAAATTTCATGGGAAGCAAAGGATCATATCATGGTAAAAAATTCCCTTCCGCCATTTTTAATGCATCATCTACTCTGCAGCTTGACTGAAAATGAAAGAGGGATTTGCAGAAAATGATGGTCATGTTTTTTTAATTATCGTGTACAGTGTTTTTTATCAATACTTAGTCAGTGAATCAAAGCATTTTAAATATTTATCTTTAAAGCTATTCAGTATGAATAGCTAATACAAAAACTAGAAGGATGTTTTCACAACACGATACGGGTAGTGCTTGTAGCATGGAAGCAAACACATGAGCATTGACATTCATATGAGCTGATAAATTGGTCCATCTGATAAACATTCCGCTTCAGTTGCAGCAAAATCAAATTTATGTGAAACAGATACAATTAGCTTTTCATAGGAGCAAATAATTAAATAATTATGATTTCATCTATAAAGGTAGCAAATTCATATTGCAATGATAATATCTTATTAAGAGAATGGAGAGAATGTCTGTTATGATGATGAATAATTAACGAGATTTTATGTTGTGGAAAGAGCTTAAAGCTACCGACATTCGCAACCTGATGTGTGTAAAAGCAGGATCTTCGATCTACAACTCCTCGTTGCTAAGTTATAAGCCAACAGGCACTATGTTGCCAAACCAAACTGCGTTACTGTATCTGATAGATATATAAGAACATTATTCTTGCAATATTAGAGTCAATACTTGCAACGAAGAGAACAAGCTAGCAACAAGAAGACGAACAACATTGCAGCAGCGCAACACAGGTAAACCACCTTTAATTTACCCTTAAAGTAGCAAATTTCAACAAAAATCCTTTGCCAAAGTGATTGTGTCTGATAGATATATGAGAACAACATTCTTGCAATATCAGAGTTGATACTTGTAACGAGGAACGCTAACAACAACAAGACGAAAACCTTGCAATAACACACCGCAGGTGAATCGTCATTTAAATTCACAATCAAATTTGTAAAGTGTATCAAGGACAAATTTCTATTAGAATGATCAATCTTCAAAACTGTTAACTGTACATATAATGACCTCAATTTACACATTAACTCAATGAATGTTACATATTAAGCTTCAAGGTGGAGAATGAGAGCAATATAGTTATGAAAAACATTTTTGTTTGATGAAACATTTAATGGCCTAAATCAATCCATCAGTAGTCATCATCATTGCCCACTGTCGCTGGAAGAATCTTTTTCCGTCAGAACTAGAACTCATTAATACTTCGAGCATTGAACTACTAAAATGATTCTAACTCATTTCTTAATTTTGAAATCATGTTTTGTTGGTTTGCTTTTGAAGTGCGAAAGCTATGGCTGGCACACGGGCTGGCAATACTAAGACGGCGTTTTTCTGGCAGGCCTATGCTCTTCGTCGAACAATATCTTATCTAGATTTGCTCCTATTTAGAGGCCTACTATCAGCCTTCAACAATCAAGCTTTAGTTATTTTGCTTCATGTATGTAATCAATGGCTTTCAATTTTAAAGACCATGTGCTCCCCATGATCCTTTGCGGTCTCACAGTGATTTTCGTACTGTATGAAAATTATTTTGGCCTAGCAATCCTGACAGACTGCATTATCTTTTCCGTCTTCAAATGAACGTTGTTATGCCATCGCTTTTGAATTCAAACAAGAGAAATTCCTGAAAATAATTGAAGGATTAGGAAAGCTTTGTTTCTTGTGGCTATTTATGTTCCAGTTACTGTTGGTTCAAAATGCGTTGTTTACAGCCAATCTGACGTTTTGGTGTTTCGCACATGCGCAAGGGATCATGGGGAGCACAGGGTCTTTAATCTAACAAAGCAATTTAAGTGTTTGAGAAGCGGTTACCACTGCCTTGATGTTTATTCGAGCCTGCTGTCTTGACTGCGAGCGTAAGGCTGAGAAATGGCGCCTACGTCTATGTTTTTCAAGTAACAACTTTACCACATTATCTTTTCTGTAGAACCCAGACCAGTCAACACAAGGCCCTGTATCTACAGTTAGTGCATTTGACAAATTCAAAAAATTGTATTCACAAGCTGATGGTTTCAACTTCCTCGAATTTTCAACATATTTCCTGATGAAAGAAAAAGTCTAAGCTGGCTTGGAAAAAATCGGAAAGACGTTTGAAATTTAACTGGTTTCAAATCAGGCACATCTGTTTATTTGTAGGAAATTGTCACTCTCAATAAGAGCATTACAAAATTTCTGAAAGGTATAAAACCATGGTCCAAATACGGACACTTCCGATCTGTAAAATGAAACATTGAAACCTGGCAAAAATTGAAAGTGAAATACTGTAAGTTGTGAAAAAGGAACCACACTACAAGTAAGCAATCGGACGAGAATATTGATGGCATACCTCTTTATCCACACTGATAATTGTAGAAAGATTTCTGTTATCCATTGTTAAGTTTGTTTCATTTGCTGTCCAAGAAAGCGAGTTCAGATTAAAATTGAAAACGATCTTACGTTAGCTACACAGAATGCGATCTGGACAAGCTCATGTTTCTATTTTAAAGTAAATTTTTGTTTTCTCTTTTCATAAAACCGCAGAGACAAAGCACATGNCTACAAGTAAGCAATTGGACGAGAATATTGATGGCATACCTCTTTATCCACACTGATAATTGTAGAAAGATTTCTGTTATCCATTGTTAAGTTTGTTTCATTTGCTGTCCAAGAAAGCGAGTTCAGATTAAAATTGAAAACGATCTTACGTTAGCTACACAGAATGCGATCTGGACAAGCTCATGTTTCTATTTTAAAGTAAATTTTTGTTTTCTCTTTTCATAAAACCGCAGAGACAAAGCACATGACGAGACAGCCCACTGTCCTTTCTTTCACAAATGAAATTGAAATTGTATTGGTTGGCTTAACCTTTAAAAAAAATTAATAACAGAAGGCCAGCCGCATGATCCTTATCATTTTCGATTCCTGATATAATATCTTTTTCATTGCTAAAACGTCTGTACTTCCCAAAGGAAACGGGAAACAGAGCCAGCCAAGGTTTTTCGTCAACAAAATCCTATTCAAAAATACTTGACCCTTGAAGATCCTCCGCAGCTTTATGCAGGTTTAGTGGTTTAGGCCATTAAAAAGAAGCGTGACAGGGCCCGAAGAAACTTTTGCGAGAAGTACCCAGCTCTTCTCTTTTTACTGTTGGGCCTTGATGTTAGATCTACTTGCGGGTTGGTTGGTTGGTAAGTTTATCTTTGGTTAGTTTGTTGTTTTGCAGATTGCTTGCTTATTTTGTTTAAGTTGATGGGCTGGTTGATTGGTGAGTTATTTGCTTGGTTACTTAGCTAGTTGATTGCTTGATAGATTGATTGATAGATTGATGGATTGATTGATTGATGCGTTTTTAGTTGGTCATTTGGTAAGTGGTAAGTTCGTTGGTTGGCAGGTTGGCTAGTTTTGAAAATGTTCATGTTGGTTAGTTAGGATTAGTTACTTATTTTAGTATAGATGTTTTTTGGTTGGTTGATTTTGTTTTGGTTGGTTGGTTGGCTAATTTGTTCCATGATTGGTTAGTAGTTGGTCAGTTGGTTGCTTAGCTTGTTTAAGTTAATCAATTAGCTAGTTAGTTTGTCAGTTGTTTGGATGGTGGGTTAGCTAGTTGGTACGTTTTGTGGTTGGTTATCTGGTTAACTTATAGATTATTCGATAGATTTATTTACGTAGGTTTTTTGCTTGATTAGCGAGTGTGTGGGTCAGTTAGTTTGAGTTGGTCAGTTGGTGAGTTTGTAATTGAGTTGATTTGTTGGTCGGTGAGTTTGTGGGAGGGTTGTTTGATAAGTTGGTTGGTTGGTTGGTTATAGTTTGCGAGTTGTGGGTTGGTTAATTCGTTACACGGTAAGTTGTGGGTACTGGTTGATTATTTTGTCAAGGTTTATTTGTTTGTTGGTTTGTTGATTGGTGAATTTGTGAGTGCCTTAATGAGTATTGATGAGTGGGTTGATTGGTTAATTATCTTTCTTGTTTCATTTCAGTTCACTTTCAGTTTCATTATTATGAAAATTCCACTACACACAAACGAAAATAAAAATATACAGGACACAAAAAATGTAGAAAATTACATAAGAAGTTGTTAAATGACATTGATACATGCATACTAAATTACAGGCAAGAATTATCTCGAATTGCATGTAAATGAACTTCTTAAGGAGGAGCTCTGTCAGTGCCTAAACTAATCGAAGAGAGAGCACCCCTTGTTTAAAAAAAGTCCAATAAATTTATGGGATTGTAGAAGAAACTTGTACTATGAAAATTGGACCCAAAGTTAAGAAACCACTACAAAGCCCCACACAGCCCAAAGCCAAGTTTCTTATAAAAATGAGCGTATTTCAAAACCATTACTTTGTCAAAACACAGTTCTCGGAGCACCTCTCTTTTCATGTTTTGGTTATTATCTTATATTGCATGCATACCCTGATGAGCACCAGGTAAATACATACTCTGGTACGCAGGGTAAAGAAAAAGCAGCTTTAAGTTCATTTCATAAAGTCTTTGCTTTTCAAAGCAATCTTCAGGTTTTGAGCCATAAGAAGACTTTTGAATAAAAGACCATTAAAGGTATTGAGTCCATATAAATACATGAGCGTAGCGTATACTACGCTATCCTGAATTTTTGCTGACAAACTGCTGATGGTGTTTTGTTATTGCACAATAGTGGTAGTGTCAATAGCAGTGGGGAACAAGGAGTTCTTAATCCTTCTGTTATTCTCAGTAATTTATTTGGTTCTATTTCAATAAGTATAAAATTACAACTTTTGTTTGATGATTGAAAAGAAGTTTAAATTGGTCATGAGCGGGCTATTTATGCGGACTCAATGCCTTTAACATATAGCTTTAGAATTGATATCAACTAAAATTGTCACACTCCCCCTGGACATAAAGGTTTTCCAAAGGTTCTCCAGTACACCGCAACAGGTTTTTTGGATTCAAAATACGAAGATTCTTTTACGAAAACATTAAAAATATTTTGAAGTACAGTAGGATCTTTAGATCATTCGTGGATTTTTCTCATTGAAATTCTTAAAAAAACCATAACCATATGATGGTGTTACATTTTCTTTTATTGTTAACAAAGGATGCTATGGAAATAGCAGGGGAATAGTAATTCAGGGATTGAAATATTCTGGTTTGCAACAATGTGTGCTTTCTCTCTTGGGACTTTGCGGTTTCTTTAGCTTCTCCAAACAAAATTCAGCAAGTCTTTTTGTTGATGTTCAAGCCTCGACTTGAAAATTGAAATGAGTAATTCAAGTAGTTTTAGGACGAATCTATCGCCTGCCTTTTCTATCTCCTGTTTCCTTCTTCGCCATATCATACAACATTGTACACAAGAAAGAGAAAAAGAAACACAGCACTGTTGTTATCATCGATAGAATCTATATCTTTCACTTGTTGCGAAATATGAAATTCGAAACAAATTTTACTTGTAGTTTCAGTCAGTCAGAGAGGTGAAACTTCAAGGTTGTATTTTGGTACAGCATCTTCGAAATGGATGGCCTATGTGAACTAACTGCGAGAATGCATTATCGGAAAGCGGGTAAGTTTTAAACTTCAAATTTTACTGCTCTTGATTTCTTTAGCGAGAAAAACAAAATGAGCTGCTTTAGGACGTGGATTTCCCGAGACACAGCAAGCGGAAAACTGGTCTCAAGATTTGATGTTCCTCTTTGATATGAAACGGCTGAAAATGATCGAAATTCTCGAATCTCAAGGCCAAATAATTCCAAGGTCAAATAATTCGTTTTTGCGAATATGCTATGAAGGAAGTTATAATCATGTTTCTGTTCTGTGAACTGTTTACAGTCAACTTCTGTGAAGAATGTCATGTTTCTGTGAACTGTTTACAGTCAAGTTCTATTAAGAATGTCATGTTTCTGTGAACTGTTTACAGTCAACTTCTGTTAAGAATGGCCGAGGAAAAGGGCACTAAAATTCGCTAAAATTGAGAGATTTAGATAGGGCACTTCCGAAAAACGAGGAAGGGCACGGTCCCTCCTGGCTCCTACGTGTTTTACTGTTAACCACTAATTTCTTATCAAGGATTATAAACCTGTATTATAGTTTTAAAGCTAAACTTTACAGAACTTTACTAGGCCCCATGTACACTAGTGCTTAAAAGGGCCATTAGCATTTGAAGAAAACCACTAATTTCTTATCAAGGATTATAAACCTGTATTATAGTTTTATAGCTAAACTTTACAAGCATATGCTGACATCTGCACGAATTAACCAAAAAAGTTTCTGTGACTTTTCACGTGATCAGACGTTTGACGGCAAAAGTGTTTGCGATATTTTCTGCTAGTGTCGCTATAATTGTGGTATTTTTATAGATCAAGAGATCCCAAAGTATTTCAAAACAAAACGAAGTATTTTGGGGATACTTTAAAGAAAGGCTTCTGGGAGTGCCCTGCTGAATAAAGGAGCTCAGGACCTGCCAGGAACATTCCGGCCACAAGAGGTCAATCACCAACAAATGGCTATCTTATCTTGTCTAACTTTTCTATAAGAAACTTAGGTCTGGGATCCGGGGTTGGTATCAAGTTTCATAAACTTGCGGGTATTTTGATACCAAAATTTTCTTAAGAGTTTCTTAAATTCTGTTACTCCGAATGTATACTTTATTTCTTTTCGTCGGGGTCAAAATGCTTTCCAGGAACCTCCTGGTTGGATCTCGCTACCAAATGTAACATAATTCATAAAACTCAAGTTATTCCAGTTTCGGAGCTCAAAATTTAGTGTTACGGTATATTTTGAAGGACTAGGAAGGAAAATCAAAACTGCAAATTGGAAAAAGTTTCTTACCATCTCTCAAC
Organism: Aurelia aurita; assembly: GCA_004194415.1. NCBI lineage: Eukaryota > Metazoa > Cnidaria > Scyphozoa > Semaeostomeae > Ulmaridae > Aurelia > Aurelia aurita. The sequence continues at coordinate 367,201 of REGM01000036.1, forward strand.
CCAGGTATCAAAGTTTCTTAATTTTTCGAAAGATTAGCCTAAGCTGTCTCATAAGGGGCTTCGTGCAAAAATTGCTACCCTGGGTATCATCGTGTGGTACAGAAGTTGAAAGAGAATAGAAAACAGTTAATTAATTTCAAGTTAGCCAATCAGATACCATTTTTCGTATCGTCAGTGATGTAGAAGGTGTAAAACTATTCATTCAATATTGATACTATGAAATGAATGAAAAGTGGGGTTGAAAAAAGCCCACTAAAGTCACATCAATAATTTTGCAACAGTTCAAGTCTAGGGTCCTGGGTTCAAAGTAGTTGCAGTTGCAACATTCATATCAGGCACGGATCGAAAGTACGACGATGTAATAAGTCTATGTTGAAAGTAGAATACTCCAGGGACACGTGATTACATTAAAAACAAAAGTTTCTATTTCGATTAATCAATCACACTGAAAGTGGAAGTCTTTATGCTGTCAATAGATTTGACATTACAAACAAAAGACAATAGATGTGATCCCAGCGGGATTGTATTGCTTTCTAACAGTAATAATCTTCCCACGGAAATCAATGAAATACTTTCTTTTGTAGAGTTCGAAATTCCTGAACGGGACTATGATGCTGATGTTGAGGGCGGAGTACAACTAGAAACAGGCTCAGCACAAAACAAGATGGAGAATCAAGAAGACTTCGATTCAGATGAAGGATCTCTCACACCTGAACAAATACGATCTATGATGTCAAAAGAGCAGAAAGATTTGCAAAGAGATCTCAAAATCATGCATAAAAGGTAAGGTCCAAAGCCTACAGCACTAAACCCCTATATGCTATGCTACTTACTTAGGCCCTATCTAAGGTTTATTCGGTTAGGCCTAGTGTTTCTTGTCAAGTCACGCGAATGCCCTATTCCGGGTGTCAACCTTTCCTCTAACTTTTAATCCCTAATGTATGTTGGCAATTTTGATGGAATCTGACAGTTTCTACCAATTCTCGACTGAGTTTAGAAATTCAAAACAACATGCTGCTTTTACTACAGCATCAAAGTGGCCNTAGACAGATGTGCATGGATATTTATTCAATTTCTTGGCCCATTTTAAGCATCTTCCGAATCATGTTTTGACCATCATTTTTACTTCGTAGGCAGAGAATGCACAACAAGTTGAAGAGAATAAACCGGAATTCATGAAAGTGAACTTAAAGAAAGGGAAATCTAGTCAACAAACGTAGACAGAGGTATTAAAAATTTGCGTTACTTTATCAAGTTGATTGAAAATGCAACGACGAACAGCTTGATAAACTTAAATTCAGCTTTATTTCTACAGTGAAGCAAGGGAATCTTTAGAAGATAACGGAGCTAAATCGTTGTTGATCAATCGATAATTATTACTCCTTGTCAAACTGATCGATAGACTTCAATTTGAATTTGTTACTTTATGATGGACATTGTTGACAATTTTAGTTGTATGTATGATGTAATAGATTAGCAATTGATACATTCGGCAAATATTTGTTTAAAAAAATTGGAAAAGAGGACATCCATATTGCAGTTGATCCTAATTGCTACAGCATACATTAGCACTAGAAATATTCGGAATTTTGTTGGACTATTTTTTCGGACGAATTATTTCGTACCAGACAGAGATATTTCAGACTGAAAAAAATCCAAACTAATACAGAAAGGAAGCCAGATGTTTTCTAGATTTTTAGGTTCAGAAATTTGCACGAATCAATATCCAATAATTTAGAACCTTTGTGAGTTGAGTCGGATAGTTAATTTTTACTTTCCCGTTTCTGGCTCTCAGACATTAAGTTTCAAATTTTTTATACTAGGGCCATACTTGCAAGCTGTAGTAAAGAAAGACGCAATAATGTCAAGTTTAATTTAATGAATTAATTAATACTATGAATGACTGGGAAGGTGCATAGTATTGCGAGTATCCTCACCCATCCGACGGATAACTGCTGTTTATGTTTGAATTTATTTCTCTCGAAAAGTTTGCCCACGTCACTGTCATAAAGTAAGGAAAGCCATGGTACTGTTGGACCATAAAATGTTTGTGTCTTCTTTGGCAAATAGCTTCCACTTACCAGCATGTCAAAAAGGTGTACGTTATTTTTTAATTCATCAGTGGACAAAGCAGAAATCGTCCCTTTTTAGGTTCTTGTCGATGAATAACTAAACATTCCTTTGCTTGACTGGTATCCTAAAGTGTAATATCTAAATTTTTGTAAGAAACTTTGGAAAATTTTGGGTTACTTTGGCAATAGCAACTGATTTGCAAAAAGATTCGCAATTGGCATCCGGAGGAAGGTTTTATCTTGTTCTGGACTCTGCAAATACCGTCAGCTATTTTCTGTCCTAACATGCTAAATTTGATACCTTAAATCTGTCTGATTTTTCGAAGATTCCAAGTTCAGCTTTGAAGATGCTCTATCAAAGTTTGTCACACCATTTGAACAAATCTATCGAAAATTCAAATTGATGGACGAAATTCTCACCAATCTTTTCATTTTTCTTTCAAATGTGCTGAGCCTTCAGTCATCTTCATTGCTTCATATGGAGAACACAGCTGCCGTAGGTTGCTTTTTGAAAATTTGCATTGTCAGAAAATGTTCGTTGGAAATTCGACAATCTTATTTCATTGCAAATCCGGATAATTTCCTCATGGGTATTCTTTACTCGCTCCTAGCTTGTTGTTATTTTGAATCACACCACAATGCACAAATTATATAAATTTACCCATAAAATCCATTTATTGTTGAGTTGATATAATTGTAGATAGACTTGTGATGGTTGCTCTCCTCTGCAACCCCCTACCTAAGAAGTGTCTCTTTCTTCTTTCAAATTTCCCCTTAGCAACTCTATGATATAGGCGTTTGTTATAATTGCTAATGTTGTTATAATTGCTAATGTTGTTAAAATTTGTTTTCGTGTATTTGCTAGTATTATATTATCAATTATTGAAATAAAGATGTATGAATTTTTTACCAGCAAGTAAGATGGATATGTAACAATTGTGTTGATTTTGTGTTGTTGTTTCTACGTATTCATCTCAATTGGGAGGAGAAAATGTGAGGAAAATTAACGGGCGGAAAATCGATAAAGAATCTGGGAACGAAATCAAACTAATGATAGGCTTGTAAACGTGTAGATACACTCAAAATGCCAATAATTAATTTGAAGAATATCACGTTTCCAGTGGCAGGCGGATTGGTGCACTGTTGTGTTGTGTTCCTGTCCTCAGGTTCAAGTGCCTCTGTTCTATTCTACTATTGCCAAATACTTTTTACCTTCTAAACAGCAAACTCTGACAAGATGTCATGCCATACAATGGGAAGTCGGCTAAATACGCCTGGAAGATAGAAGATAGAGCTCACTGTGAAGAATTTATAGTAGAGTAGATAGTAAAGACATCGGGGCACGGGGGGGGGGTTCTTCCATAGTAAAGGTACCTGGGTATGTGCCGCGCTCAAGGGTATACTTTTTCGGACTTCTAGTCTACTAGTCTAGCCTAGGGTATGCTTTTTGGCAATTTTAGTCTAGGGCAAGGGTATAATTTTTGGCAATTTTCGTCCAGGAAAGGCCAAATTTTCTTAATTTGTGTCTAGAAACCCCAAATTTTGGCGATTTGAGAAGGTGAAATTTTGGTGATTTGTGCCTAGAAAACGGCAAATTATGGCACTTTTGGTCTAGAAATTAGTCTAGTCAAGGGTATCATTTTCACAAAAGTCGGTCTAGCCAACGGTACGATTTTGAAGATCCTCGCGGCACACCCCTATCCGAAATTTGGCCAAGAACCCCCCCCNTCTTATGAAAAATGGTTTCTATTTTGCGGGTTCTTATTGCACGTCAAATAATTGTACCGACACGACGCGACAGTCGCGTCGGACATTCATACGAAGTTGGCTGAAGTGGCTAAAGTCGCTATCATTTGGCAAAGTAACGTACAATGTTGACTTTAGGTTCTGAAAACCTTTTTCTGGTGATTTGATTAGTACCATTGTCTTATACGGCTATTTTAATCAGTGGCCTCGGCCTATTTCCTTTTATCAATGTCGTTGTTAGATTTTCTTTTATAATTATATTCTGGTAGGACTTAGGAGTCGAATCTTTAAAGGAAGGCATTTAATGGTAGTGTATTACATATTTTTCTGGACTGAATGGCTTGAAAGGAACATTATGTAATTTGCCATGATTCCAGAAGGCAGCTTTTCTAAAAATCAAAATCATTATCAAAATCCGAATTCTCGAATTACGTTAAATTACATAAAGTTCCTTTTAACCAATTTACACCCTTACACCTTAAGGTTCGATGCCTATCTTATTTTCGTTGAGATCATTATTACGACAGTGCTCGTATGTTCAAGTTTGGAAATGTTTTGTTGGAAGATGTTATATTGAAATACAGCATATTTTAAAGCCTGTATATCTTGTGCTGATGCTCTGCTGCTGCTGTGATGCGTGATGAATGGTTTCGTGAGAAGAATTGGCATGTAGAAAAATTCGAAAAATAACATTGATATTCAATGTTTCTTGTTTCTTTCAGATTTTGTTCAATTTAGACCCACATTACCCCCACCCTACCCTACCAAGTGAGGGCACGTAGGCACGTAGAATAAATTGGCACCCAGGCAATTTAGCACGTGGCACGGTGGCACGTAAAATGCCAGGGCACGTAGGCACGTAAGAAAACTTGGCACGTTGGCACGGTGGCACGTAACATGCCATGGCACGTAGGCACGTAAGAAAATTTGGCACGTAGGCACGTTGGCACTGTGGCACGTAACATGCCATGGCACGTAGGCACGTAAGAAAATTTGACACGTAGGCACGTTGGCACGGTGGCACGTAACATGCCATGGCACGTAAGCACGTAAGAAAACTTGGCACGTAGGCACGTTGGCACGTTGGCACGTAACATGCCATGGCACGTTGGCACGTTTGGCACGTTTGACACGTAATTTAGCAGACTCTGTAGATACACACGAAATGCCAATAATTAATTTGAAGAATATCACGTTTCCAGTGGCGGGTGGATTGGCGCACTGCTGTGTTGTGTTCTTGTCCTCAGGTTCAAGTGCCTCTGTTCTATTCTACTATTGCCAAATGCTTTTTACCTTCTAAACAGCAAACTCTGACAAGGTGTCATGCCATACAATGGGAAGTCGGCTAAATACGCTTGGAAGATGGAAGATAGAGCTCACTGTGAAGAATTTATAGTAGAGTTGATAGTAAAGACGTCGGGGCACAGGGGGGGGGGTTCTTCCATAGTAAAGGTACCTGGGTATGTACCGCGTTCAAGGGTATACTTTTTCGGACTTCTAGTCTAGCCAAGGGTATGCTTTTTGGCAATTTTAGTATAAGCCAATCTAGGCGAGGGTATAATTTTTGGCAATTTTCGTCCTGGAAAGGCCAAATTTTCTTAACTTGTGCCTAGAAACCCCAAATTTTGGCGATTTTGGTCAAGAGAAGGTGAAATTTTGGTGATTTGTGCCTAGAGGACGGCAAATTATAGCACTTTTGGTCTAAAAATTAGTCTAGCCAAGGGTATCATTTTCACAAAAGTCGGTCTAGCCAACGGTACCATTTTGAAGATGCTCGCGGCACACGAACCAAACTGGTTTTCAAGTTTGGTAACTGCGAAGGAGATTTCGTGATGCTGACGTAAGGTACCGCAGACGCGTTTTGTCTCTATCCGAAGAAGCAGCACACATGTGATGTCGGACATTGTCGCGTCCCGAAAAGAAAAGAGAATAACTAACTGTTTCCTGTGCGCAGAAGACTCTTAAAATACCAATATGCTCTCTACAGTGTTGAGAAGAACCAGTAGATCACCATCCTACCTCAAACTATCACAGGCCCGGCTAACAAATATCGAGAAACAGACTTGCCGCTGCCTAGGCCCTGCTTTCATCTCACAACGACCTTTCAGCTCTCAATTAACATCACGCAACGAATTCAAAGGATCATCTAACAGTGAAAAGTACTTGCGTAGAACTGGTAAGAGCTTCATAACCTTGAAACTGAAATAAAATCTTAGTATCATGAGATAAATCGAAACCGAAGTAATATGGGACAGGGGAAGTTTGGGACATCTGTCTGTGTTTTCTAGCCGAATTTCTTTATACTATTTAGAAATTCGGCTAGATTCTAGAATAGCCTACCCAAACCTCTTCTCTGAAATCAGTTTTATGCTGATACGTTGATAGGGTCCCATACTGGAATCGAGGGGGTTTCCGCCATATTTATATGGCGGACAGGACCTCGAATTTGGTGTGCGCAAAGCCTAAAATCTCTAAATCCTATATGGAGACAAAAAGCTATGGATTACCTTCTGGTGTACGGAAAATATTCTTGGTGGACACATATGGTGGGCGGTTCTACCTTGATTCCACTATGGATAGGGTTGACCCTCCAGTCTGCGAACAACAAGCAAAAACCCCTTTTTCCACAATGTAACAGCTCATACATAAATCCACTCACTTTTCCAGTCATTTAAACCTTGTCATATTCTCGTTCGAAAATATCTAAAGTTTATTTCATCAGGCGAGCTGATCATCAATCTGAGCAAATTGAAACTTGACTGCCAAAAATCCTTTCCATTGCCAGCTTCTGTTGCATCTGTCAACAAATCAGTGAATTCAAACTTTGCGTGTTAAATCAAAACAAAATTTTCTGTCAAGACTTTCTCCAGCTTTCTTCAAGCTCAGATTCTTCTTTGGTTCCCTCCGTTTTCTAATTCCCTTGGGAGGTTATATTTCATATATTTAGTTAAGGGGAGGGTAGCCCTTCAGCACAAGTGCTGGTTTTCAAGGGGCCCTCCCATAAAATAGAACTATATAATATTACAAAAACTTACTAATATTAAAAACTATTACAAAACCTATTTTACAATCTAAAAACTTTTTACAATGTTCAAAGTTTACAGTTAAAAGAAAAGAGTTCAACCTTAAATCAATTGCTTAAATAAGCTTAGGGTGGATGCTTTTTAAGCGTTTTGATTTCTATGCGATTTCTAAGCGATGATAATTACCAGTCGAATGACGGTGTCTGCAGACTAGAGGTTTGACCCTGCATGGTCACTCTGCTGCAGGAAACATAAACATTTTTTTGAAACGTTGATACTGTGTCAGAACTTGGCGTAATTCGACTATTGGAATTCATCTTGACTGTGTATCAGCTTATCAACAAAATATACAGTATCTCAACACAGCAATTGTATTAATAAATAATACAATTATTTTCTTAACTGCGTATCAAGGTATCAGCATAATAAAATGAAAAACTAAGTTGCCAGTGCACTGGGGGTACTTTGATGAAATATTTGTTTGTCGATCTCTACACATTAAGAATTAATCCGTTGAAAATCTCTTTCAGATTTTAATCAATTGTAAATAATTTTGATCGATTGATAGACTGGCTTGTAACTTGTATTTAGCTTGCATCTGTTTCATTGTTACATTGGAAGTACTGTAGATGTTTAAAACTGACGCTTTTTATCTCCAGGGTGCCCCCAAAAAAGTTCCCTTTCTGGCAGGCCATGATAAATCATACGCAAGGCCATTTTAAAAGATTGATGATATTGAAATCTATTGTCAAAATCCCATATCATGCTCTGCAATTTTTTCATCATTTTTGGCCACCTACTTGAAAATTCTTGATCTGGAAGCAGCCTAAATCGATTGAAAACAATGGCCAAATGTTCTTCGACTGAGCTAGAGAAGACAATGAGGAAACTCTTGGAAACGACTTGGGAACATAGTAGATTAGTTGTGATCAGTTGCACGAGCGATCGCTCAACACAATCTTNGTATTAATAATACAATTATTTTCTCAACTGCGTATCAACGTATCAGCATAATAAAATGAAAAACTAAGTAGCCAGTTCACTGGGGGTACTTTGATGAAATATTTGTTCGTCGATCTCTACACATTAAGAATTAATCCGTTGAAAATCTCTTTTAGATTTTAATCAATTGTAAATAATTTTGATCGATTGATAGACTGGCTTGTAACTTGTATTTAGCTTGCATCTGTTTTATTGTTACATTGGAAGTACTGTAGATGTTTAAAACTAACGCTTTTTATCTCCAGGGTGCCCCCAAAAAAGTTCCCTTTCTGGCAGGCCATGATAAATCATACGCAAGGCCATTTTAAAAGATTGATGATATTGAAATCTATTGTCAAAATCCCATATCATGCTCTGCAATTTTTTCATCATTTTTGGCCACCTACTTGAAAATTCTTGATCTGGATGGAAGCAGCCTAAATCGATTGAAAACAATGGCGAAATGTTCTTCGACTGAGCTAGAGAAGACAACGAGGAAACTCTTGGAAACGACTTGGGAACATACAGTAGATTAGTTGTGATCAGTTGCACGAGCGATCGCTCAACACAATCTTAGTATTACTTTCAGCAATTCAAAATCATTCGCTCTTCTATAATTTGAATAAAGTCTTTATGTTGATAGAAAGCGATTCAACGTTTTTTGATCAATTTCTTCAGAGTATAAGGCAAATGGTTTTGAAGTCTTCTACCAATGGCCCCCTGCCCCCCCCACTGGATCCACCCCTGTGTTAATTTATGTAAGTTTAATTTTTTAAATTTTTTACAGTCACTCCAGTTAACCCATGGTCAATGCGTGGATTGAGTTCAACTGCTGAAGAATCAAGCGAGGAGGTCAGTAATCTACCATTAATATATCTATATATATATATATACTAGGTGTACTAAAATGTCTTTTCTCTTTGGCAACTCTCTGAAAGGAAAGTACTGTATAAAGCTGTGTATAAGCCGTACTTTATTCGATTCCCATAGTTTTCTCTCCGTTATTAGGGATGTGGCTAATATGCAGAATGCATATCACGTTATATAACATGAGGTATCCACAAATAAAGGTTTTTTCCCTAAATTGTATGATTGAGATTAAAGGTGCAGCCTGTATGCAGGGGCGGCTTATATGCACGTTTTTATCGTTTATTTCCAAGTAGAAGACTAAGGCAAACACAGACATATGTTTACTACTGTATCTGTTTACTCAGTTGTTTACTAAATCATTGAGCCATCACTTATTTTCTATTTTCTAACAGTCATCAATTCCGCGCTATGTCTATTTTAATTTTCCTCGGATCTTTCTGAATTTGTTTACTTCATTTTGTTAAAAGATCTAATTGTTAAAAATAAAATTATTTAAGTTATCTAGTAAGTTAAAACTATGTTTATCTTGATAATTCCTCATATCACTAGGCTATAAAACATAGCTTGTTTCTTCTCCATAATTGTGGTTGATAATGGTTCTAGTCTAGAGCCCATGCGTTCCAGATATGTCCAGGCCTTAGTGCCAATGATTAATTTTTACAAAGGCAATGATTTATATTGAATGAAAGTAGTATGACTATTGTCATCATGTGCATCATCAAGCCATTGAGTAGTCATAAAATGATTGAAGAGGAAATTTTGATAGGGAAACAACTTAAATACTGCTGGGAAGTTTAAATTCAAACTTAACAGCTGCCAACTTTCCTTGGCCAGGAATCGTTTCAGTGGGGTTGTTACTTGAGGGTGTATTGTAAAATTAGATAAGAATTGAACAGGCAGAGATGATTCCTTAATAAATTACTCAATGCGTTATATATGGTTGCTAAATTGTAAATAGAAGGAGAATAAATTGCTAAGGTATTTACACAACTGAACTCATTTGTAGAAAAGTGATCCTGGAAACGACATCAGGAAACAAGCACCAAATACTGCAAACAACCCTGACAAAAATGAGCAAACAGAAAGGCCGAAAGCCGATGCTCAGCTTGAAAAGAATATAAAAGATGAGCAAGACTTATGGCTAAAGATGTGCTCAAATCAAGATCCAAATGACAATACTATTCAACCTGAAATATTCACCGAAAAAGATCCTTGGGAAGTTCAAGATGGGTTCTTGTCTCCTGATGGGTTTCCAGAAGATCACATAAAGTAGAGTGATAATTTAGGGATTAAATTTAAGGGTACATAACAGGGGTAGTTCCTAATTAACTTTCTACATACATTAACTAAAGAAAGAGGTAGGGATGAAGAATGATGCAGGAGAATTTTTGGGCAAAAATGATGGACTTTTGTGAAGAATATTCACTTCTGCAGTTAGCTTAAGTACTTAAGAGTTATCTCGAAACCTCGCTATCTCGAACAAATTTTCATTTCCCTTGATGGTTCAAGATAGTTAGCAACCCTATGATGATCAGAGAAATAGCAAACCCATCTTTTTTATGAACTGTTTAGCGAGCATATAGAATATTTGTGGATATAGGTTTTATGAAACTGGTAATTGCGTTTTCTTTGTATAAACCAAACACTTTAGGGAAAAATTGGTTTTTTTTGAAATTATCTAATATAAGTGGAAACGTGGAAAACAATATATTTTAGAATCACATTTAATTAAGTATTCTTTTCACGAAATTCCAGAATTAATTTAAGTCTTACTTTTCAGATTTAGTATTTAAAAGAATTGTTGTAAATATACAATGTTTATAAAGATTGCATTAAAAAATTATCGATTCGATAGTGCATTAAAATCGACAGAGTTAAAGAGAATCAACGGATATAAAAGCCCCACGCGGGTATTCTATTATTAGCCTATTGTATTTGATGATGTCGACACGTGCATGGATATTGTTTAGCCAGAGGAACAATAGTGTGCGTAGGAGTTTTCTTTGTCCTATTTATAGACGACCTCCTCTTAGCTCCGTTGATTCACTTTAAAAGTGGCTGAAGATCACTATATTTTTAGAGTATTGTTATGGAAGATGATGCTTGCTTACTTTCAAACAATGAGACAAGAGACACGAGTGCATCTTTCTTTTATTTAAACTGTACTCCACTTATCTCTGTCGATTTTCTTTAAAGTTCTTTAAATTTAAATGGTTTAGATAGTTTAAAAATGGTTTCAGAAGAGTTGTATGTTGATTATTTGCATTCATTAAAATTTAGGCGTTTGATACTAGTGTTGTTAAAATAATGATTCAGTGTTCACTAAAGAACTCTTTATTTTTGCTTTTGCCTTCACACAATCCTCAAATGGCGATATTTTTTAATTCTGATGCGAAACCGAAACATCGTAGACAAGAGCATAATCAAATTTACGAACAANTATTTAAACTGTACTCCACTTATCTCTGTCGATTTTCTTTAAAGTTCTTTAAATTTAAATGGTTTAGATAGTTTAAAAATGGTTTCAGAAGAGTTGTATGTTGATTATTTGCATTCATTAAAATTTAGGCGTTTGATACTAGTGTTGTTAAAATAATGATTCAGTGTTCACTAAAGAACTCTTTATTTTTGCTTTTGCCTTCACACAATCCTCAAATGGCGATATTTTTTAATTCTGATGCGAAACCGAAACATCGTAGACAAGAGCATAATCAAATTTACGAACAAGCAGTGCTTGATTTTGTAAACATGTTGCAATTTCGAGCTGGTGGACAAAGAATCTCCCTTAGGGAATTTTTATTGAATTTTCCAATTGGGAACTGCTTCCTACGTCCCTGAAGCAGTCTTGAAAAAGTGTTTATTTGGCTGTTTGTGTGTTTAAATGTAGCAGTTATTTTCTATAGATAACTGAGGAAGAGGAGGGAAGCGTACATGTTATCAGCGATAAAGAGACAATACAAGGTATGTACAGACGCCTTTCTCCTTTTTTCTAAATTTTTATACCTAGACTTACTATTTTCATAGTAGTTTCGTTCCCCGAATCTATATGTCGTTAGTGCTACTACTGAAGCAACAACAACAACATCAGTTCACTTATATGAGCGTTTTCGTTTCTTTTTTCTTCGATCAAGCTTAATTTTGACAGATTTGGTAGGTCCTTTGTCAGATCGCTTTTTACAAAGCAAGATCTTGAGCTTGTAGTTTGATTCCTTTAGAAAAGATCTTTCTGTGAAAGCAGATAACTTGACCAGTAATTTGTGAATCTTTTGACCTTGCGATGACTATGGAAAGAGATAACTCATTTCAGCAAGCAAATTTTTGATATTTCTTCTTCAAAATAAATATTTAACCAATACAAGTTTTCCTATGTTTTCCGAACTATAGCCTGATACACGCAACACATCTGTTTTACTCCGGTATATCGCCAATTTAACAACTACTGCAATTTTTTAACAGGAAGGTCATTTTAAAAAGACGCCTACACACTCTTTTGTTTCTTTAGCTACACCATTTCATCCACTTGTCGAGATCATCAAATACAGTAGGCTGTTTTCAGACAAAGGCAGACCTCATTAATGTGCACGAGCGCCGCTCGCAGGCACAAAATATCATTTCACATTTGTTGTTGGCATCTTTACTGTACTCGGAGTGATTTGATTGCTGGCACATTTTTCCCAGTCATTTGCTCGCAGGCACAGAATTCTTTTAATGAGGCCTGGACAAAGGATATACAGCTATTTAACTCTTCCAACTTCCTTTAGGTCGAACGGCCATCATCTTTTTTCAAATAGAATAATGTTTTGATTTTACAATTAAACAAATTAACTGTCGTTTCATCTAGGCCCGTTGGATAAGCATCAATTTCAAGCAGAAACCAGGCAGCTTCTGGATATTGTTGCAAGATCGTTGTACTCAGAAAAAGAGGTGGGTGAAATTCCAATGATACATTTCAAGAGTTAAAGGGTTTGTGCAAGGATAAAAGCTTGCTTTTGCAAAATCTAAAAATATCTCATTGAAATCGAAACTGGCCACGCGCCATGAAACGAATCAAAGCCAACCAATTTATAGACAAATCTATTTGCCTTTCCCTATTCTATATCAAGTTTTCTGTGGTTGCTCTCTGTAAAAGCGTAATCAATGCCTTTATCTACAAGGTTGACTGTTTAGTGTCGTTTAGTGACCCTTTGCACAATTCATTTTCAAAATTTGAAGCCTATGATATATACACGATTACGCTAAAGATGGCGGTGAGGAACTTTTTATCAAGATGCATTGAGTTCTTTAATCGAATTCTGGCAATGCGCCAATATATCAAACCTTGAAATCCCTGACCCTAAACCGAACGCTTAACCCTGACCCTGACCCTGACCCTAATTTATTTCAAGGTTTTGATACATTGGAGCACTCCCGAATTCTTATAGAACCATGAAAGAATCGCTAATTGGATCGCAATACATCTTGGTAAAACTTCCTTGCCGCCATCTTTACCGTAATGCTCAATTGAAAGCAATTATAGAAAGTATCTAATGACATATTTTGTATTATTCCCAGGTTTTCATTAGAGAAATCATATCAAATGCATCCGATGCTTTAGAAAAATTACGTCATCAACAGTTGACCGGCGAAGATATATCCAATCCTGAACTGCCTTTTGAGATACACCTCACCACCGATGAAGATAAACATACCTTCACAATCCAAGATTATGGGTTAGGAATGAACAAAGAAGAACTCGTTTCAAATTTAGGGACAATCGCCAAATCTGGCTCCAGGGAATTCGTCAAGAACTTGAAAGAGGGACAAAGTGGATCATCAGCTACTGATAGTATTATTGGACAATTTGGAGTTGGCTTTTATTCTGCGTTTATGGTGGGAAATAATATTGATGTTTATAGCAGATCGTACANACAATTTGGAGTTGGCTTTTATTCTGCGTTTATGGTGGGAAATAATATTGATGTTTATAGCAGATCGTACAAGCCTGATAGCCAAGGCTACTTTTGGACATCGGATGGGTAGGTAACATAGGTCATAGTGCATAGGTCAAGTTTATACGTCGTGTCAATGCCGAACCTAATTGAATTGGCACGGCATTGGCACAGCAGTAGCACAGCAGCAGTCCGAAGTTTAAAACTTGTAAGTTGCTTTTTGTATTTTCAGTTGTAGTTTACGTTTTCAAGGCCATCTTCAGGGCACACACATTTAACTGACAATCCTGTAAATATCACTTTAAAATGTATTAAAATGTAAACATGATTCAAACTTGGCCATTGTTTATTGAAGAAACGGACTGACTCGACAATATGCTCATAGCATCTTCAGCTAAATTTGCGAATGCATGTGCTAGCTACAGTACAGCATGCATGATGATGACGTAGAGGAACAAGGACATACATTGTTCAAATCGAATTCATTACTTTTGACTGATACGCTAGTATAAGAATAAATTTTAGTAGACTCCATACACTCTTCGTAGTTTCGCTATATGACTGATCTGATACCGCTACAACTACACTGAAGCTACAACGACAATATCTATTCAATGGGCGAAAGTTGAGGGGCTTATGGAGCAAGGCTAACATTTTAGGTCACAAGTATACTTTAGGCCACATAGATATTGCATCATTGCCCGTGGTATTATCTATTTTTATTGCTTATGTTACTTTTTAGCTCTGGGACTTATGAAATTGCAGAAGCAGAAGGCGTATCTAGAGGAACGAAGATTATCATTCATTTGAAGGATCAAGATAGACGTTTTGCAATCAAATCTGTTGTTGAAGGTTTGTAATTTTATTGCTGCTTTGAGCAGAGGCGGACACTAGGGGGGGGGGGCGAGGGGGTGCGATCGCCCCCCCAATGTTGGAGAAAACATTGATCTTTTGTTCGAAAACGATAGGAGTGAACAATGCATTTTATCCGAAACAATAGCTTCACCCCCCCAATATTTGCCCAAGTGTCCACCACTGGCTTTGAGAGGTAACAAATTTTGTGAAATTAGATCAGTGTCTATTGAAAATTGCTTTGAAAAGCGAAACCATCGTGATACAGACTGAAGGCTTTTCTTCGTCTGACACTCACGAAAGTAGGAAACGTTCATACTCTGATGAGTGTCAAACGACAAGGGCTTTCAGAATGCTCCATGATGGTTTCCCTTTTCAAAGCAATCTTCCATTTTTTGTAGCAATAAGAAACTTTTAAATCGGTTTTTGCTTTATTGATAGAGTTTCCTTACAGATGTGGTCAAGAAATACAGCAATTTTGTTGGATTTCCAATCTTTCTCAATGGTGCAAGGATGAACAGCGTTCAGGTAATTATCATATCCTAAGGGTTCAGGTCTCAAAATATTTTCTTTGCGTTGTGCTTATCACAGGATGGGGTGGGGGTACTCACTAATAGTCTCTGAAAGGTCTGTGCCCCCTCTCCAGAGGGGTCGGTAAGACGTGCAGCCTTTTGCCTCGGACTGAAAACTATCTCCAAAAGGTCTGTTCTATCTTATCAGTACCATTATTGATGTCGTCTAATCTATACGTTGTTTTTCACCAGGCGACAAATGTAACGCGAAAAATGTCCAGGATCGAGTCCAAGTGCAATTCGACAGAAAAAAGTTAGCTCAGCGAAAAGGATTTTTTTCTGATACGATTTTAGGCAGTTTGGAATATTTTGTTGTATTTTCTATATTATCATAAAATTACATCCAGTTTAAAAATTTATAATAATGCAAATTGCATGAATTATCTTTCAAGAAACTTGAAGCTTGAATAGACAAAGCAGAAACATTTGCATGTAGGACTTTTGCATTTTTGTTACTTCTTCTGATCAAAGGATGATCATGCTCGCTGTCAATGTTTCGAAATTCAAATGAAGGCATTGTTTTATTGAAATTCTTGTCTTCTTTCTTTGAAGTATTTCCAAAAACCACTCCTAAGCGAAACAACCCATGACTCTGGAACGTTATTAGCAATTTATCAAGAAATCTATTTCTCAACTTAGCTTTGCTGTTAGAAACTTTATTGATGGTATATTTCGGCAAAAGCTGATACATTTTTAGGACATCCAGATGCAACATCTAAGTAATCGTTTTATGCTTNAAGCGAAACAACCCATGACTCTGGAACGTTATTAGCAATTTATCAAGAAATCTATTTCTCAACTTAGCTTTGCTGTTAGAAACTTTATTGATGGTATATTTCGGCAAAAGCTGATACATTTTTAGGACATCCAGATGCAACATCTAAGTAATCGTTTTATGCTTATAGGCACTGTGGATGTCAAATGAAAAGAGCATCACGACAGAAGATCATGAGGTTAGTGGATAGACAAGGGACAGGTTTCGTAACGATATCATCCAGGACCGCCGAGAGGTTTGTGAGGGCCTCAGGAAAACATTAAGTATAAGGCCTTCTGCAAGTGAAACGAGCAGAAACCAGAGGGGTCTTGTGGTACTCCCCAGGGAAAATGTTTGCGACCACGCCCATTAGATTGGCTGAAAAAAAAATTAAACAAAAATTAAAGCAACAAGAATGAGATATTCGCAATAAATTTCTACTTCAGGAAAGCAGCACCTGGAGACTTGGTAGGCCTTTAGAAAGCTCTTTAGTGTGACCAACATTTACAGACGTGATGACAAGAAGATGGTTTATAACATCACTTTTTCCCAAATGTTTCTTCCAGGGTCCACAGCATTCTGCTTTTCCGAACACAGTTTCTTTAACAAGCTTTAGGGGCCTTTTTTAACCTTAAAAGGTTTGAGATATCTTAAGAGGCCCCTAAGACCTCGCGGCCCTGAGGCAACTTGTCTTCCTTGTCCCCCGTCGGCGGTCCTGATATCATGCCCGCAGTGATTTTATACCAACATTTTCCTGAAAAACAGAGTACCTAAAAGGTTCTTGAAAGAGTTAAGAACAGTTTATCAATTATGGCGTTCTACACATTACCAGTTTCTCTACCAATGTTTTTAAATCGACACGTTTTTGTATGATCCTCGCACCCATGATTTAAAACAATACCTTTATAGCTAACGAAATGGAAAAGACTATCCAAATCAAGTTATCCTTTATCCTAATTGGGCGGAGGAATGATGTCGCGCAAATTGAGACTGGCTTTTTCTGTTGCTGTTCAAATGGGGACATTTTGTGGGACATCCGGTATAAAACACTGTCTTTAAAAATAATCTTATCTTTTAAATACAATTATCCTAAATTATTTAAAATAACAATCCTTTACAACAAAGCTACTTTAGTATTTATTTTGCTCATCATAAGATGGCTCTGCTCCTTGTAATTGTTCTGAAGCTAAAGTTGGACAAAAACCAATATGCAATTTAGTCCTACATTTTAAGAAAACAGCCTTTTAGGCCTCTTCTTTTTACACCTAGAAATTCTACCAGTTCATGACAAACACATCTGACAAACCAAGATACGAGATGGTATACAAGACTGACGCTCCATTGAACATTCGCTCCCTCTTCTATGTACCTACGAATTCACCCGAGCTGCATGGATTTGGCAAAATGGAAAACGGCGTCAGTTTGTACTCAAGAAAAGTTCTCATTCAAGCAAAAGCAGAGAATATTCTTCCTGTTTGGCTTCGTTTCGTGAAAGGTGTCGTCGACAGTGAAGATATACCTTTAAATCTGAGCAGGGAATTATTACAAGATAGTGCATTAATCAAGAAACTTAGTTCCGTCATTTCATCTAAGTTAACAAGATTTTTCCAGGATCAAATGAAGAAGGATTACGTGAAGTATGAGAAATTCTTCAAAGACTTTGGTCTTTTCATACGAGAAGGTGTTGTCTCTGCCGAAACACAAGAGGAAAGGGAGGACATCGCGAAATTGTTGAGGTTTGAATCGTCCAAAGAAAAATCCGGTGTCCAGAAAAATATTACGCAATATGTGAAGGACATGAAACCTGGTCAAAAAGACATCTTCTATTTGTGCATACCAAGGNTAATCAAGAAACTTAGTTCCGTCATTTCATCTAAGTTAACAAGATTTTTCCAGGATCAAATGAAGAAGGATTACGTGAAGTATGAGAAATTCTTCAAAGACTTTGGTCTTTTCATACGAGAAGGTGTTGTCTCTGCCGAAACACAAGAGGAAAGGGAGGACATCGCGAAATTGTTGAGGTTTGAATCGTCCAAAGAAAAATCCGGTGTCCAGAAAAATATTACGCAATATGTGAAGGACATGAAACCTGGTCAAAAAGACATCTTCTATTTGTGCATACCAAGGTTGGTAGTAGAATTCTTTTACGTCCCATTTTCACTACAGAATGTTGGCACGGATAAAACAGGTACTCGTACCAAAATTCATGCTTGTTGGGAACAATGACGATGTAGTCCCAACACTGGTAAAAAGTGTACGCGTGGCATAAAATGCTGATAAAATGACAGCTCGGCTCCAGTAAGACTCGTACTGTAAACGCTATGCCGAAGCAATTTCTTGTAACTTGTAATAAATTTCATCCATGTCGTAATACTTTGGTAACGTATATACGTTTTGTCAACCGTTATCTACGAGTAGCAAATCACACCCTACAAAATCAAGGGCATACCATTTCATAATTATCTTGTGAATGCCTTTGGAAACGTCCTTTTGCTTTCAGGATAATCCAAACAAAATTCCTAACAATCTTATTTTTTTTGCAAAAATCTAGCATGCTTTTTCGAAAGAGTGACACATCCAGCCCTGAAAAATTGTCAACCTTTCTCAAAATTCATTTTGACTTCGCGAAAACTTGCTTAGCTTCTTGAAGTCTCAAAAACTTTATTTTACCTCTTAAAAAATATCGTCTGTTTTTTGGTGGAGTTATTTGTCCTCGGTTATCTACCATGGTAGTTCTTTGCGCAGCAGTAGCCCCTTCAACCAAGGAAGGCGTACCCTTTTAACGGAAAATATTAAAAAATAGCATTTTCTTGCAGATCGAATCACTTGTAAGGTCATGCCCGTCTTTAGGAACAGTGGTCACGAAAACAAAACTGCAAACTTTAGCGTAACAGTGAATGTTTTCCAAGTAAGCCTTGACTCATTTGAATTAATTAATTTGTTTGAATAGTTTTAAATTCTCTTCTAAATTAAATTTTAAATTAAATTTTAAAATAAAGCCAATTAAAATATTTTTTGTTTTCAGTCGAGAACTCGCAGAATCATCGCCATACTTTGAAGCCCTGAAGAGAGACGACGTTGAGGTTGGTCGAAACTATTATTTTATATCCTGTTTGCTTTGCTAGTTTGTGCAAGGTCTCCTTCTCTTAACGGTTCTTGCGCTAATTAGAAAAGGGCGCTTTCACTGGGGTTAATAATAAGCGCCGTTAACTGACCTTGTTCAGTGGTAGATTGATAAATTTGTTATGAAGACTGACAAATTGTTTCATTCAAAGTAGGGTGAGGTGGGGCAAAATAGGTCATTGACAAATTCACGGAATTTACTGCCAGTGTGCTTTAGGTAAAGACAGTCCATTTATTGCATGATAAAAAGCAATTTTATTCCATAAAAAAGCTGCAAGTTTAAAATCAAAGAGAATTTGCCTCAATCTTAGCAAGGGCAATATGAAGCATATATGCACGGTTCAATATTGATTTAGGCCCGAATGGCGAGAATGTTCAGATTCTTAGGCCCAATTTGTTAGCATGTATCCGTGTTTGTTTTCTACAAGAAACTGTTCATTCCCTTCTGGCACTACCCTTCAACTTTCCATGGCATTCATTATCTTCACAGCTCTGTAAATATCACATTTCCCCCATTTTCATGGCCTAAAGTTTGCCTCTGCGTACTGTTTTCTCTCACAGCTCTTCCTTAACCGCCTCGCTGTTTTCTTCTCAGTTTTCTCGGGTTTTCTCGTGATTTGGAGAGGGATTAGGGACTGTGCATTCATATCGCCCTTGATCTTAGAAACAAATATCAAGTGACCCATTTTGTCCCACTCCGACCCAGTTTGCCCCCACCCCACGTCACCCTATCTGAGATGGTTCCTACAGTACTTGAAGGCAATTGAACTGCCTAAAAAGCTCTTCAGTCTGGTAGCTATTTAAAAACTTTTCAAGAAGGCTAGAACAAATAATTTTTGGTGTGTCATAATTGTACGAAACAGGAGACTTTATTATGAATCAGGCCTTTTTTATGAATGACGCGATGCATTTTATTCATAGCAGCTGCTCACTGTTGCGAATCGTTTATCTTTTATCCAATTTTTATTTTGTAATCATAGGTCTTATTTTCATACAACGAACACGATGATGTGGTTTTGCATCAGCTCAAAGAATTTGACAGGAAGGCATTGACATCAGCAGAGAATTACCTCACGAAAAGTGATTCAAAAGGATCTGAAGCAGATCAGGCAACGTCAGGTGGGCGCCTAGAATACATCAGAAACTCTAAATGCATTTTGTTTTCGTTTATTTTTTCATTTTAAACATATTTACCCTGGGAGACAATTCAGTTTAGTAAAGAATTAAACAACTGCTTTCCAATTGNACCCTCTAAGCTTGCCGTAAGAAAGACGGGCTAACAAGCAAGCTCCATGAATTTCAAATCTATGTCTTGTCTTTGAAATCTATATTTACATTTAGTGTCTCCTGACTTATGACCTTGCGTCCCTTGTTTCCCTGCGTTCCCGCTAAGAAAGGCAATTTGACGATATTTTCCCGCCATTTCTTAGCGACTAGATCCAGGCGTCTTTGCTTGTTCTGTGTTATCCGTACCGGCTTACGTGACTGGAAGTAAATAAGATAAAGATCTAGAAATAGTTAATCAGATTTATATTTCTTTTTCGTAGTTTTTTATTCATAGCAGCTGCTCACTGTTGCGAATCGTTTATCTTTTATCCAATTTTTATTTTGTAATCATAGGTCTTATTTTCATACAACGAACACGATGATGTGGTTTTGCATCAGCTCAAAGAATTTGACAGGAAGGCATTGACATCAGCAGAGAATTACCTCACGAAAAGTGATTCAAAAGGATCTGAAGCAGATCAGGCAACGTCAGGTGGGCGCCTAGAATACATCAGAAACTCTAAATGCATTTTGTTTTCGTTTATTTTTTCATTTTAAACATATTTACCCTGGGAGACAATTCAGTTTAGTAAAGAATTAAACAACTGCTTTCCAATTGTCCCAGCAAAAAAATAATGATAATATGCCTAAACATTTTTAGATATACACCTATTTATAACTTTTATATTGAATAGCTACTAAAGTTGAAAGAGAAAAAGGAAAGATTATGAGGCCAATAGTAGATTGAAAGTAATGACGATTACTTTAACGTGAAAGCAGGGTCTTTGCGAGGTACCAAATTTTAATCCTGTTTTTTGAAAATATTGTGTGCTATGTTTGTTGAAATGTTAATTAAATATTTTAAAAAATAATTAGATATCTTATCTACATTCTGATGAATGTGTAAGGCAGAAAGGCCTCAGTGTGCTAAATATCATGTCTTTTTTGCATCGGAATTTCTTTAGTATAGTTTCAGATATCGTGTGATTGTTTTTTAGATGAGCCAAGATTATCATCGCAGGAAAGCAAAGAATTGGTAAGCTGGCTGGAGGCCACGTTGGGAAAAGAGAAAGTCTTCAGTGTCAATGTATGAAGAATTCCTATCTTACTTCTCTCGTCCATTCATTTCTTCGGTTTGCATGTCGAATTTCTGACTTAACCTATTCATTGTTTTCCCCATTCACACTCGACCATTCACATTAAACCGGTTTTACAGCAGTGCAATCTACTCTCGTGTCCGGAGTAGACGGGGGCTGGAATAAACGTGGGTGAGTGGAAAATTTCCTGAATCCTAATAAACTTTGGATCTGAAATGAATGGGATGGGTGGTAAATTTGCCATAGTCATGCAAAATGCATAAGTTTCTTTTGCTCCAGAGAATATAAAAAACAAGGTAAGAATCATAAATAACTATTGAAAATGAAAAATGCAATTCGAAACACATTTCAGGAAACACGACTTGACATATTTCACATTTCCAGAAGCTTAAAATTAATAAACCAAAAAAAAATAAAGACGTCTGCAATAAGAATGTGCTGGGTGGATTTTTTTGGAAACAGTGATAAGCAGAGAAAGGGGGACTTCTATTCCGAACTCGAGAGTGATCCAGATTTAACGAAAGAGTTTTCCCATCTAAGTTAGATCAGATTTGGAACAAACATGTTCTAAGTTGTCCTTAGAAGTGTAAATTAAACCAGGTTTTTTCTATTGAAATTGTCACCTACTTTTAAATGTAAATTTTGTTGTTAATAGCTGTTTCTAATTTATCGCTATCATACTAATTTTTAGCCTGCGCGCAAACTTTTGGTCACTTAGGAGGAGGGAAAAGAAAGTCTGCACGCAGGCTAATTCAATTTTTGTACTATAAACACGTTTTGTTTTAATATTATTGCAAGTGTTGGTCATAGCCCCCTGCGAAGCAGCCTTTCTTGGCTGACGGAGCTACTGTAGTAAAAGAATCAAAATGAACTGAATTAACTGAAATGAAATGAAATGAAATGAAATGAAATGAAATGAAGTAGAATAAAAATGTTACTGACCCATTCTAAATTTCGAAGTCTTTGACGTTCTGTGTTTTATACTTTGTGCAGGTCTCGCATAGATTGGCATCACATCCTGCAATGATAACAGTCCCAGACATGGCCGCCGCTCGCAGATGGCTAAAATTCATAAAATCTGGACCAAACGAAGATTTGCAAAAGATTAGATATGATGTGCTGCAGGCAAACTTAGAAATAAATCCCGGGTAAGCCATTTACATGGTTATTCAAGTTGTCTGTACTAATGGTTGACTGCTCCACCAGTCCATAGTGGGGCCCATTGTGGACTTGTCCAAGTCTCTCCAATGTACCTAAACTGTAAAACCAAACCTAAATACCTAAGTTAGACTTGCTGAGAGATCACCGTGTTTTGATTAAATATGGGCCTAAACTATTACACAACAAAATCAGCTGACAAAGAATGAAAATACTGAGAGACAAGGCCAAAAGGCGAATAGAAGTTGCCTTTGTATAAACTGGAACATTCGTAACTCGATTTGAGCAAAGTTATCGATGATTAACTCTCTGAATTCAGAGTATGAAAAGTTTCCTGAAATACCAAAGCTTGTGTTTCTTCTGAGAACAGGGGTCCTGCTTTCGTTTTTCTTCTGAAACTTAACCAGATTTGGACGCTCGATACAAAACTCTTTTCTAGCAAATAGAAAGGTCTATTGTTCCGTGTACTATGTCACGAAACAGCAGCATGAATAAAACCAGTTCTTATGACCTTTCCAGCTAAAACCTCAACAGAGAGAAGATCACCCATGTCCCTCGCTATGTAAAGTTNGTTTTTAAAATGACTTCAGATTGATTCGCGCTAAATTTCCATTGCTAAGGTCGACCAAATCTGTATACTTTTTTTTGGGACACTCGGTATAAGTTTGTTAAATGATGATACTGATTCTTTATTTCTAGATATTCGACAACTCACTTATCGTTGCTGGTCTTATGGATGATCCTAGAGAAATGGTTGGAAGATTGAACACTCTACTTAGCAAGGCTTTAGAGAAAATAACTGACGAGAACAAACCAGAAGAGAGCAAACCAGAAGAGAGTTCTTGAGAATTGCAGACATCATATAGTGTATTCTTTAATGCGCCAAAGCTTTAAACCTTCGTCTCAATTTGCTAAAGTAATTGTGTGCCAAATGTATTTTGCCAGTTTGACAGCTGGTAGAGAATGAAATATTGAACCTATTTTCAAAATTATTTAGTTTTCTTTGAAGGAGGAAAGGGGAACCATTTTTGTAGCATGTGGAGCAGTTAATTTTCGGTTGGCTGTGAACTAGAGAGAAAAACGTTTTGGCACAACCTGCTGAAAGTTTTTCTCGTTTGATAAAAGTTTACTATTAGACAAGGTAAAATTTCGAAGTCGTCTACCGGGTATCCCAAAAAGTTTCCCGATTTGGACTGTCGCTGGAGTAAAATTGCGTGTTATTTACTAAAGTTTCAAAAAGCAATCTATTGTACAATGCCCAACTTTGATCCGAATATTTAGTTCATATCTGTATTTTAGTTCATATCTGTATTTGCGCGCACTGATTTCCTACCGATAGTTTCCTGAAAACAGAATACTTGAAAGTTTCACGAAAGAGCTAAGAACAGTTTATCAATAAGATCGTTAAACCTGCAACTCAAATTCCACAAAAATCGAGCTTTTTAACAAATCCCAACAGCAGAGACATAGAACTCCAAGAAATGACCTCAAAAGATAATATATTTTCGTTGTGTCCGTAAGAAGCACGATTTTTCTTGATGTTTCATGAAAAAATATGCTTCCTTAGACAAGGTCCAGTGGACTGCACTTTGGACATTGCCGAGTTTGAATACCAATCTATGAAACTGACGAGCTTTTGTATGCATGCTCTTCACACCTACAATGTAGATCATGGAACGCCCCTTTATCGCTAGATTTACTCTGTTTGAGAGATTCTTGAGCTGAAGGTTTTTTGGAAAATTCATATTTTAGAGGTCTTTTAATCGGCAAAACTTAGGAAAAAATTGCTTGGATCCAAGTTAGCTTTTATGCGAAATTTAAGTGGCATTTCAGTAAAACGTAATTAAGTTAGTTAAGACAAAGCGAGATAAAATTAATTAGACTTAGACAATTTTTTTGTGAACGTTTCGAACCAAACCTGGTTCATCGTCGGCGAATCTGAATATTATAAGAGCCATAAGAGGCAAATTTATACCCAACGATAAATAATATACCGAGGTAAACAAGCGTGAGTTACATTTCCCACGTGCAGGGGGACCCGAGGCCTAAGCCCCGAGTGTATATAAAAACCAACGAAATCAAAGGAGAACTAAGGGGATAGATGACTGCTGGGAATTAAGTTTCGGTCTATCCCCTAAAATCAAAACGTTTTCGGGAATGAGCAACTCAATCTCATGGTTTGGAGCTATCCAAAATAGCGAGATCTTTAAACGATGCGGCGTGCCCTGATTGGTTAATGTGGTCTCCGATGGCGGATGCAGATCACTGTTGTTGTGTTTGTTTGCTTTGTGCTTCGAATCGTGTAAAAGGTTATCAGCGGCACCAACTTTTGCCTCTCTCTGAAACAGAGCCTCGCTGTGGTTGTGATGTCAGGCAAACAGAAATGGCGGCGAAAGGAAAAGTAGGGATGTCGCTGCTAATTGGCATCTTCGAGCCCATAAACTTTAAAGAAACTTCTGCAGGAAGTGCAACCATACAGGCCTGTGTTTTAGCAACACTATACGTTGGCAGTTTGTATATAAACAAGTCGCGATTACCCCGGTAAGCTTGAGTTTTATAAGTAGAAAACATCACTTTTTCCTATCCGCATTGACCACCAATAATCTTTGAATTGCACTTCTAGTTCCAGTAAATCGTTGGCCATTTATTTACAGCAGAGAGGCAAAACCTAGACATCTCTTTTGCTTTGGCAAAATTAGGTACCCTCTATCGCGTTTTGCTATCGTGCTGGCACTACTAGTACTTAAAAATATTTCATATCTAATGTAGAGGAGATAAAATGGAGGAGCTTTTTTAAGAGGTCAATAGACAACAAAAACAGAATTTGAAGTCTTATGGATCATTTTACTTTTATTTCATCAAGATTGGACGAGTAAATACAGAATTATGGGTAAGAAAGTTCAGAATCACATGATATCATCAAAACTTAAGTGACAAGGTTGCCTATATATCTATTCTTGTACTCTGAAGTGTGTGTATTTTTCTCATAGCGATCATCCAACTACAATCAAGCAGAGGTTTAACAGTGTTTTACTTGTCTCGTTGATTTCTCCAATACTGATATTCCTATGGAGCAACAACGCTGACACTAAATCAATGGTACATAGTTTTTTATTTTATGTTTGTTCCCATCCACTATCTTTTTAACAAGCGCGGATTTTTAACAGTAATACCCATTTCTTTTAGTCATGAGTCATAGGGGGTCTTAAAAATCGTAAAACTACCAAATTGTGTTAGTAAAACCGCCCCTAAATTCAGCTAAAACCGTCACAACATATTTTTTCGCTTTGCATATACAATCTCTGTTATGTGATGGGTACAACTGCTGTTTTAAGGTTACTGTAACCCTTCGGGCAGCGACTAAGGCAATCTATTTTCCACGGCCGTTCCTTAAACTACACCAAACAAAATTATATGTTATTCGAAGCAGAATTAAACGCGGAATACCATAAAAATATAAACAGTTGATTAAATAAAAACGCAAAATGATTTATTCCAGATTTTAGACGAAATCGACAACCCTTGTGAATAAATCTTTGCATACCCAATCGGGCATTGTTCTACCACAACTATCTATTTACCAAAGACTTAAGGTCCTGAACTGCAAAACTTTGTCACAAATTTTTCATAAAAGGTACTGTCTTGAAATAATGCAATTTTAGATTAATGTCTGAAATGTCTTTTTTAACTTTCAAACCCTTATAAAAGTCGGACCAGTGGATCTATCAAAAGTCGCTGACACACTTTTGTAGTTATATGCTTTGTTACCCTGTGTTCCAAGTGTCAAGCGATTTGATTGGCCTGTTGGGTACGCAAAGATTTTTTAGTACCCACCAGTACCCAGGAATCTTGTTTTGAGAAATCAGGCTTTTATCAAATTGCAGCAGAAAGCGTGGGGAAAACGATTATGCTTGACAGNTTATAAAAGTCGGACCAGTGGATCTATCAAAAGTCGCTGACACACTTTTGTAGTTATATGCTTTGTTACCCTGTGTTCCAAGTGTCAAGCGATTTGATTGGCCTGTTGGGTACGCAAAGATTTTTTAGTACCCACCAGTACCCAGGAATCTTGTTTTGAGAAATCAGGCTTTTATCAAATTGCAGCAGAAAGCGTGGGGAAAACGATTATGCTTGACAGTGCAAAACTAAAAGCCGCAGGTCAAGCAATAAAGCTTTAGCGCAGTCTTGGTCAATCATTATATCAATAAAATAGCTGCACGGGATGTTATAAATATAGCTGCAAGGTCAAGTGAGTTTACTTTAATCACCTGATGTCTATTCCCACAATTTTTGAGAAACATGATTGCTTCTTTTGAAATGCTCAAATTCCCAGTAATTGTGGTTATTTCTGGAAGTGAGTTGGTTAAAACGGTACTCAAATCCTTGAACCATCAGATTATGATGAAAACGAAAAATCGAGAAATTTTTATCTGAAGGGTTACAATAACCTTAAGCATAGATGGCAGATTTTCAAAAAAGATTGTACAAATGGTTTCTGTATCTTTCGTTTGATTTAGTGGCTTGAAAGGAACTTCAAATACTTTTTCTTTTTGTTGAAAGAATTCATGAAGAGTTTTAAAAAAAATTGAAATAATCAAACACAATTTTTCAAGTACTGGCAATTTGTTATTTTTGGTGATCTGAGAGTTTAATTAAAATTATTTTCTTACAAAATGTGTGTGCTCTGACTAGATATCGTAGATAGAGAATTCAAACATAAATGAAAACACAAAATTATGAAAATTGTGCATTTTCTGCAGGGTTCCAGCTACACACTTACAAGATGGCTTGGAATACATATTAACAACATCGTAATGGCTACCATCTTACCACTCCTTTTAACAATGGTAGGTCTTTATCTCCTAATCTCAAATTGTTGCTACAATTCTGTATCTGAAAACCAACTAACTATAATAACCCAGTTCTTTACTTAACTTTGTTGCTCTATTGCAGCCTGTAGGGGTTGATGTTCTTCACAATTTTGGTAGGAAATGAGGTGGGGAAAATTGAAAATTTTGGATTTTAGGGAAAAAATTCAACAATGAAATATATTTACATTGAATATACATGAAAAAGCAAGGAAAGACCAAAGAAGAGCATTACAGTCACATGGTGGCTCCAAATTGGCTTGGGGCACAACCCATTTTGGCGCCCCTATAGAAACTGTGTCTGTTGTACAAAGTAACAGAGCTTTAATAATTCTTTCTTTAGATAATGCATTGAACTGAAACCAAACAATGATGATTCTTTGACAACTCCGCTCCTCCGCTGGAGCAAAAATCATACAGTTTGGGAGGAGGCTGAATTTCAATGCAAGCAGAGCGACCAAATATTTCAATGCAAGCGCCTGGGGTCCAGGCGCTTGCCCCAGGAATAGTTTTGAAACCACACCCTTCAAATCGTTGGAAAACCTCTCTCTTGGGAAAAATTCAGCATTAAAGAAACATAATGTCGAGAGGCTTCTCAGGGGAAATTTTGAAAATAGTGTAAACCTCTTGAGGTTGAACAGCACTTAAGGTGGCTCATTACTAATAAGAAATTAAATCTGCGGATCGGTGATAAGATGGGTCACACTAAATACAAATGAAATCCAAACACGCACAGAACGGGTTAAGATGGCTGACTACCAGGCCTCATTAATGTGCACGAGAGCACGAGCCCCGCTCGCAGGCACAAGATATCACCTGGCATCTTTGCTCTACTGAGAGTGATTTGATTACAGGCACATTTTTCCCAATCATTTGCTCGCAGGCACAGAATATTTTTAATGAGGCCTGCTCACTACTGATAGCGAATTTAACACTGATACACATCTGGAGTCCTATTACTGATGCTGTAGCCAAGCACGTTGAATTAAATTCTATTCTACTTTTTACTTTCTTCGCTCGAGAAAACATTCTTAAATGCCGAACTGAACAGTTCTTTATCTTGTAGATACTCTTCTTTGGCCCACTAACGCTGTTATTTTTCCAAAATAAAGATGAAAATTATCTAGAACAAGGTAAAAAACTCAATTTTAATATGATTGAAACTATGGACAGATCATAAAGAGGAACCGCCGGCTACTGGTAGCTCTGAATTAATAATAAGATTTATGTATGATACATCGAGTCTTCCTAGGTCATTATTTCGTTCGTGATATATCGTATGGCGGAGTAAGATATCACTTTGCCACACGCGGGGATTATAATGACGCCTTGGCAGGAGGAGTAGAGACAGAAAGAAACAGCCTCTATATATCACGAACGAAATAATGACCTAGGAAAACTCGATTTATCGGGGATGTATCCTACGTAAATCTTTTTGTTTTAATTCAGCTTTTCCTACAACAGCCCGTGGAGGGACTAGGGCAACTGCTTCCTTCGACAGTTTGACATTGCAGCTCTTCTTCGCACTCCAAAGTTTTATAAAATGAACAAAGATGCCTAAAAATGACAAAATGGAATTGCGATAAAAATAACATACTTTCCCTCACATTCAAAACAAAGAGCGAGTTCTTTAAGTCTGGTTTCTACTTGGTCATTTGGGTCGTTGAATCATGTGGATCGTTCGAGTCTTAGTCGTTCATCCTTGGTTCACATTAAATCGCTGCAGTCGCTAGAGTTGATGGGGTCATCAGACGAATGACTCCAAAGACCACAGACTGAATTTGAACGGGGAAAACTCAGTCGTTGTTGTGGTCGTCAGGGTCATTGAGAAGTGTATTTTCGCCGTTCACATTAAGTCTCTTTGGTTATTTGGATCTTGTGGTATCATCTATGCTGATGATACCACAATCTTTGCATGCCATCCGGATCTTGATACTATTATCAGACAATTAGAAGAAGACAGCTCTGTGATAGTAAAATGGTTTTCTGACAATTTTTGAAACTAAATGATGACAAATGCCACCTAATGATATTTGGTGATAAAAGCACGGAAACAACAGTCACCATTGGAAATTCAAAAATTACTGAAAGTGATTATGAAAAACTGCTAGGTGTGACTTTTGATAAGAAGTTAAGTTTCAAAAAAACATGTTGAAGATTTGTATAAAAAGGCCAACCAAAAGCTTCACGCGCTTGCTCGCTTGTCTAATTACATTGATCCTATCAAATCAGAAATTTTAATGAATTCTTTCATCAGGTCGCAATTTAATTATTGTCCACTTGTATGGATGTTTCATGATAGGGCAACTAAGGATGTGTTTGATTGGTACCAATTTTGAAAACGGTAGACTTGGTAGACTCGGAATTCGCGTTTGATTGACCCCAAAATTCTAAAAACGGCAGGTTTGGTAGGTTTGGAAGGCCTTCTGAACCTTCTGCTCCAAAAGTCAGAAGGTTTGGCAGACTTTAGAGAGATTCTCATTTCATTAGCAAAACCCTGGTGGTGAATCCGAAAACTGCTGTTTTGAAGATTTTTGTGTTTGATTGGGAAATATATTTCCGTCTCTGCGAAGTCTAGTCTACTGTTTTCAGAATTTGGTAGGTTTGGAATTACCAATCAAACACACCCTAATTTAAAGTTAAATCGCATTCACGAAAGAGCACTGCGATTGGTATGCAAAGATAGTGAATCAGAGCTAGAGAAGTTGAAGAAAAAATATGCAACCATTCATCAGCACAATCTGCAATTGCTAATGATTGAAATATTTAAAACGAAAAACAATCTAAATCCAACATTCATGAAAAACATTTTTACTAAGAGAAATATTTACTACAGTTTGAGATGTGAAAATCATTTGCAATTGCCAAAAGTAAAGACAACAACATACGGAATAGAGAATATAGAGTTCAGAGGTCACCATTTGTGGTCCTCATTACCGAAGGAAATTAAAGATTCCAACACACTAGCTGAATTCAAACGAAAAATAAAGTTATGGAATGGAAATACTTGCATCTGCAGATTGTGCAAAGTTTTCACTAAAGATTTAGTGTTTTTGTAGATTTTAAAGTAGAAAATTTTAAATTAAGTTTTTACTTTATTTTGTTGGCGTTAAGTAGCTTATTAGCTATATATATATTTTTTTCGTGTTGCCAACGTAAAATAAATTGTTAATTAATAATAATAATATGGTTGTGTCTTCCAACAACCCCAGTGACGTCAAGGACCTAATAAGAACCAGGCTTTAAGCCTGGCTTCCACTTGGTCATTTGAATCATTTGAATCGCTAGGGTCGCTAGAAAACCTGTTGCCAGTATTTGCTTGTCAACTTATTTTACATCGATTATTTACATCTAGCTTACTAACTATACCGGGTGTCTCAGAAAAAAGTACCCCCTTTTGACTGGAAAAAGGAGCAAAACGATAAGATATTGGGACTTTCCGCCTGCACAGCTAAATCTGTTAATCTTCAACTTAAGTGCACGTACCTTGCATTTATAAATCGTTCACCAAACACCGGAGATACGAGCTCCCAAATGCAAAATTGTGAGTGCACCTGAAACCAGAGGTTTTGAGAAAGGGCCTAACCAGGACCTAACCATGATTTGATTTAATGGGCATTTTCCAAAGGAATTTTCAACTTATTTTCTTTTAGCTTGTACGTTTGAAAAGAGTTCTACTTTGAGATGTTTCAATTGTTCTTGACAGAACTTTTCTTTTGATGAAAAAATCGTTCCGTACATTCCATTGATAATTTATTTGCATTAAAGAAGAGGGAAAGGAGCGCCTGCACGCTTATTTTGGAGATGTGGCACGAGTCTATTATTCTTTCCACATCTTTCTTCTATCTGTTGAATTAGAGTCATGGCTAAGCGTCTATGGTTCTTTTCAAAAGCAAATACTAAAAATAATAGTTTAAAATTCCGTTGGAAAATGCTCATGATATCAAATCATGGCTAGGCCCTTTCTCAAAACCGCTGGTTTAAGGTGCACTCAAAATTTTGACTTTGGGAGCTCCTATCTCTGGTGTTTGTTGGACGATTTACAAATGCGAGGTACGTGCATTTAAGCTAAAGATTAAAAAATGTAGCTGTGCAGGCCGAAAGTCCCAATATCCTATCGTTTTGCTCCTTTTTCCAGTCAAAAGGGGGTACTTTTTATTGAGACACCCGGTATACAATATACAAAGTAAACTAATCCAAATCGATAGAAGTATGATTTGTTTGAGTCGTTTTCATTTTGCACAACGACCAAAACGACCCGAACGGCTAAGTGGAAACCAGTCTTCCGATTGCCTTCTGGAAAATGATATTGGAAACTGCAGACCTATTAGAGAACTTAAAGTATAGCCATTGCTTTCCACAGTTATTTCCCGAGTTCATTTGAAAGCAAATTTTGGGTTTTATTTTTATTTTTGGACTCGTTATTATGATCGTTAGATCTCCGACATATTTACGTATCCCTGTTCTTACGAGAGATCCAAATTTAATAAAGTTACCAGAAAAACACCAACATTTTATTCAAACTCTCATACTCTCGAACTCTGGAAATTTACGGCGCTGTGACATTTGGTTGTTTAAATCCCCTCTCCCTTCCCTCGGAAAACTCCTTTAAGTGGCAATCAGCCTTAAGAAAGGCTTTTGTCGATGCACAATAATGTTTAAAGAAGCGAATTTGCAAAGTTAATTTAAGCCATATACTCTCAAGTCTGGAATAGACAG
This sequence comes from Aurelia aurita, assembly GCA_004194415.1. Taxonomy (NCBI): domain Eukaryota; kingdom Metazoa; phylum Cnidaria; class Scyphozoa; order Semaeostomeae; family Ulmaridae; genus Aurelia; species Aurelia aurita. The sequence goes on from REGM01000036.1 coordinate 399,230, forward strand.
GGTGGCTGGAATAAACGGCGGGGCGGGCGGAATTAGAAGATGAGAGTATTTTGACTGTAAAGAACATCACAAACAAGTTAAGAATCACAGAAGTATGATTAGAACGAGAAGTACAATTCGAAGCGCATCTCAGGAAAGATGATTTCACATGTTTCGCATTTCAAGAAGCTCGAAATTAAGGAATAAGGATGTCCTGGATGGATTTTTTCAAAAACTAAATAAGCGGCAGGGGACGTCTAGGGACTCGGGAGTAAAATGGCCAACGCACCATGTTGTTTATGACTCACCAGAATATTCTGTTTTCAGATACAACGCTTCCTGTTGGTGTTAGACTAACTTCAAATTTAAAAGATTTGCTTTTTTGGAGAAATTATATTGTGGTGAGTGTTATCTTCTCTTTTGTTTGAATCATAGGCTGAGGGGCTGTCACAAGAGTAATCCCTCCCTTCTGCAATTAACACTGTAGGAAAATTCAGAAATATTCAAAGACTTGCTGCACGTTTGCATTTTTCTGCACATCAGTTTCTGTTCGTCCTAAAATGATTTCTTGGCCTACCTATAAACCTAAGAAATAATGATGTAACAAAATGTATGCAACCTAGCAAAGGGACGAATTGAGTTACAGACAGGGCCGCATTAAGTTTGTTGGGGGCCCTGGGCCCAGAACTGGTTGGGGGCCCCTTTACCTACACCTAAAAAATGTTCTTGTCATATGTATGTATCCTGTTCCATATTAGCATATGCATTTGTGTGGAAAAGGCCATGGATTCAGGCATAACCAAACAAGTTAGCACGGCCGTCGGAACGAAATTCATAGCGGGAGGGGGGCTAACGCTCAATGCGAGTGGAGCGAACTAAAATGAGGATCCCGCCGGGAATAATTCTTGAAACCACGCTCTTCAGATCGTTCGAAAACTCCTCTCTTGTGAAGAATATACCAATTAATAGAGCAAAAGATAGCGATTGACGAAAGGCTTCCTCTTTAAATTGTGAAGATAAGGAATTTAGAAATTATTTAGAAATGAATTGTTTTGTCAATTAATCTATTAAACTTGCATGGTTTGCTTGCTGATTTTTAAAATTTATTCGGGTGCCCCATAAATTCAAGAAGCGATTGACGAAAGGCTTCCTCGTTAAATTGTGAAGATAAGGAATTTAGAAATTATTTAGAAATGAATTGTTTTGTCAATTAATCTATTAAACTTGCATGGTTTGCTTGCTGATTTTTAAAATTTATTCGGGTGCCCCATAAATTCAAGAATTTTTTGGGGGCCCATGGATAAATGCGTCACTAGTTACGGAACCATTTGCTAAAAAATTTCATCTGGCACTGGTCGCAGCAAATCTTCAGATAAGTCCCGAAAGAAAAGAAACGTGAATAGAGACAGATAGACTTATTACGTTGAGTCCTAGTATGAGCTACTAGTATGAGCGAGTAGGGTGGGTGGGTGGTAGCGATTACTAGGACTCAACGTAATAAGTCTAAGACACAGTGCACCAATTTGAAACTTGCAAATCAAAGATCCCATTAAAGCACGGACATAGCCTTGTTAATGTTTTTTGTCTTAATTGCAGGCTCCATTCACAGAAGAGTTTGTCTACCGCGCCTGCATGCTGCCGTTTCTTGCTCCAGCATTCGGCGCACATGCATCAGTACTCCTGTGTCCACTTTTCTTTGGTATAGGTGAGCAAAATAGTATTCTAAAGTTGCAGCAATGCTTCTGTTTCTTTTTATTTGATTTCTTTACTTCATTTCAGGGCTTTGTTTTTGTGAGGCTCAGTAAAAATTAAATTTAATCATTTATTGTTATTGTATTGATGTTACCCCCTTCGATGTGTGAGAAGAGTTGGGGGAGAAGAGGATTGTAAAAAAGGAGCCGGGAGAGAGTGTTGAGGCATGGGCGGTAGGAGACGTTTGGATTGCTTTTTGAAAAAGTTGTGGTCATAGGTTGTGGACTAATTAAAGTGAAAGATTTTCCACTTTATTGCTAAAGGAAACATTAATCTTGGTACTCAAAGTTTTTCTCCCATCTTCAAGCANCTAGTATGAGCTACTAGTATGAGCGAGTAGGGTAGGTGGGTGGTAGCGATTACTAGGACTCAACGTAATAAGTCTAAGACACAGTGCACCAATTTGAAACTTGCAAATCAAAGATCCCATTAAAGCACGGACATAGCCTCGTTAATGTTTTTTGTCTTAATTGCAGGCTCCATTCACAGAAGAGTTTGTCTACCGCGCCTGCATGCTGCCGTTTCTTGCTCCAGCATTCGGCGCACGTGCATCAGTGCTCCTGTGTCCACTTTTCTTTGGTATAGGTGAGCAAAATAGTATTCTAAAATTGCAGCAATGCTTCTGTTTCTTTTTATTTGATTTCTTTACTTCATTTCAGGGCTTTGTTTTTGTGAGGCTCAGTAAAAATTAAATTTAATCATTTATTGTTATTGTATTGATGTTACCCCCTTCGATGTGTGAGAAGAGTTGGGGGAGAAGAGGATTGTAAAAAAGGAGCCGGGAGAGAGTGTTGAGGCATGGGCGGTAGGAGACGTTTGGATTGCTTTTTGAAAAAGTTGTGGTCATAGGTTGTGGACTAATTAAAGTGAAAGATTTCCCACTTTATTGCTAAAGGAAACATTAATCTTGGTACTCAAAGTTTTTCTCCCATCTTCAAGCACTGGAAACATGAATTTCGTCGTTCGCCGCTTTACTTTGGCCATCCGCAATTGCTATCAAAGTGACTGTGCCACAAATGTGCTTCAAGGCATCTCTTCTTTCTTCGATATTTAGTTTGCTTGTTTGCTCGTTTTGTTTTGTTTGCTTCCCATCTATGTTTATCACCTTTTTTTGCTTTTTGCAGCACACGTGCATCATGCAGCGGAAGGGCTGCGAACAGGCCTTAGTCCATTAACGGTATTCATTCGATCAGGTGATTTGAATTTGATGATCTTTATGTTTATACTTGTATCCTTGTCCGGTGCAGGTTGAAGCAATTTGGAACTATAATAAGTGAAATTGAAGGGCTTTGAAATAATCGAGAGGCTCGTAAGAAATTAGAAATGATGGTTTACTGATAAATTCAAGAATAGGTTACCGGGTGTCTCAAAAAAGTTCACACATTTGAAAATCATGAAAATCCGTGTTTTACTGCAAATAAAAAAATGTCTTCTCGTACATTGGTGTTGAGGGCCAAATTAATCTTAGAAGTCGATATTACTCTAATTTAGTGAAATTTTATAATGCTGTTGAAGATCTTGAGACAAAGAATCTCTGAAAATCTGTCAACGTTAACTTAGATTTATCTTTCATAGTATTGATGATTAGACTTATTACGTTGAGTCTTGATGATACCACCTTCCTCCATTTTGTTTGAAATTAAAGCAAAATTCACGCAAATGCAAGCACTTTTTTTCAATACAGCTCTTCGCAAAATGCTGGAGAATAATCTCGAATTTTTCTACCGATGTTAAGCTAAACATGTCAATAAGGATTGTTGCCGCCTCAAAAAGTTGGGCCTGTTTGTCCGGGTTTTTGAGCAATGAAATTATGAGTCGTTAGGGGATAGGGCAATTGAATTCAATTATGTTTGCAGGGAAAACAACGAATCAGGTGATAAGTCTACAACAGGGTAGTTTATAATCATAATCTGGATAACAGGGAATCAAAGATGCAAAACGTTCCAAAGGGTTTGTAACTGACACTCATGGACACCCTGTGGTTCTTATATTCAGATGCTTCCTGTGGTGAAAATATAATTAAATTGTATTTTTCCTCTAGTTTTTCAGATGACGTATACAACGATATTTGGAGCCTACTCTGCTTTTCTCTTTTTAAGAACTGGTATGTATTTATTAGTTGTCTGTCTACCGGACGAGAAAGAATTTAATCACTTAATTTAAGACCGTAGGTTCTTAATATTTGCAAACAACTGGATTTGATTTCATAGTGGAAAGTCTAACTAGTCAGATGTTAACAGTTATTTAATTATAGCAGTTATAACGTTTCAAATTATGGACGATTTTGCATGGACGCTGTTTCTGACAATATTGATTGGCGGGAAGACCGGGGCTAGTTGTAACAATTTTTTGGGGAAAGATAATTTTCTCCTTACAAGCAACATGCAGATTCTTTGTAATACCACCATTGGCTATGTTTGGCCACCGGCTATCGCATGCAAGTTGTATCTCCTGTGAAACTATTATGTTTTTGTAAATCGGAAATAAAACTTAAGATCGGAGAGTTACAGCATGCCCGGGGCATGTGGAAAACTGTAACAGACATTGGAGCAAATTGTAACAACACTAATAAAACAAAAGAAACAAGCAAAATGATAGTTCTTAATATACTAATTACAAAGTGACATTTCGAGAGTTCATACGAAATTTTGCGCAGGTATTGGACCAGTTATTTGACTGTAATTTGTCAAGCGGTAGATCACTGATAATCGTATTGCTTAGTGTTCATTAGCACATATTTTTCTTAGAAATACGATGATTTATTTTTCAAGTTATAACATTTTATGTTACCCCTTATTCAGAGACAATGGGAAAATAGTGATAAACTATGATTGGATTGCAAACAATCGACACATAATGATGAACTCTGATTGGGCTATTTAAGCGTTGTAGCTATTGTCGTTCAGCACGCGTTTGTAGATTTGAAAAGTCTTCCTGTTTTTGTTGTTCTAATGTTTTGCTTCGTTGAATAGATGTGATACATTGGTCGTGATGATACGTGTGTTTCCAAACAAAACTCTGCTGAATTCTAACAATCTTTCCTTTGATCTCAAAGGTCATCTGCTGGGACCAGTGATTTGTCATAGTTTCTGTAATATGATGGGTTTCCCAGAATTCAGAAGTATACCTGATGCACGATATCCCAAAGGTAAGATCTTTTTGTCACTCACCCGCCAATAGACCATTTCGACAATCAAAATCGGAGACTGGGGAAGCAATTTGATTTGAGGTCTCCGTTGGAGAGTCAGTCTCCCTTCAGTAACGAGGATTATTGGTGATGGGACAGCTTTTGGGCCATATTTTAGATGATAATTTCTTTATTTTAACTGTGAATTTAAAACCAACAGTTCTGCAGAGGGAAATTTATCATTTGTAAAAGCTCTGTGGCAGCCATTTACCAGATCTGTATCCGCCATTTACCAGAACAAACCGCTCTCCCCAGTCTCCGATTTTGATTGTCGAAATTGTCTATTTGTCAAAGAACAGAAAGCATGGGCGTATTTTGCAGAACAACATCCACAAGTAGTTGTACTAAAATCTTNAACAGTTCTGCAGAGGGAAATTTATCATTTGTAAAAGCTCTGTGGCAGCCATTTACCAGATCTGTATCCGCCATTTACCAGAACAAACCGCTCTCCCCAGTCTCCGATTTTGATTGTCGAAATTGTCTATTTGTCAAAGAACAGAAAGCATGGGCGTATTTTGCAGAACAACATCCACAAGTAGTTGTACTAAAATCTTCAGTAAGACGATGAAAACATTGTGAAAATTTGTGAAATTGTTCATGTCTTTTGGCAGTTTTGTTGCAATGGACAGCATAGCCTCCAAATCTTAAGAAAACATTGCACGGATGGTTAATGCATCTTTCGTTTTATTTTATGGCTTGAAAGGAACTTCAGGTACGTTTCTATAATCCTACATGTAGCACTTCTAATATCTAATATCTTGATCATTTTCAGAATTACAGCGGTTTTCTTTCTATTGAAAGAACTCGTGAAAAGTTTTGAAAAAATTTAAAATAATCGTAGATCCTAAATAAAAATATGAAAAACGGTACAATCTTCAAGAAAACCATGGTTTATGAAGGTCTACTATAATATGGCAGTAAGCAGAAATCTGTAGCTTTTCTAGTTTACGATTTAGCAATTTGATGACGTCACATTCTCAAAACTTGCCCAAGCAAAGAAGACGCTGTAGTTTTGAAAAAATAATCAAGATATCAGAACTGCTACATATAGGATTATAGCAAAGTACTTGAAGTTCCTTCAAGCCATTAAATCAAACAGAAGATGCATTAACCATCCCTGCAATGTTATTTTAAAGATTCCAAAGATTTGGAGGTGGTTATGCTGCAAAGGACAGATGAAAATACCGGGCGTGCCATGAAGAAGTACCCACTTTTGGCAGGCAGGATAAATCGTACACGAGACCGATTTTGAAAATGGATGACTTTCCCTTTAGCCAAAATTCTGAATTATACTTAACGAATTTATTTTTTATTTTTGATCGGGCTGCTTCCCAAGTTATAGGTGATTTATTGAAAAGTATTGGCTTGGAAGCAGCCTAAATCGATCCATAAACCGCCGATCAAATTTTCGGATTTTGTATGTCGCACCCGGTACAGTAAAACCCTGCGTATAAGAACCTAGTGGATTAAGAACCTGCAGGTTGAAATTGTCCAATTAGACTACCATTTTATAAGAACCAATCCATTGTATTCATTGTTTAAGAACCCAGGCTGACTTGCAAAATTGTAGGTTCTTATACGCGGGTTTTTACTGTATTTGATATCCAGGTCAGGCAAATCAAATGCGAACTCGAACAGTGTGATTGCAATGTAAGCACAATTTAGAAACCAGTGAGTTTCTAACCAGTCAAACGTACGTTATTTTTTCAGCATAGTTCCTAAATCTTTAAAAAAAGTCGGTGTAAATTTGTTTTACTTATTGTGTGTTTAGATTATATATGATAGGGTTCTAAATCTTTCTTTGAAAAGGGCAGTTTGGAACACAAATGTTATACAGGGTGTCCCAAAAAAATTGTGCCCCATTTGCCTGCAGATTGTGACGAAACGGAAAAAGATTCTCGCCAAACCTTTGGATGATCTTGCTCTTCAGATGTTAAATTAAAATTTGCTACCATCCCCGTAAAAATCCGTTGAACAATGATGGAGCTATGATCTTCAGAAGACCAAATTTGTCTGATGACTGAAACCAGCGGTCGGCCATTTTGTCTTACTATTTTGCAGCGATAAACAGCTTCATTGATGAACCCAAACAGAATTTTCCAATGCCATAACTCTCGCAAAAATCGAAATAATCATCAAGGAGTTCATTGTCATTTTTGCGAGAGCTATGAAATTGGGGCTCTTTCAGTTCATCCATGAAGCTGTTTATCCCTGCAAAATAGTAAGACAAAATGGCCGACCGCTGGTTTCAGTCATCAGACAAATTTGGTCTTCTGAAGATCATAGTTCCATCATTGTTCAACGGATTATTACGGGGATGGTAGCAAACTTTAATTTAACATCTGAAGAGCAAGATCATCCACAGGTTTGGCAAGAATCTTTTTCCATTTCGTCACAATCTTCAGGTAAACGGGGAACAATTTTTTTGGGACACTCTGTATGTCTTGATAACTTTACCCAATTTAAATAATTTAAAATGAAATGAAATGAAATTTATTCATAATTTACAATGCACTATCTTAATTTCAAACAAAGAATTTGCGAATGCCCGCTTCCATGGGCTTTGGCTAACATTATAGTTGAGTGGCTCAATTTGATACACTTCTCAACCATCCAAATTGTAAATAAAAAATTTCTTAGCTTCGGCATTGCTTTCTAATGATAACGAAACTGTTGAAATGGCTCTCCCATTCGTGCTAGACATCAAAAACTCAAAATCTACATGATAGTGAACAGTCAATTTTTGGCTGTTTCTAGGCAAATCGAGAAATAAAACATTTGGCTAATTCCTGCTGATTTCAAAAGGAGATAATGCCCCTACGATTATGAGAAAAATCTTGAAACTTAAGTTGAAGCCTCAGTAAGATGATCAATTTAATATTTGCAGATTAGTTGCATTGCCTTTTCTGTACTTTTCAAACTGTGGATACCTTTTTTGGCTCACCCGGTATTTATTCAAGTTTCCATCTTTCCATAGCTATTGCATGCTGCTTCGTGATTGGACTGGCTGCATTCAGTATTTTGTTATTTCCACTGACTGACCCTTCGTATTTTTCAAGTATTTATTGGCCTAAAGAATTTTTATAATCTTATAGCTACAATGTAGACTTATGACGTGAATCGTTGTTTTCGCATCTCACCCAACATCATTTTGATACACAACTTTATTGAATTGAATTTGCCTTTTCGCTTAAACTACGAGTCATAACGCCACTACTCAAAACCAGGACAAACGGCTCCACCCATAATTAAGGTGGAACCCCCCTAATTCACCATCTAAAATTTGGAAAAATTATTTTATCCCCGGGGGGGCACTTTACCAAATTGGTTGGGGACGTGCCATCGAAGCTCCAAAAACATACCCGTTCCTTACACCAATTTTTCGAAAATGTATACCCGACCTTATACCAAATTTTCGAAAAAGTATACCCGACTTTATACCAAATTTTTCAAAAATGACCTATTTATTTGTACTTTATACCAAAATCGTGAAAATCGATACCGTTCCTTATACCAAAATCGTGAAAATCGATACCGTTCCTTATACCAAAATCGTGAAAATCGATACACTTCCCGATGGCACGTCCCCAGTACCCAAAATATACATAGTGCCCCCCCGGGATTTTATCCATATTACGTTTCAAATTTATTCAAGAATCAAGTATCAATTCCATCAGGACATTACCTGGGGCCTTTTTATATAAAATTTCAATAAACTGAAAGGTGGTTGAGATTTTTGTCCTTAGCAACGGCTTAGCAACGGAGAAACAAACATTAAAATAATTTGGACTGATCCAAAACACGGCTCTTTCAGGATCCTAGAGCCGATTCCTCCATTTACAGCCTCTTTCTGAGTGAGGAAAATCCTAAAATGACAAAGTTTGCTGTAGAAGTCAATAGCACAGTTTAACATGGGAAATGGGGGTCGGAGAAGTAAATCTAAAGCAAGAAAATGAAGATGTTATGGTAATATGTGTACTAACTAGTGGTGGGTTAGGATGTGAAAGAGTCAAGAGGACGATGTGCATGCAGCAGCCACTTGACTTAGGCCACAAACAGATTGCAGGACAAGAAGACGACGATGATTATGATTTACCTCGTGGTGCAAAGAAGACCAAACTGTCCATAGAAGAGGGGTTCCAACAAGATTTTGGAGACAAATATTTTCCTCTTATTGACTTTTCTGTGCACCAAAAGAAACTTTATGTTGACCATGTTTGAGGAAAAGGAGTGTGAAACCAAGGCTGTGCTGGGCCCTGGAATATTTCAGCTTTTAGTGAACATTCTTACATAACTGAACTAGATTTTTGTGTTTCTGGTTTTCAAAGTGTGATATCTCAAAACAGCCTTTTTGAACTTTGGGAAAATCTCAAAATTTTATGTAATATTATTTTGGCCTGAAGTTTTGCATGCTTATTTGTTTCATCTTCAGACACGTTCTGAGCTAAAAAAATTATTGTGGGACACTACATTTTCTCTGTTATAGGCATTTGGAACTTGTCCGCAAAATGGAAATACGGAAAACAGCTGTAAAATAAAGAAAAATTTGAATTTTCTTGAAATTTTTAGTTCAGATATGGAATGCCATAGCGGACAAATGTCAATACTTCAATATTGTTATCAACTGTCAAATTTGCATTTTTCGACTTAAATATTTGACCACGGGGGGGGTTCTTCCATAGTAAAGGTACCTGGGGATGTGCCGCCCTCAAGGGTATACTTTTTCGGACTGCTAGTCTAGCCAAGGGTATGCTTTTTGGCAATTTTAGTCTATGCCAGTCTAGGCAAGGGTATGATTTTTGGCAATTTTCGTTCAGGAAAGGCCAAATTTTCTTAATTTGTGTCTAGAAACCCAAAATTTTGGCGATTTTGGCCTAGAGAAGGCGAAATTTTGGTGATTTGTGCCTAGAAAACGGCAAATTATGGCACTTTTGGTCTAGAAATTAGTCTAGCCAAGGGTATCATTTTCACAAAAATTGGTCTAGCCAACGGTACCATTTTGAAGATGCTGGCGGCACACCCCTATCCGAAATTTGGCCAAGAACCCCCCCCCCGTGTATTTGACCCATAATTTTTGACTGAAAATTTTTGACTCTAAATATTTGATCATAGATTTTCGACTCAAAATATTTGACTCTAAGTATTTGACTCATAAGTATTTGACAATAGATTTTTGACTCAAAATTTTTGACCCAAAATAATTGACCCTAAATTTTCGAATCAAAACTTTTGGTTCAAAATGTCACACTAAACTAGGAGGCACATTTTATGTCAACCTCTAAAAAAGTGGGAATTTTTCCTTTCTGGCTCATGTTGTAAGAATAACGGTGGACCAAAATTTATACCACCGTTATTCTTACTACACAGAAGGCACATTTTATGTCAACCTCTAAAAAAGTGGGAATTTTTCTTTTCTGCCTTCAAGTCTTACTCATGTTGTAAGAATAACGGTGGACCAAAATCTAAACCACCGTTATTCTTACTACACAGAAGGCACATTTTATGTCAACCTCTAAAAAAGTGGGAATTTTTCTTTTCTGGCTTCAAGTCTTACTCATGTTGTAAGAATAACGGTGGACCAAAATCTATACCACCGTTATTCTTACTACACAGGAGGCACATTTTATGTCAACCTCTAAAAAAGTGGGAATTTTTCTTTTCTGTCTTCAAGTCTTACTCGTGTTGTAAGAATAACGATGGACCTAAAATCTATACCACCGTTATTCTTACTACACAGGAGGCACATTTCATGTCAACCTCTAAAAAAGTGGGAATTTTTCTTTTTCTTTCTTCAAGTCTTACTCATGTTGTAAGAATAACGGTGGCCCAAAATCTATACCACCGTTATTCTTACTTTTACCGTTATTAGTACTAATTTCTTATAAACTAGTTTCTTATATAAAAACGCGTAGATGTGTAGATGCACAAAGATTGTAATTTATATTGTTTTGTTTAGTATGTGCCTATGCATTAACCTTAAATTTGAAACCCCAGAATTAAGAACTTGGCCATGCTTAAAGACTCTGCGCTAACCAGCAGCCTTTGTGCGCATTCTTTGCAAAACCAAATAAACAACATTCTTATTCGGACAAAAGTAGGATGGAACGTGCAAGTTTTCATGTTTGCAAGTTTTCATGGAACGTGCAAGCTGACAGGAAACTCGGCATTGAAAAATTCAATATGTCGTATTGTGGTATAGTTTCACTGCGCAGGGGCTGCTGGTTAGCGCAGTGTCTTTAAAAAGTGATGGTTCTTATTTATGTGCGGGTTTTTACTGAAGCTGAAACGTATATTGTTTTACTGCGTGTCAGTACTCAGTATGTCAGCTCCACCCCAATGGTTGATGGGGGGACAAAAGAGAATCGCAGCTGCAAATATCATGTCTCGTGAACAGCATCTTGTGGCTTGTGTTAAATTTTAACAAAATACGACTACAAGAAGGCACGGCTTAAATTCAAGGCCTCTATCTACTGTATAGATGGCACTAGTCTGGCACAAAGTCGTTGTGTGGCTTTTCGCCTTGCTCTCCGCTTTGCTCTCCGTTTGCAGTAGTGGAGACGCAACACAAAACGGAAGCTTTGTCGAGGCATGTGACAGAGATGTGTACTGCAAAGGGTACGTTTTGGATAAAGTGCAAATGTCGAAAGCATTTGGAGATGCAAAAACATTTGTTGATATGCCAATGAAGGAAGACCCAAGCAAGATTATTACTCCACTGACAGCGAAGTTGAAAAACAGCAAAAATGCAAAGGAAATCAAATCTATAGTCGAAGAACATTTCAGTAAAACCGGAACTGAATTATCAAATTTCAAGCCAACAGATTGGACCGAAGACCCCGTTGCTTTCAAAGAGATTCTAGATCCTAAATTGCGTGAATGGGCAAAAGAGCTGAATAGAAGATGGAAAATATTAACAAGAAAGATAAAGAACGAAGTTAGGATTAATTCACAAAGAAACTCTCTCATTTATTCAAAGAACCCATTTGTTGTACCAGGCGGCAGATTCAGGGAGTTTTATTACTGGGACACTTATTGGGTGATGAAAGGGCTGCTGCTCAGTGACATGACCACAACTGTCAAGGGAATGCTTGAAAATTTTGTTGAACTGGTCAAGGTTTATGGTTTTGTGCCAAATGGGGGGCGTGTTTATTATCTAAATAGGAGCCAGCCCCCTTTTTTGACCTTGATGGCGTTTGAATATTGGCAAAAAACAAACGACATTGATTTTATTATTAAGATTCTGCCATATTTAGAGAAGGAATATGAATTCTGGATGACACAAAGAGTTGTCACAGTGAATGGGGCGCATGGGTTCAAAGGGAAACATACAGTAAATAGGTACTCAACTCCTATGGGATATCCCAGACCAGAATCATACTGGAACGATGTAGAAACTGCTGAAAAAGCAGGACTGAACAAAAGCTCTACAGAACAAAGTAAGAAACTCTATGCCCATATTGCATCTGCTGCTGAAAGTGGTTGGGACTTTTCTTCAAGATGGTTTGCTTACTCTGGGAAACATGCCATGACTATGATGTCCATCAAAACTCGAGACATCATCCCAGTCGACCTTAATTCCATTTTATGTAAGGTTGAGAAGTCTTTACAAACTTTTAATGAGGCAGCAGGCAACAAGACGAAGGCGAAAGAACATCAGAATAAATTTGAGCAACGGGTTGTATCCATGAGCGAGGTTTTTTGGGATGAAAAGAGAAAGCAGTGGCTTGATTTTGATTTATCTGCTAAAAAACACCGATCTCCTTTCTACGTGTCGAACATTTCTCCAATATGGGCAGATTGCTATGGCAATAATGCAACCCGTGCAAAAGAGGCTGTGGAATCGATAATGAGACAAGGACTACTTGATTTTGTGGGAGGAGTGCCAACGTCATTAAATAACACTGGGGAGCAATGGGATTACCCAAATGCCTGGCCACCTCTACAAGATATTATGGAAGTATCTTTACGCAAAGTTGGTAAAATGCATGGTAGAGATCTCGCATTTGAATTGGCAAGGAAATGGATTGAAACTAATTATTTGAGCTGGAAACAAACGGGGCATATGTACGAAAAGTATGATGCTAATATTAGGGGTAAGCCAGGCCATGGTGGGGAGTATGGGGTTCAAGTTGGGTTTGGGTGGACGAATGGGGTAGTGTTGTCGTTTTTGCAACGTTATGGTGATCGTCTTAAAGCCCCACAATTGATGAGCAGTTGTTGCACAAGTAGGATTGATTTGACTGTAATCTTGGTTTCCATTATGACAATTATAGACTTTGCTTATCATAAGTAATAAGAGCTGACAATCCTGAAGGGCGTTCTATTGTTTATTTTTCCCAATTTTATTTTGCGACAAATCCCAAGCAGTCTTTGTATACACAGTACACAATCGATAGTAAATATCCCATTCCCAGTATAATCTTTTTTCGCGAGAAACTCTTTATAAGAACCCTCAAGAACCCAAGAAACTTTCAGCACTCATATAATGAGAATTTTAAGAAATACATTCAGTGCTTGGTCCAACTGTTGGTACATATTATTGATATTGATGATACTTTGTATTGATTTTCCCAGTCCCCGTTCGTCAAATTCCTGTACCTGGGGGGGGGGGGGGNATTGGCAAGGAAATGGATTGAAACTAATTATTTGAGCTGGAAACAAACGGGGCATATGTACGAAAAGTATGATGCTAATATTAGGGGTAAGCCAGGCCATGGTGGGGAGTATGGGGTTCAAGTTGGGTTTGGGTGGACGAATGGGGTAGTGTTGTCGTTTTTGCAACGTTATGGTGATCGTCTTAAAGCCCCACAATTGATGAGCAGTTGTTGCACAAGTAGGATTGATTTGACTGTAATCTTGGTTTCCATTATGACAATTATAGACTTTGCTTATCATAAGTAATAAGAGCTGACAATCCTGAAGGGCGTTCTATTGTTTATTTTTCCCAATTTTATTTTGCGACAAATCCCAAGCAGTCTTTGTATACACAGTACACAATCGATAGTAAATATCCCATTCCCAGTATAATCTTTTTTCGCGAGAAACTCTTTATAAGAACCCTCAAGAACCCAAGAAACTTTCAGCACTCATATAATGAGAATTTTAAGAAATACATTCAGTGCTTGGTCCAACTGTTGGTACATATTATTGATATTGATGATACTTTGTATTGATTTTCCCAGTCCCCGTTCGTCAAATTCCTGTACCTGGGGGGGGGGGGGGTTGCCGATATCAAAGGTATGTATGGGGATTTGCCACCCTAAAGGGTATACTTTTTCGAGGTTGTAGCTTAGCCAACTCGAGGGTTTGGTTTTACAAGTTTAGTCCGAACATTGCCTGAACTAAAACGCCTAAATGAGAAACGATACCCTTGTTCCGAACAAGGGCATCGTTTCTCATTTAGGCGTTTTAGTTCAGGCAACTGTAAAAATTTCGGGAAAATTGATCAAGGCAAGGTTATCTTTCATAAAAATTGGTCGAGAGAACAATGCTCTGTTAAAATTTGGGCAGCACATCCGTATCCTAAATTTAGCCAAGAGCCATCCTCCATGCCCTAGGAATGGAATCCCAGTCCCCTCGCATGTTTTCGAATCCCTTTTTCTTCGCATGGTGTCAGTAGTTTTGGCAACCATGTTTTGAAAACCTCATTTCGCTGTAAATGTAGCTGATATGTTATTGATTTTTGCCCAGTAGGTGATTTTTATGTTGTACGTGATGCAGTATTAATTTTATCAAAATCTTTTATTCAGATAGTTTTCAGAAATCTTTCATTCTTTGGAGTTACTCTTTGGCTCATTCTGTTTTACCCCCTCTGTTCAGAACCCTCTAAGCTTGCCGTAAGAAAGACGGGCTAACAAGCAAGCTCCATGAATTTCAAATCTATGTCTTGTCTTTGAAATCTATATTTACATTTAGTGTCTCCTGACTTATGACCTTGCGTCCCTTGTTTCCCTGCGTTCCCGCTAAGAAAGGCAATTTGACGATATTTTCCCGCCATTTCTTAGCGACTAGATCCAGGCGTCTTTGCTTGTTCTGTGTTATCCGTACCGGCTTACGTGACTGGAAGTAAATAAGATAAAGATCTAGAAATAGTTAATCAGATTTATATTTCTTTTTCGTAGTTTGTTTTTGCCTTTCTTTGCTTACTTCNGCCGTAAGAAAGACGGGCTAACAAGCAAGCTCCATGAATTTCAAATCTATGTCTTGTCTTTGAAATCTATATTTACATTTAGTGTCTCCTGACTTATGACCTTGCGTCCCTTGTTTCCCTGCGTTCCCGCTAAGAAAGGCAATTTGACGATATTTTCCCGCCATTTCTTAGCGACTAGATCCAGGCGTCTTTGCTTGTTCTGTGTTATCCGTACCGGCTTACGTGACTGGAAGTAAATAAGATAAAGATCTAGAAATAGTTAATCAGATTTATATTTCTTTTTCGTAGTTTGTTTTTGCCTTTCTTTGCTTACTTCTTTGTTTTTTCTTTTTGTTAGTCCTAAGAGAGGCTTTGCATGTGAAATCGAGGCGAAGCGGGCAGTTTGTTTTCTAGTTTCGTTTGTGGTCAAAACAAACTTAGGCCCATTCATAATTTAGCAGTAGGAACGCATCTTGTCTCGTAACTATGGACTGTGTGAGTACATTCGCAGAGCAATATTAGAACAACATGGCAGATAAGAAAGGTGAAGTAAAATGGTTAGCAGGCCGGCAACCTCAAGAATGGCAAGAAATTCAACCTGCAGTAGATCCAAAATATTCAAAAATGGGAGAACGAATCAGGCACATCACTCCCAGCGCTTTTCAATGCTCGATGTTTTGTGGTGGGAAGCAGTGCAAGTATGATAATCCAGCAAAGTGGAAAGAGGAAGACATGGCAATAAGAGGCCTTTATTCATCATGGTACAGTATTGCTTAACTTCAATTTATCAGGGAAGGCCTTTTTGTACGTATATCGTTGTAACACATCCTCTTTTCTCATATGCTGAGTGATCTGATAGTATTATGTACAGAAGAAAATTACTGCTAGCAGTTTTAAAATAAAGCAACGCTAAGCAAAATAAACAAAGGGGATTTAGCACTAATTAAATGTAACAATGATTGAAATTTCATTCCTCGTGGAGCAAGAAGACGGAGATTTCAGCCCTATATGATGGTGAATTTAAACCCAGGGCTGAAAATTCCCTTTGTAATCAACAAAAGCATAGTGACACAAGTCAAGTCATTCACCAGAGGAGGGAGCTGGAATTTCACCATGGGCAAGGGGGCTGAAATCCTGACCCTAATGATATTATAGTGAAAACTCCCATGTAATCTGGCCCTTAGTACTGTGATTAACAAGGAGCATTTTCAGCTAATAATAAGGTATGAAAGATAAATGGCAGCTTAGCTTAGTTGGTAATAAACAGCAATTTCAATCTCAAAACTGTTTTATTGACTAGAGTTGTCAATCTAAACCAAGTTATATTAGAAACTCAAATATCATCACCACCTGGCCCATACACAGGTATTTTCAAAAAGTGCTGTTTTGAATGTGTCATGTTGCCTAATTCATATCAAATGAAAACATGTTGTATTTTCTCTCAATATTTCAGCAGGTGCCCTTAAAACATTCAGATGCTCCTGCAAAATTTTTAATCAAATATTTATAATATTCACATTGAAATTTAAAGTGCTAATCTAAAGTGGTCATCTCAAACAACATTCCATTACCATTATGATGGTTTTTTTTACAGTTATACAGTATGTTAGTCAGTCCATTTTGTTGAAAAAAATGTAGCAGTTATATAGTTTTTGTCATATTATAGGCAAGACACATATTTCAATTGCAGCTTTATGTACAAGTCAAATCGATGATCTTCTTGCAAGCTTGGCAGTTTCTTTAAATCTGTACAGGGCTTGCCAATTTTTATTTGTGAATCAGCAATGAAGATACGTTGCAATTTATAAATGCTTTAAATATTGTTACAGCACAGCAAGTAATAGATTTCCAGAAGTAGAAGAAATAGAAACAGGTTCTGTGGGTTCTGTAGTTGTTTGATGCAAAAAGGTTAGAAGATGCATTCCAAAGCCAAGCAGGAGGCATCAAAGCAACTCGTTACCCATGAACAAACACCTGTCTCTGCTAACATGTCTTATTGTAAAGTTACAGCAGGAACAGTATTTCAAAAATGAAAGTGACACAGAGGTTACACATGCATTCTAAAGCTAAATTATGTGTCATGTTTTAATTATGAGTTCTTTCTCGTAGGATTACAGAAAATATCTTGGCAATGGGCAGACCATCATCATATGCAATAAAAGAGTTCTCTGTTATAGACCAGTTCAAAGCGTAAGTACCATATCACAATTACATTTGAAAATAGTTTTCAAAAATGGAAATTTTAGGAAAAATTATGGTGAGACTGAGTTTTTAGACGATACACTGTAGTTACTGCCACGAGAGCAGAACTGAAGGAAGTTATTTAAAAACTCAGTCTCACCATAATCTGCGAAAAGTCAGTCAAAATAGTCATAGACATTTGTATGTACTATTAAAAAGGAGTATTTAAGGTACTATGTATATTTCAACCAATAAAAGTCTTGAAAAGTTCCTGGACCAAGTTGGAGCAATGCTGCTCAGCAGAACAATAACATCTTACTGTGTCAGCTTGGTAATTCTTTGAAACTTAAACTTTTTGTCATCATTTGATGTGAAGTCCCAAAATGGATAGTATGTAGTGATTGCATCCTACATTCGATTTGGCTTTTTCCAACATGTTTTAAGTTCACATGGAATGACACTTCGCAAATATCTACTGAGGAATTTTGTTTCATTCTTCAGAAAAAATATCAAAGCAGTCATGAACTTGCAGCATCCAGGGGAACATTCTAGTTGTGGATTTGGACTGGAAGAAGGAGGATTTTCTTACATCCCACAAGAATTCATGGATCAGGATGGTGAGTTATTACTTCAACAGTACCTGGTCTACCTTAGATTAGTGAGCTCCAAATGTTGACTTGAAATACTACAATCCTAGACAAAACTCGTTGAGACAAATGCGTTTTGTGTTGAAAGACCCCCCTGCCTGCAAACTACTACATTCCACTGCTAAAGACCCCCCTCCCCCCATTGCAATGTTGGTTTGATTGAAGAACACATAGTTATAAAATCATCTATGACATTTCCGTCATCTTCCAACATTGCAATGGGGGGCGGGGGGGGGGGGTCTTAACTCGGAATTTCCTCCAAAAAGCAAAGTGTCTCAAGAGTTTTGGCTAAGATTGTAGATCTAGCTGAAATATGGTATTGTTAAGCTTGTACGCAGCACCCAATTTTTTCATGGAAACTATGCCAAGTTGCATGTTGCCATATTGTCAGGTTTCAATGCAAATTTATGAAATCAACAAGTTTTTGTGTGCTCTTCAGTCCCATTGTGCAAAACATGGAACATCAACATACTATATCCATTAAAATCTAGGTTTGCCCCTTTCTATGGTTTTAGGAAGTTGAGATCTTGGAAGGATCCATATTTTGGCTATCTTTTAATTTGTAAGAGATAAGAAAATGGTTGCATATAGTTAGCTGAATTGGTTGCACTCAGAATAGAATCTTTACAGGCTCTTCTTTTCCAAAACTTGATGTAAAGCCCACTGATTTATGCTTTCCTTTTGTCGATTATTACTGATACTAGATTTTCAAAATATTTTGCTTCCAAGCTCTTTTCTTATCTTGCAAAGAATTTTGAGGGCCTACTATGCCTATGTGACAAATTATTGCAAG
This sequence comes from Aurelia aurita, assembly GCA_004194415.1. NCBI lineage: Eukaryota > Metazoa > Cnidaria > Scyphozoa > Semaeostomeae > Ulmaridae > Aurelia > Aurelia aurita. The sequence continues at coordinate 417,898 of REGM01000036.1, forward strand.
TAGGGATGTCAAAAGACATGCCAAGTTTAAAAAGGACATAAATTGCAGACTTTGCCATCTTNTCATGGAAACTATGCCAAGTTGCATGTTGCCATATTGTCAGGTTTCAATGCAAATTTATGAAATCAACAAGTTTTTGTGTGCTCTTCAGTCCCATTGTGCAAAACATGGAACATCAACATACTATATCCATTAAAATCTAGGTTTGCCCCTTTCTATGGTTTTAGGAAGTTGAGATCTTGGAAGGATCCATATTTTGGCTATCTTTTAATTTGTAAGAGATAAGAAAATGGTTGCATATAGTTAGCTGAATTGGTTGCACTCAGAATAGAATCTTTACAGGCTCTTCTTTTCCAAAACTTGATGTAAAGCCCACTGATTTATGCTTTCCTTTTGTCGATTATTACTGATACTAGATTTTCAAAATATTTTGCTTCCAAGCTCTTTTCTTATCTTGCAAAGAATTTTGAGGGCCTACTATGCCTATGTGACAAATTATTGCAAGTAGGGATGTCAAAAGACATGCCAAGTTTAAAAAGGACATAAATTGCAGACTTTGCCATCTTTTGTCAGAGAATGCAGAAACAACTTCTCCACTCCATGAAACACTTTAATACTTCTTTCCTAGCACCACATGAACCATAACTCTGTTTTGTCTTTGTTGTGTTCTGCTTTTGGAAACAGTCCTTTAGGATTTTACTCTTCTGCTTTCTTTATATTTGCAGATTAAGCAAAATGAGCCTCCATTATGAAATAAAGGAACTTTATAATCCCTGTTTTATTTAACTGTGGCAGCAGTATAAACAGTTTAGTTTGTGCACTGTCTTTGGATGTTGGGATTACTTTCTCCCACCTTATTTTAAAATCCTCATTTTACAAATGCATATTGGGGTCACTGTGGTTTGCAATGTTTGAAAAGAAACAGATTTTTCAAATATGGAGCTTAAAAATCAACATATTTTAAATGAGATTTCTCTTTTGTGGGCTCATTATTGATTCGTTAGCCACCACCATTTTCAATTTAAGTATCTGTCAGCTTGCAAAGCTTTTCACACGTTCCAGAGAATTATATAAAAGGGCCATCTCCTTTCACATTGGTATCATTAACCCCACACACCAAGCATGCTACACAACGCAATATTTTGTTGGCCATTCTTTATCAGATTCAAACTAATGATATTGCCCTTGCATTCAGTAGATTTACTTTTGCCTTAATAAAATAAGTTATGATAGATAAGATGCATACAGTATTTCTGTGAAGCTCTAAGAGCGCCTTTACATGAGGAAACTCAGCCCGTGCTGAGTTTCANGCAGCACCCAATTTTTTCACGGAAACTATGCCAAGTTGCATGTTGCCATATTGTCAGGTTTCAATGCAAATTTATGAAATCAACAAGTTTTTGTGTGCTCTTCAGTCCCATTGTGCAAAACATGGAACATCAACATACATCCATTAAAATCTAGGTTTGCCCCTTTCTATGGTTTTAGGAAGTTGAGATCTTGAATGATCCATATTTTGGCTATCTTTTAATTTGTAAGAGATAAAAGAAAATGGTTGCATATAGTTAGCTGAATTGGTTGCACTCAGAATAAAATCTTTACAGGCTCTTCTTTTCCAAAACTTGATGTAAAACCCACTGATTTATGCTTTCATTTTGTCGATTATTACTGATACTAGATTTTCAAAATATTTTGCTTCCAAGCTCTTTTCTTATCTTGCAAAGAATTTTGAGGGCCTACTATGCCTATATGTGACAAGTTATTGCAAGTAGGGGTGTCAAAAGACATGCCAAGTTTAAAAAGGACATAAATTGCAGACTTTGTCATCTTTTGTCGGAGAATGCAAAACAACTTCTCCACTCCATGAAACACTTTAATACTTCTTTCCTAGCACCACATGAACTATAACTCTGTTTTGTCTTTTTGTGTTCTGCTTTTGGAAACGGTCCTTTAAGATTTTCCTCTTCTGCTTTCTTTATATTTGCAGATTAAGCAAAATATGTATAGCATGAGCCTCCATTATGAAATAAAGGAACTTCATAAGCCCTGTTTTATTTAACTGTGGCAGCAGGATAAATATTTTAGTTTGTGCACTGTCTTTGGATGTTGGGATTACTTTCTCTCAGCTTATTTTAAAATCCTCATTTTACAAATGCATGTTGGGGTCACTCTGGTTTGCAATGTTTGAAAAGAAACAGATTTTTCAAATATGGAGCTTAAAAATCAACAACATATTTTAATGAGATTTCTCTTTTGTGGGCTCATTATTGATTCGTTAGCCACCACCATTTTCAATTTAAGTATCAGCTTGCAAAGCTTTTCACACTTTCTAGAGAATTATATAAAAGGGCCATCTCCTTTCACATTGTTATCATTCTTTTAAGCATTCCTTGTCTTGATTTTCAAAACCCCACACACCAAGCACGCTACACAACGCAATATTTTGTTGGCCATCCTTTATCAGATTCAAACTAATAATATTGCTCTTGCATGCAGTAGATCTACTTTTGCCTTAATAAAATAAGTTTTGATAGATAAGATGCATACAGTATTTCTGTGAAGCTCCAACCTGAAACTGAAATAGTTATTAAAGATAAATTTCAAAAGTCTTGGCACATGAATTTTGTGTTTCAGAAAATGAATTCTATTTGGATCATTTGAAAAGTCCTCCAAAAAGTACGTCTTTTGACGACCGTGGGGAGGGCCTCTCATGGCAACTGTTTATTTCAACTTCATGTTAGTCCTGTGAAAAACTGGATATTCGATTCTTTTCAAAGCTTCGTTTAAGTGCCAAGAATTTTGAAACTTATAGTAATAGTGCTCTTATTATTGTCTTGAAATTGATAACTTACGTTATTTTTTTATTTTGCAGTTTTTTTCTACAACTTTGGCTGGTAAGTTGACACAAAAAAATTTCTTTATTGGAACCATTGAACTATCGTTCTACTTCACTGTTATATGATCAATTGATGATTTGTCGTTACTGTGCCGTTGATTATAGCAACCTCATTCCAAGAGCGTGTTGATGTAATTGCTACTCTGTAAAACTTTAGATATCGTTTGGGTCATCATGACCATTTGCAGTTTAATCGGATCCCGCTAAAACCAAGATTCATCTGCCCTGAATTAAGTATGATTCATCAACAACAAGATTCATCTGCCCGAAAAATATAATAAATTAAGGCTCACTACATTTTTTGCCTCCAATAGCAGTGTTGCTTTCTTCTATTTGCTTGGGAAGAACCGTTGCTGCAGCAATAGTAGCACACCTCGAAATTTTCTGTTTAGTGGAGATTTGTTCTAGCACAACAAAAGCTACGATATGTGCATTTTTGTCAAAAACAGACACAGTGAACAGAGACAACGTGTGGAAATACTGGAAGCCAAAATCTAAATTTGCCGACGGAAATTCTTTGTCAGTGATTCATAAAGTCTAATAGATTTCTTATATGATACAAAGAGAATCAACTCTAACTTCAGCTAAATAAACTTCAGCTAAACCTACTGTTACTGGATGTCTCTATGATGCAAAGCAAAGAATGCAAAATTCTTTAAGTAGAGACTGTTTCCTTATGAGGTATTTTTTGAATAACAAATCATATTCCATCTTTAGGGATGACTATGGTGTTCGAGCATTACAGTCAATTTTGGATATGGTAAAAGTGATGGATTTTGCTTTGATGGATGGTAAGGTATGTAGCGTGGTTAACTTACCATCTTCATTTGTTCAACTTTGTTTAAAGGATGACGAACTCTATTCATAATAAAGGATTGGGTTCTGCAACCAATGAAAGGCTCAGTCAAGAGCGCTATGACCAGTTACCGAAGTATCGAATGACCAATGAATAGGTTTCCCAATTAATCCTACTTCGTTAAACAAATTAAAGGACTGATTTGTCATCTGTTGACCTTTTCAACCAGGGAAGGTCCATACGGTCTACTGATAAGCAAGTGAGTTTTCATATTTTAAGAAGGTTACATTATTCAAAACCTTGATTATATTTTGAAGTTTATGTGCATGACAATCATTGGAACTTTTTTTCAAATTTTGATTTACATGTACCGGGTGACCCAAAAAAGCTGTGCCCTGTTTGTATGGTTGCTGTGGAGGGGCTGTAACTTCTATTGTCCTAGTTTTTAAACAGTTGCATAGGATATGCTTCAACTTACATTTTGAGACCTTGTTTGAGTCATCCTGACAAGTGGTTGCTGATTTAGGGTACAGGAAAGGCAAAATAAGTGGTTTCTTCAAAAATAGCACTTCCTTTGTTCTCCAGCAATGTCAAAATCCGGAAAATTTTAGAAAGAAAGGGTTCTAGCGTTGTATTAAAAGTTTGATTACATTTTTAAGAGGGTTGATAGTGTTGTCAGATCAGTTATATGTTAGCTACACAAGTATTATCAGTTTAAAGGAGTCTGATAAGTGGTTTGACAGCTACAGACTTGCAAGAATTGTATTAATTTTTAAGCAGTGTATTTCATTTTCTAGGTTGCAATTCATTGTCACGCTGGTCTTGGTCGCACTGGGGTTTTAATCGCTTGTTATTTTGTTTATTCCCAACGAATGGGAGCAAATGAGGTAAGCTGCTCGGGAAGTCTTCCTTCTGGGATCACCAAAGTCGGGTATACCGTTCTGATATTATTGGCGATTTTGCTTGGAAGCTGCTTCACGGATAGCCTGAAAAAACACTACAAATTTCTTATCGCAGTTGAGATAAGAAATTTTAGGAGACATTTGAGACGAACCGTTTACTTGAGACTAAGTTACGGAAAGTTAGAGTAGGGTGGGGCAAACTGGGTCAGATTTGGGCTAAATGGGTCGTTGACAAACTGAAGGATTTTACTGTTATTATGCTTTATTATTAGTTCAAGAAAACCAGTTTCTATCGCGAAGAAAAACAATGTTATCTATCAAAATATAATGTTTTAAACATTGAAAATATACAACCAAGGACATGTTATCTCAGTTTTAGAATAAAGCATTAAGTGACCCATTTTACCCCATTCAGACCCATTTTGCCTCGTTCCACCTTGATAAAATTTGGGGAACATGCTGCAATAAAGGTATGTAGACAATTTTAGAACAGGGGGGCCATTTTCTTGAATTAGTGTCTCAAATATTTTTATGGTCCATGAGCAGCTGCTAACAGGAACCAAAATGTTGAAAAGGTTGTAAATTCACGGAAGTACCTTTGTGATTATCAAACCGTTTTCCGTTTAGAAATTCTAACCTACCCCGGTCCCAATAGTTGTAAATGACTGATCCCTTATTGTAAGAAGAGCTTTGATTTAATATTCGGGCTCATTCAATTCATAAAATTGAATTGAATTGAAAGAACGAGGATGTTTGGGTCAATCTCGCCCCCAGGGTGAGTTCGTTGCTCTACCTACTCTGGGATTGGGATACAAGTGGCCGTTCTGCAATTTGATTGGTTATTGGCAATTTGAGGTCGCATAATTAGCGTTACCTAGCCAACTGCAAATCCATAATGTCTGCTAATCCTCCCTTATTTTGGGCGAATTTGTGCAATGTGTATCAGGGTGCTCACTCGGCTTCGTGATTAGCATAAGACAATATAATAAATAAATGATTAAAGTTCCATAGAATAGCGTAGATGTTAAAATAGCGTAGATGTAGATGTAATTGTGTTTTTTACATCTACACTATTTTATGGTACTTTAATCATTTATTATATTGTCGTTTAATTTTGATGGTACCACTCGTAACAAAGATATTTTTTATTGAATTAGCATAAGACGTAAGAATACCCTGGGAACGAGGTTGTGTTTTGGTGACGTCAAAAGAACGTTTGTCGAGGCTATACGAGTTTGTTAGGCAGTGACTCCGTTTTTTGGGTTTTTAGGCATATGCAACTCCGGTTTGCAGACGAATTTTATGTTTTCTCGTCATTATTTGTCATTTTTGTATTTTCCTTTTCTAGGCCATTCGCACTGTGAGAGCTAGCAGGTGACGAACGTTATCTATTTTGCATCGGTTTACATTAAATTGTGTATTTTATTTAACTATCCTCGCGTATCTAATTCAGAAGCTGAACTTTAGGAAACTTGTACAATTATTGTATAAAGATTTGTGTACAGCATGTCCCAAAAGATCAAAATAAAAGCCCACTTTCAAATTCTATACTTTTTACCTCGTTTAAAAGATTAGAAAACGACACTAGAAACGTCTATTGTAATTTTACGTGGTTTTGACTTTGTTTCTGAATATAAAACCGTCTTGTTTTCGGCTTGCTTTGAAGGAACCTCTTCGGATTCTAACGTCCTCGTGCCATAAATCAGCGATTGCATTTCTGATTTACTCGAAGAAAGTTTCAAACTTTAACCCGATTTGCACTGGGCTTTTTGACTCTTCAGGACCCCCCCCCCCCCTTCAGCCGGAGGCAGTTTTGCAAAGTAACTGGTTCTACTTCTGTAACAGTTGCATAAATTGTGGGGTCCCTCAAGGCTCATGCCTTGGTCCACTATTGTTTCTTATCTATATAAATGATCTACCATACGCATTGCATAAGGGACACGTTACAATCTATGCCGATGACACCACTATTCCCCTTTCATCTAAGAATCCTATTGAACTGCAACACGACCTAAACGATGAACTAATCGTGCTAAAAGAATGGCTACAAGGCAACAAACTTTCATTACATGTTGTTAAAACGCAGGCTCTTGTTATTTGCTCATCTCCAAATATTCGTAAGATCGAAAACCATCCTGATGTCCAGTCATCTTTTATCATGGATAATCTACCGATTGAGAGTTTAAATGATATTAAATATTCTGGGGTCGAATAGATAATCGTCTTAATTTGGACAAGCATATACAGAAAATTAGGACTAAAGCTACTGAAGCTCTTGGACTGATCAAGTACTCTAAAAGATTTCTGAAGCCTGCTATACTTAATAATATGTACAGAGGCATTGTTGAGGCACATTTAAGTTATTGTTGCTCAGTGTGGGGTTACAGCAGTGAAAATAACATTAACATGTTTCAAAAAGTACAAAATATGGCAGCCAGTATCATAACCAACAGCCGATATGATACATATGCAACGCCTCTAATCCACGGTCTTGGATGGCCAACAGTCGATTCAAGCAGCTTATTTATAAAGAAACAGCTTTACTTATGTATAAGTCCTTAAATTCGCTGGCTCTTGATTATTTGTCGTCGATATTCACTAGATGTAGTGAGCGAAATCTGCGCTCGACGGATTTGAATCTAAAAATACCGTTCCTCAGAACAAACACAGGTCAGAAATCATTCTGCTACAAAGGAGCCACCCTTTGGAACAGCCTGGACAGAGCTAGTAAATTAATACCCTCTCTAGGTGCCTTCAAAAATCTGCTGCTCTAAAAAGTCGGATTACGTAGTTGTCCTTTATATCTTGCTTTCTGTTACTTTATTTTATCATGGGTAGTTAGACACTGCAGTTGTACTTACATTGCCTTCACGATAAGAGTGATTCTATTTCCTATCCTTGTGTCAGCCCCCAATTTGAAAGTTCTGTTATTAAGGAGGCTCGCTACCTCCTCCGCAGAACTATATAGATAATTTTTTCCTCCGCAGAAGCATATTTGTTGCAGCGCTTCTCCATAAAAGCACGCATGCAGTGTCTAACCACCCATGATTTTATCTAAATTATTGGCTTTTGTAGTTAAATAGTTTTGTGAGTTATTTTTCTTTACGTAGATTTGATTTTGAACAGGTCAGTTTGAAAACCAGATTTGAATCTGAAACTAATTAGCCTGTATAAATATTTTGAATGATGAAGTGAAATGATGGCGACTAATACTTAGGAACCGTTATAGCTAAAAGGATGGAACTTGGCACAAAGATAAAATGCTCTCCAAGAGAAACCCTAAAAATAGCATTTGTATGTCTTTATTGTATTGCATGTTTACACCGATTGACAAATTGGAATTAGCGGCAGTGTTAATAAGACGCGACTTCGCCTTCAACTTACATTTATTCTTTGTTTGTTTTAGACCCAAAGCCATACAAACAAGAGGACAAATTGCTTGTGTTCGAGATTTTGAAAAGTATCTAAAGCCAATGTGGATTATATTTGCAAACACGTAAGTCAGTTTTCAGTTTTATCACTGCAAGTTTCTTGGTCATTTTTTTATTATTACTTATCTTTATTTGTAATCTGCGTCTTACTTGTATTTCACCTTGTTGTTCATGTATTTGTTTCCTGAAGGCGCATTTTCACTTGAGCAAAACCAGGGAGCGCCGAAGGCGCGGGAGGCGAAACGCGCTAATGTTCGAAAACTCAGGTTTGATGCAGATTTCGAAAACGAGGCAACGAAGTGTATGGTTCTGTTGGTTCTGGTTCACAAAGCGAATGGCGGCGCGATAGTTCGATGGAAGGAAGGACGACATAAAGTTGAACAGATATAGTTCTATACAGAATAAATTGAGGGAAAGAGCTTCCATGGCATATTGGAACTTGATATTAGCATCAGTAGAGTAGCTAACTTTGTCATAAGTCTTACTCGCATTGGCCGAAATAGATTCAAACTTGATTGCATTGGCCTATTATATTTAGAAGTGGTGGTAAAAGGCATGATACGCTCCTTGAAAAATGAGTGAGCAGAAACATAGACATCATGGATTTAAACATCAATCAAGACGACGATTATTTATTGACTGAAAAGGGTTAATCTGGAAAATACTGAACTGAGCTACCCTAATTTTCCACAACTGCAAGCCATCACAAAATGAGGAACATCAAATTTTAAATAACGTATATATGCACATACACCTGCACTGCAATGAGGATTTGATTTGAGGATTTCATGTACCATTTTTCCAAATAGACGCTAGGACGATGATGCTCAGCAGGAACCACACACTTAGTAAAAGGTAGTTTGATGCAGAGCAACTGAAACTAATTTTGTTAGAGGCCTATGCCAACAAAATGGCGTTTGATTTTTGTTTGGGGCTTGAGGCCTAAGCTGTCAGACCACCTCCCCCTAAATTCAGGGCCAAGGAATTGATCTTCAGTGTTCATGCAGTTTGACACTTCTACTAGGCTTCCAAGGAGGTAGTATTTCAGTGAATGTAAAGCTATATTGTTGTTGAAGAATAACTTTATGTACTAATAATGTTTTGGAAATTTTTCATTACCTTTCCTAAATTGTTGGCCTAGCAACTACCCATTCCCCCCTTCAAAATAAAATAAAAAATAATGTGTTGGCAGCTTTTTGAGAGAAAATTAACAAGTGGCAACTGCAGACAGGCTGACCATGTTGATATGTTTGTAATGTTCTAAAGGCTATACTGTATGTCATCAAGCCACAACATGTCCTCATCCCACAGAGAACTGTCAACAAGTTAACTTTTTCCTCTCCCTCTGATAACTTTCTCTCTTTTGTTGGAGGTCTCCTACAATAGGCCCTTTTCACCTAACTCCAACTGTCCCTCTTATGTATATGCTCAGTGTTTACCTCATGTTGTGTTACAGACTTCAGGAGATAGAGAAAATTACAATAAATACAAACATTTTCTGATGTTGATTTCGAGTATCAAATGGCAATGATCTGGTATATACCATACAATCTGTTATTTTTAGCTACTTCTAATTTTTAATAGTTTTGTCTGTAAAAGGTGGCACATACATATATTTTTCTTTTCTTTGCAAATTAGTATTTAACATAGAATTAAATAGAGTTTTGCTTGCAATAAATACTGATCCGTTCCCTGTTACAGCATGTAGTCAATTATTTTCATCAATTCTTGCTTTACTTTCAACAATTGGTAATTGCGTAAATTCAAAGCATTTAATTCACAGTCTTGATGTAAACATTCTGACACACGGAACGTTTGGTTTCTTTGCAAGTTGCTCAATATGTTCTTGCAGAGCAACTATTGTAGCTGAATGCTCAATA
>REGM01000036.1:428086-444395 GCA_004194415.1 Aurelia aurita
AGAGAAATCCTTTGTCTAATGTGCACATGCAACGGTATCAATTCAATAGACATGTTTTCGCTTTTCGCTCGAAAATTGTTAATGAAAATTTGGCCTTAAATGTAATATTACTTTTTCGCACCGTTTTGTAATTGTCCCCTTGTACTGTTTTATAACATTTTGTAACGGCCCAAGCAAGGTAAGCTCTCTTTTTCTTGCGTTGTGTAGAATACATTTTTTTATAATCGTAAATCGTAAATAGTTTTGAATTCTGCAAAGGAAATTGAATTGAACTGAATGAATTGTAATAGGCGCTTTCTGAAAAGATTGCGGTGACAGGCAACGTCCCATGATTCGCTGCGTTCTATTATAGAATATTAATAGACATCGAAGAATCTTGATTAAATTACACAGAAACCCAAAAACTGCAGAGTTTGAAAAACTACCAACTTTGATTATGTTATGAAGTTTCGTTTCATGCAACTTTCTTTCATGCAATTGGTTCTAGAGGTAAAGGTCACAAGTTTGGTTGCATATTTGTTAATATTTGTTAATTTTCTGATTGTAAGTATTCGTTAATTGTTATCATGTTACACTAGAACTTTCATTCGAAATCGCAAATATAGCTTTTTGGCTAAAAATTCTGTGCTTGTCAGTACTGTAGGTATTTCAAGTTACCTCTTTTTTACTGTTCCCTCTGGAATAAAACAACAACTTGGATGTTTTATTTGAAATAAAAGTGTAAGGCAAAGAATTACTCCAATCTTTCTTCCTTGCAGATCCAACGAGCATAAACCTTTCTCCCTGACACATTTTCTAAGACGTCAAGCTCATATACTTCATGGTGAAGAGGAGAGAGATCTACGATACGTGCCAAAGGTAAATTGGTCATTTAGACTTCCATTGAACCGAACTTTTTGCTAATACCTAAAAGAAATACGAAATGCAAGCTTATCACCAGTGGAAGATTCATTTAAAGTACTGGTGGGATTGCGGAGGCAGCGGGATATATCAGGCTTTCAAAATCCAGTAACACCACTGACACATCACGATCTCAAAGCTACACTCAAGTGAAAGTTTGCTCATCTATTCTACACTATTATCACTTCAATCACTTTTTCCTTCTTTAACCATGCTCCGACAAAGTATAGGTGGATGCAAATTGAGTTCGGCCCAAACCAGAATTACCTTCGTCGAGCATGGTTAAAAGAAAAAAACAGTGACGAAAATGATAATCGTGCAGAATGGAAGAGCAGTAGTCATGGAAGCATATCACTGAGCATGCTACCGGTTAAACAAACATGGTTTACAGTCGATCACAGCTATCGAAAGGAATAAACGATTTTAGAAAACTAAGTTTTCTTTGCTAAAATGATCTGTCATCTGTATAGTAAAGCATTAAAAAATATAGTATTATCGCCAAAATATGATCTGACAAATGCACCATGTTTTTACTCACTTTGTTTATTGTCTTTTTCTGCCAGATCGTGTTTACAGCCTGCCAGCGCCTACTGGACCTCGCTGGTATTGCCTTCGAGCTGCGGAACATATCATTGCTGAAAAGGAGAGGTTTTGATGCATCCTCTTTCACAGATTCATCTTCCGGGTCGTTCTCAGCTGAGAAAGAAAATAAACTGTTACCCGTTGTCTCCAATGAACTAAAGCGAAACTCTGACAGCGAGTTTCTACTGGGGCATATTTACAACGGTGGGGGCAGCAGAGATTGTCTAACAGACGATGATGACATTTCTATTAATCGTGATTTTAAAGATAAAGTTTATTTTGATTCAAATGACGAGTCTGAAGGATCTGTTGATATGGACGAACTTAGGCCAGAGCGAACAATCCAGCATTCTGCCTCGGAATCTGTCTTATTTGCAAACAGTCGAGGTAAGACGAACGTTGCTGCAGATCCCTGCGGAGGACCAAAAAATGAGATGAACCCTTCAGGGAATTTATTTGCTTCGAAGAGTTACAGTGAACTTGAAACTGCTCGAGCGTCTGACCCAGATCAAGCTTATATCTTGCCGGACAAGTTGACGAATGACGCATGCAAATCAGAATTCGAGACAGTTTGCAGCGAACGGAGACTTGTCAAAGAAGATTTACTGAATCAAGATAAGGAAGATTTGACAGAGAAAGTTGTCCTTAGAAAACAAGATGCCAATGAAAATAGTATCATAAAAGATAGTAGTTTATATCTTGATGATTCACCGATTTCGAGAGAGGTCAAAAGCTGTGAAAATAGGCACTCTTTTGTTGCCAGTGAGGAACGATCCAAAAGAAGTATAGATTCGATAGACANACGGAGACTTGTCAAAGAAGATTTACTGAATCAAGATAAGGAAGATTTGACAGAGAAAGTTGTCCTAAGAAAACAAGATGCCAATGAAAATAGTATCATAAAAGATAGTAGTTTATATCTTGATGATTCACCGATTTCGAGAGAGGTCAAAAGCTGTGAAAATAGGCACTCTTTTGTTGCCAGTGAGGAACGATCCAAAAGAAGTATAGATTCGATAGACATTGATTTGTCCACACTCACAGAAAACATTGCTGCCAGTCTCTCCTGCAAACCCTGTAATGGTCGCTTGACAGCAAAAGTCGATAAATATCGGGTACGTACTTGGAAGTTGATCTTTATCGATGACACTGTTCTTGAGCACGGAAAGATTTTGTACAATAGCATTCGTTGCGTTTTAATTGGCACGCCAATACAACGCGATTAGCGATAGCAGACGAAGGTAGCTGTTTTGCCGATTAATCAGCCCACAAATATTTAATAAAGAAATTTGAAAAGATCGTCTGAAACCTGGTTGGCTAACTGACTCGTTGTGCACACGAAAAGGGTTGCTGGGAGAAGACTTATAGTATACATCGAAAGTAGAAGGTTAACGTATGCCGCCGGAATTTTGTTTATTTACTTCATAAGCTGTTCTTTAAGTGTTCAAATTACACAAAGAATACGAGATTTGCATTGCTAACTGTTCAGTTTTTGAACTAGACAGATAAAGTTCCGGTGGCAGATGCTTAGATTTATCCTTCTTCTTTCGATATATACTCACATCTTCTCTCAACACAGCTACTTTTTGTTGGCATCTTAAGTGAGTTAGGCACTTTGGTTTTAGCTTGTCTTTTGCTCTTTGCATTATTTACATTTACAGGTTGAGTAATCAGCCGTGAAAGTCCCTTGTTTTGAAGGCACTAATCGCTTTGTACCGGCATGTCAATTAAAGAAATGAATGCTACGAAACGAAATCGGTCCATTTTCTGTACTTGCAGTGGGCATATTTTCATAACATTATAACTTTAATGAACCCTTTCTGCAAGTCTCTTATCCTTTTTGAAGATTTCCTTGTTTAGATACCAAAAGCTTCTTATTGGTTCCTTGTATTGTAGGTGTAAAACTACGATCGCCACGGAAGGTAACGGTTTCTTGACGTATAAAACAACCTTTCGTAAAAGAAATGATTAATAATAACCTTTTTGCGGTATGATTTTCAATCAGTAACTACATTTTTGATATTTCATATTTAGTTTTTTTAAGGAGGGTTGCCATTCAGCAACATTTGTTATACAAGGGGTCTACTGCTAAAAACGTTAATTACAATATTTATCTCACCTGCTATAACCATCATATATGGCATGATTCCAACCCTTTTCATGTGCACGCGGGGTGGTCATTGTCTTTTGCTCCCTGTGGTATCGTCCTTGTAGTGTTGTAAAGTAATTCATATGTAGTGTCTTAAGTAATTTGTTCCTGTAAAAGTTTTAATTGAATATAAAAAACCATCATATAGTATTACATTATGTACCGTCAAGTGGGGTGACTTTAATCAATTCTTAATATTTTTTCTACATAATTCCGATCAGAAATGAAGAAATGTAACACAACTCTTTCATGTAAGCATTGTGCATCAGACGTATGATATGCAAAAAGGAAACAATATTTTGGTGCTATTTTCCACTTCTTTTGTAACCCTGAACAGGTGATCAAAGATAGGTGACTTTGATCAGTAAATGAAAACTCAATGGGGACTTTTGGGTCGAAAATCGTGCATTCCTAGTATTTTCTCTATTTCATCTTCGTATTGATTTCTCTATAGCAGCTTTTATAAAGGGCTCAGTGATCCCCTGATCAAAGTCACCCCATTTGACGTTATTATGTTTGTTACTCATAGGCTGACCTGAACAGTTCTGACAAAACATGGGAACAACTTGCCAAAGAAAATGACGCATGTGTACTTTGTTGTCTTATTTGGAATTGGCTAGAGCATTTAGAGGTATGTTTATTTCTATGTGTATGTTTATACACTTTGTCAATTTTTTCTCGAGGACCTTGACTTTGTTATAGCAAATCAACGCGGGAAGAAATTAAAGGGAAATTGGGGATAGGTAATCAGGTTAATAATGAAAATAAGATTATAAAACAAACTTACCTTCTTGTTAAGCAATTCTTCGATAAAGTTTGAAGAAGTTAAAGTCTGTCTCAAATTAGATGTCACGTGAAAATGCCCGCGAATAAAAACAATGGAATTGTTTTGCATTATTAATTTTACGTTATCGCAAATCTCACGTGACATCTAATTTGAGACAGACGTTAGGCCAGCTGGTCAAATTTCGGCACCATTTTTTACGGTTGCACAACAAAGGCTAGCCACGATATAGAGGCAAGATCATGACGTCAGGACGCACCCAAATCAATAGTTTAGCCTCATTTAGTTTGAATGTTGACGTCACAGCGCACCTAAGATGACATCATTGTGAACAAGGAGATTATTTTGATACATATAGTTTCGCAGAGAAATTACAAGAAATTCTTGATAAAAGCACCATATACGTTCATCCTTTCAAGCCGTTTAATTCGCGAAAGATCCATTTAAACCGACTTTTTTAAGATTAGAGCCTATATCCATGCTTCTTCGTTCAGCTTTCGCTTTCTTTTCATATTTACACTAAGGATTGATCTGTTGTATTTCTCACTTGTAGAAATAGTTTCAAGTGATCTGTATCTTTTATCTCAACAGGAACCACTTATAACTGACAAAGACGTAAGTCTCATAAGAAATATTGAAGATGATCCCGTGGGAGCTTTTGAATCTTTAGACCGGGTAAGTTATTTACTTCTTCATTTGCTTATAAAAAATTAACCATCTTATAATTTCCCAGCCAAACTGAAACATGCCAACACAAGGCTGATTTCATCATAGTTTCACCATCCTCAGGTACTCCTCTAATTATACTTATATAAACATCTGATTTTTCCATATATAAATACTTAGCAGGGACAGCATACCGGGTGTCCCAACAAAAGTATACTGATTTAGTCGACCCTAGAGATGAGAATTTTATCGCGAATCAATCCGAACTAATTTTAAAACATACCTCGATAGTTGACTTGATATGGATACCTTGTTTGCGGATATTAGTGCTTTGAGAGTTGAAATATTAATCTTCAAAAGACAAATTTGCCTCCTCCACCTCCAAACCAGAGCTTTGGCGTTTTGGCCTAAGCAAATTCTTGAAGCACAGCGAATAAGTCAACAATAAACCTGAAAAACTGTGAAACAAGAGGAGNTGATTTTTCCATAAATAAATACTTAGCAGGGACAGCATACCGGGTGTCCCAACAAAAGTATACTGATTTAGTCGACCCTAGAGATGAGAATTTTATCGCGAATCAATCCGAACTAATTTTGAAAACATACCTCGATAGTTGACTTGATATAGATACCTTGTTTGCGGATATTAGTGCTTTGAGAGTTGAAATATTAATCTTCAAAAGACAAATTTGCCTCCTCCACCTCCAAACCAGAGCTTTGGCGTTTTGGCCTAAGCAAATTCTTGAAGCACAGCGAATAAGTCAACAATAAACCTGAAAAACTGTGAAACAAGAGGAGAAAAATTAAAAGCTGCACAACAGATGCGTTTTACAAAATATAATTTACACGATACTCGTAAATTAAGACTGCCATTATCAGATTTTAATATTTTGTAATTTTTATAGGACAAAAGGAAAACATTGCAAGTGATGCTGTTTACATTTTTAAAGGTAATAAATTTGTTGTTTTTATCACGGCGACATGTGGAAAAGGGCATTTTTGGTTGAGCAGTTATTTTCGACGACCAACATCAGTACTAGGTCGTATATTTTACAAATTTTATTGCTTTCTTGATTCTAATGACCTTGCCAATGTCAGCCAAAGTTAACTTGGTATATTCTGTCGTTCGTCTGTGTCTTTGGCCCACTGTTGAACAGTGGTTTTTAAAGCTACCACGCATCGGCTGAGATTAGCAAATCAAAGAACGCAGGGAAAGCAAAACAAGCTCCCCTGTTTGATCAGCTACAGAAAAATAACCATTATCTCGTTTTCTGCTATTTAAAGGGACCTTTGCAACCAGCATCCCTTGCACATGCCATCTCTTTGTTGGCGGCCATTTTCATCGACCATGAAAATTGCGACAACAAACAGACAACAAAAGGATGTATTCACAAAGAATGCCGGTTGCAAATGCCCCTTTAAAGGGCAGTCGTTTACTGAAAGTCTAATGTTCTAGTAGCCCATGTTCTAAGACAATGAAATTTCATCGACAGCTGACCAAGTCTTCTAGTGATCTTAAAGACAGGACGTTACAGAAGATTGCAACGACCTTTACAAGAGTTAAAGCATTAGCGCAGAAAACCAGATCAGAGAAAACAGCATTGGTTACTGAGACGAATTCCGACGAAGAAAAGTGTGCTGGAAATTATGTTTATTTTCTTAATTTTATTCAGAAGCTTTGTACATCCGAAATGTTTGAAGTGTGATTTGTACCAGGTGTCGCAAAATGATGGATCGGCGTTGGCCAGAATGTACCGGGTGAGTCAGAAAAAACGTGGGACATTTAACAAACCATATTCTGGTGAAAAACAAGTCAAATCGGGAGTGTCGAAGTTTTATATTGCAGAAGAAAGATTGAATTAGTTATAGAAATTTAGTTTGTTAAAATTAGTCATTTCTTTCCTTATTTATTTGCGATTTTGTGATATAGCCATTTTGGTGAAAAGTATCGCTAGAAAAGAACTTTCAGCTTGCTAACAATGACCATTAAGTGACTAGTCCCCTAGGGATACAACATAAGCAACATTAGTTTTTCTTTTGTGCTCTAACATAATACATGCCTTGTTTCAAGTTTTTGGTAGAGAAACAATGTGATTGTCATGGTTTAGAAGGTCACACGTGCATGAATATGAATCTAATCGAAGGCCTATTTTAGCCAAACACCATTTTACTAAAATCGCTGGTAATTTTGGAATGGAAAAACCGATTTCGACCAAACAATTTTTCATATTTAAGTTAGCTTTTCTTCTATGCAATGAACTTTCAAGAAACGAATTTTCAAATTAAACTTCATCAATGAAAATTGGAAAACATCCCACGTTTTGTTTTACTCGCCCGGTAGTATCATGAATTATGCACAGATTTGAATTAAATACCGTTCTTTTTGTAGCAGACAAGCTAATTTGGATTTAGAAATTTACTGCATTAAAATTGTCATACCATTCTAGAATTACAGGTTATTTTGCTTGGGAGTTATTTTTTAGCATACTTCAAGGAAAACTAAAACTGTTTGGAAGTTTCTCCCAATGTTCAACTTCAAAATTAAAAGGGCTGCATGATCATCCTCGAAAAGAGCAACACCTAATGACAAAGATGTGCCTTTTGCATGTATATAGCTTGTTTGTTCAAAGAACGCCAATCAACCAGCATCCTTTGCGCGCTTCGCTTGTTGCCTTTCGACTGCGGCGGCCATTTTAATATGACAACATTCTCTGCAAAGCGCGACCGCAAAGGANCAGAATTCGAGACAGTTTGCAGCGAACGGAGACTTGTCAAAGAAGATTTACTGAATCAAGATAAGGAAGATTTGACAGAGAAAGTTGTCCTTAGAAAACAAGATGCCAATGAAAATAGTATCATAAAAGATAGTAGTTTATATCTTGATGATTCACCGATTTCGAGAGAGGTCAAAAGCTGTGAAAATAGGCACTCTTTTGTTGCCAGTGAGGAACGATCCAAAAGAAGTATAGATTCGATAGACATTGATTTGTCCACACTCACAGAAAACATTGCTGCCAGTCTCTCCTGCAAACCCTGTAATGGTCGCACGTCAGCAAAAATCGATAAATATCGGGTACGTACTTGGAAGTTGATCTTTATCGATGACACTGTTCTTGAGCACGGAAAGATTTTGTACAATAGCATTCGTTGCGTTTTAATTGGCACGCCAATACAACGCGATTAGCGATAGCAGACGAAGGTAGCTGTTTTGCCGATTAATCAGCCCACAAATATTTAATAAAGAAATTTGAAAAGATCGTCTGAAACCTGGATGGCTAACTGACTCGTCGTGCACACGAAAAGGGTTGCTGGGAGAAGACTTATAGTATACATCGAAAGTAGAAGGTTAACGTATGCCGCCGGAATTTTGTTTATTTAATTCATAAGCTGTTCTTTACGTGTTTGAATTACACAAAGAATACGAGATTTGCATTGCTAGCTGTTCAGTTTTTGAACTAGACAGATAAAGTTCCGGTGGCAGATGCTTAGATTTATCCTTCTTCTTTCGATACATACTCACATCTTCTCTCAACACAGCCACTTTTTGTTGGCGTCTTAAGTGAGTTAGGCACTTTGGTTGCATTATTTACATTTACAGGTTGAGTAATCAGCCGTGAAAGTCCCTTGTTTTGAAGGCACTAATCGCTTTGTACTGGCATGTCAATTAAAGAAATGAATGCTATGAAACGAAATCGGTCCATTTTCTGTACTTGCAGTGGGCATATTTTCATAACATTATAACTTTAATGAACCCTTTCTGCAAGTCTCTTATCCTTTTTGAAGATTTTCTTGTTTAGATACCAAAAGCTTCTTGTTGGTTCCTTTTATTGTAAGTGTAAAACTACGATCGCCACGGAAGGTAACGGTTTCTTGACGTATAAAACAACCTTTCGTAAAAGAGATGATTGATAATAACCTTTTAGCGGTATGATTTTCAATCAGTAACTACATTTTTCATATTTCATATTTAATTTGTTAAGGAGGGTTGCCATTCAGCGCAATCTGTTTTGCAAGGGGTCATCTGCTAAAATCGTTAATTACGATATTTATCTCACCCGGTATAACCATCATATAGTATTACATTATGTACCGTCAAGTGGGGTGACTTTAATCAATTTTTAATATTTTTTCCTTCATAATTCCGATCAGAAATGAAGAAATGTAACACAACTCTTTCATGTAAGCATTGTGCATCAGACGTATGATATGCAAAAAGGAAACAATATTTTGGTGCTATTTTCCACTTCTTTTGTAACCCTGAACAGATGATCAAAGATGGGTGACTTTGATCAGTAAATGAAAACTCAATGGGGACTTTTGGGTTGAAAATCGTGCATTCCTAGTATTTTCTCCATTTCATCTTCGTATTGATTTCTCTAGCAGCTTTTATAAAGGGCTCAGTGATCCCCTGATCAAAGTCACCCTATTTGACGTTATTCTGTTTGTTTCTCATAGGCTGACCTGAACAGTTCTGACAAAACATGGGAACAACTTGCCAAAGAAAATGACGCATGTGTACTTTGTTGTCTTATTTGGAATTGGCTGGAGCATTTAGAGGTATGTTTATTTCTATATGTATGTTTATACACTTTGTCAATTTTTTCTCGAGGACCTTGACTTTGTTATAGCAAATCAACGCGGAAAGAAATTAAAGGGAAAATTCGGGATAGGTAATCAGGTTAATAATGAAAATAAGATTATAAAACAAACTTACCTTCTTGTTAAACAAGATATCAATGTCCTTCACGCCACTATTTTTCGATAAAGTTTGAAGAAGTTAAAGTCTGTCTCAAATTAGATATGGCGTGAAAATGTCCGCGAATAAAAACAATGGAATTTTTTTGCATTATTAATTTTGCGTTATCGAAAATCTCACGTGACATATAATTTGAGACAGACTTTATGCACCAGTTTTCTACAGTTGCACGACAAAGAGGCTAGCCACGATTTATAGGCAAGATCATGACGTCAGGACGCACCCAAATCAATAGTTTAGCCTCATTTAGTTTGAATGTTGACGTCACAGCGCACCCAAGATGACATCATTGTGAACAAGGAGATTATTTTGATACATATAGTTTCGCAGAGAAAATATAAGAAATTCTTGACGAAAGCACCATATACTATTCATCCTTTGAAGCCGTTAAATTCGCGAAAGATCCATTTAAACCGACTTTTTTAAGATTAGAGCCTATATCCATGCTTCTTCGTTCAGCTTTCGGTTTCTTTTCATATTTACACTAAGGATTGATCTGTTGTATTTCTCACTTGTAGAAATAGTTTCAAGTGATCTGTATCTTTTATCTCAACAGGAACCACTTATAACTGACAAAGACGTAAGTCTCGTAAGAAATATTGAAGATGATCCCGTGCGAGCTTTTGAATCTTTAGACCGGGTAAGTTATTTGCTTCTTCATTTGCTTGTAAAAAATTAACCATCTTATAATTTCCCAGCCAAACTGAAACATGCCAACACAAGGCTGATTTCATCATAGTTTCACCATCCTCAGGTACTCCTCTAATTATACTTATATAAACATCTGATTTTTCCATAAATAAATACTTAGCAGGGACAGCATACCGGGTGTCCCAACAAAAGTATACTGATTTAGTCGACCCTAGAGATGAGAATTTTATCGCGAATCAATCCGAACTAATTTTGAAAACATACCTCGATAGTTGACTTGATATAGATACCTTGTTTGCGGATATTAGTGCTTTGAGAGTTGAAATATTAATCTTCAAAAGACAAATTTGCCTCCTCCACCTCCAAACCAGAGCTTTGGCGTTTTGGCCTAAGCAAATTCTTGAAGCACAGCGAATAAGTCAACAATAAACCTGAACAACTGTGAAACAAGAGGAGAAAAATTAAAAGCTGCACAACAGATGCGTTTTACAAAATATAATTTACACGATACTCGTAAATTAAGACTGCCATTATCAGATTTTAATATTTTGTAATTTTTATAGGACAAAAGGAAAACATTGCAAGTGATGCTGTTTACATTTTTAAAGGTAATAAATTTGTTGTTTTTATCACGGCGACATGTGGAAAAGGGCATTTTTGGTTGAGCAGTTATTTTCGACGACCAACATCAGTACTAGGTCGTATATTTTACAAATTTTATTGCTTTCTTGATTCTAATGACCTTGCCAATGTCAGCCAAAGTTAACTTGGTATATTCTGTCGTTCGTCTGTGTCTTTGGCCCACTGTTGAACAGTGGTTTTTAAAGCTACCACGCATCGGCTGAGATTAGCAAATCAAAGAACGCAGGGAAAGCAAAACAAGCTCCCCTGTTTGATCAGCTACAGAAAAATAACCATTATCTCGTTTTCTGCTATTTAAAGGGACCTTTGCAACCAGCATCCCTTGCACATGCCATCTCTTTGTTGGCGGCCATTTTCATCGACCATGAAAATTGCGACAACAAACAGACAACAAAAGGATGTATTCACAAAGAATGCCGGTTGCAAATGCCCCTTTAAAGGGCAGTCGTTTACTGAAAGTCTAATGTTCTAGTAGCCCATGTTCTAAGTTACAATGAAATTTCATCGACAGCTGACCAAGTCTTCTAGTGATCTTAAAGACAGGACGTTACAGAAGATTGCAACGACCTTTACAAGAGTTAAAGCATTAGCGCAGAAAACCAGATCAGAGAAAACAGCATTGGTTACTGAGACGAATTCCGACGAAGAAAAGTGTGCTGGAAATTATGTTTATTTTCTTAATTTTATTCAGAAGCTTTGTACATCCGAAATGTTTGAAGTGTGATTTGTACCAGGTGTCGCAAAATGATGGATCGGCGTTGGCCAGAATGTACCGGGTGAGTCAGAAAAAACGTGGGACATTTAACAAACCATATTCTGGTGAAAAACAAGTCAAATCGGGAGTGTCGAAGTTTTATATTGCAGAAGAAAGATTGAATTAGTTATAGAAATTTAGTTTGTTAAAATTAGTCATTTCTTTCCTTATTTATTTGCGATTTTGTGATATAGCCATTTTGGTGAAAAGTATCGCTAGAAAAGAACTTTCAGCTTGCTAACAATGACCATTAAGTGACTAGTCCCCTAGGGATACAACATAAGCAACATTAGTTTTTCTTTTGTGCTCTAACATAATACATGCCTTGTTTCAAGTTTTTGGTAGAGAAACAATGTGATTGTCATGGTTTAGAAGGTCACACGTGCATGAATATGAATCTAATCGAAGGCCTATTTTAGCCAAACACCATTTTACTAAAATCGCTGGTAATTTTGGAATGGAAAAACCGATTTCGACCAAACAATTTTTCATATTTAAGTTAGCTTTTCTTCTATGCAATGAACTTTCAAGAAACGATTTTTCAAATTAAACTTCATCAATGAAAATTGGAAAACATCCCACGTTTTGTTTTACTCACCCGGTAGTATCATGAATTATGCACAGATTTGAATTAAATACCGTTCTTTTTGTAGCAGACAAGCTAATTTGGATTTAGAAATTTACTGCATTAAAATTGTCATACCATTCTAGAATTACAGGTTATTTTGCTTGGGAGTTATTTTTTAGCATACTTCAAGGAAAACTAAAACTGTTTGGAAGTTTCTCCCAATGTTCAACTTCAAAATTAAAAGGGTTGCATGATCATCCTCGAAAAGAGCAACACCTAATGACAAAGATGTGCCTTTTGCATGTATATAGCTTGTTNCACTTATAGGGCACTGACAGACACCGAGTTCAACTGAGATCGGGGTGAAGTTTTAAACCGGTTTGACTTTCTCATGTAAACGGACCCTAACTTTGATCCTAATATTTAGCTTTTCTCAAGACTCTCCAAAAAAAACTTCCGAGTAAAATTGTCCATAACTCTAGAACGATATGACTGAAGTTATTGAAATAAATGTTTACATCAAAGTTTGCCTTTTTGTTTAAAAAAAGTAGGTAGGTCATTCAAATCTTTGCATGATTCATGATTGTACGGCTTGACAAAGGCCGATACATCATTTTCGGACACCCGGTATATATTTTACTATACAGATATACACATAGCCTATGCATATATCTGTATATATATGTTATACAGATATATACATAGACTGTGAGTTTATGGCAAGATGTAGATATATTTAATAGATATGGAGTCCTATCTTATCTTATGTTATACAGGAGTGTTATATAAATATGGAGTGTTATATAGAGATTCATTTAACTGTTTTAAAGTAACATATCTCAATAAATTAGCAGTGGCGATTGACGAAAAGCTTTGCTTGGATACAAAGAAGTGCTGCACGCTTTTTATGGGAAACCGTTAGCCATTCCAACGGGGATTGCTTTTTATGACTCACCCGGTACTTCACAGCTATACACTCATTTTTTTATAAGGAACTAAGGTCCGGGGTTGGTAGGGGACTTCCAAATTACTTAGTAAGATCTCAAAACATGTTAGGACATAATTCGCATTCAAAACAATGCCAGAACATCCACTTTTATCGTATAGTGTCATTTTTGAGTGACCTGAAAATAAAGCTACAGGTTATAAAAGTTTCTTAGCTTTCTTAATTCAGGTAGGGTAGTTTCTTAAGTTTAAAAAGATTGAGCGTACCATTTCTTATACGCTGTTTCTTATTAAAAATGGGTGTATATGATGAACCTCAAGTACCTTTCGAATGATTCAATCCAAGGAAAACAATTGAAATTAAAACGAAAATATTCTATAGATTTGCTGAACTGGAGTAAAAAGTTTCGTAAACAATTTGTCCCGGCACTGAAATTTCTTAATTTTTTAGTGATCTGAGAGTTGAGTTTCTTAGAAAGAGGTTCTTATACAGGGTGTTTAAAAAAATGCAACCCACCTTTATTCGAGATTCTTCAGAAAATCATGATATTTAAATTAGTTTGACGCATAGCATCTGAAATCACAATTTATCTTGTTTCCAATGATCACGCCAATGATATCCAGCGTCGGAACCTTAATTGAATTATTTATCACTAAATTGACGTTTTAGTAAGTATGGCCTATTTTTGATGGAAGAAAGTGGTAGGACATTTACAAAGGTGAAACTCATCTTTGTGAGAGCTATTTTGTCAGTTTAATAAATGTACCGCAAAGGAGTAAATTTATATGTTTCCTACCAAAGGGCATCATCTCAGGTGCCTATAGGCCTGAAATGTTTTCACATAATCTGTTTTGTAACTTTTTACGGTAAAAAAGGTGTTTATTTTGCTCGCATTTCAAATCTACCATATTTTTTCTAAAATATTAATTAAATGATGAATAATTCCTTCAAAGAATTCAAACTGCATATCATTAGAAAGAAGATAGATTGTGCCTTCAGATGGTATACATTAAATCTCTTCAAATATTGTTATTTTTTTTAAATTGTCAGTTACAATTGGGCTGCGTTTTTTCTGAAACACTCGTAGAAAGGGAGTGTATATTGTGATAGATTTGATAGAAAGAATGAAATGCGCTCTTCTGGTGAATCACTGTCGTTTCAAAATTTGTGTCATAATTTATTACTGTTATATATTAATGTTTTTTGATGCTCAAAAATCTTCAAGAACAAAGGAAATTTCTGTCTTTTTTTGTAGTGTTGAAAATCTTCGGTGATAAAAAGATTTGATGATTTATATTTTGATGACCAATTTTGACCATGAACTTAGCAAGGATCTTATACTGAAGTCCGACAAGAAATAAATGTCTTCCGCTAATAACATCAGGACAAAATCAATTCGGAACATTCTCGCAGACGGCTGGATATTGGCTAAACAGCTCTATATCAAGGCACACATTTGTATTTCTTTACTTTTCAAGCTTGTGATGAACAACTGGATTAGAGTGAAGATAACAACAGTTTATCAGAAGTATTTTGAATCCAAATTTCATCCAAAGGCCCATGAAGAACTAAAATTTTTAGGTTAATCAAATACTTTCATTTTCCCATTTTCTTCTGTTAAAGAAAGTACTGACGCGTTATCATTTGATAGCTTTGAATTTGATTTGCAATGAAAGAGTGAAGAAACAGAAATGTCGAATTCTATTTGTGTATATCTTCCGAAAGAATATTGAATTGTTTCACACTTGCTTGCAAGCGCTTCACCAATTTTTTGCATTTGCCTATCGATAATCGACTGACCAGTTTTCCTAGTGTCGAGTAAGCTACCAAATTTTGAAAATTTATTGCGGAAAATCCAACCAAGCTTTGCCTTAAAACGTGGCGCGGTGAACATATAGTGTCAGTGGCAAAAAAGTTTGATTAAAATCTTTAGATTAGTAAAATGAAGTTCTTCTGAAACGTACACAATATTTTAAAATGAGCTTTCTCCAAACCTGAGAAAATAAACGATTGCGCTTGACACATCTTTCGATTGCCAGAAATATTGTTGATATCATACTTTTTACAGAATTTCGATAGACCGATTTGTTCTAGCCTGTATTTTTTGCAGCCTCAGTCAAATGGCTGAGGAGTGTTGAGGCTGCACACAGGCAAATTGGTTCCAGAGTAATTAATAAATTTCTGGAGAGGGGAGAAATTCTGAAAACCGGCTTTCCGTTCTCATTAGAGCGGAAAGCAAAGTTACCGATGAATCAAATGTGAAATATGAATACGGAACAATGATAATGCTAATAAATGGAATAATGATAATAACTCCAAATCACCATTCCGGGGCAGTTACATTACGTACATTCATACATGCAATAACGATTACAATAAGTAACACTGGATTGGATTAGGCTGACTGAAAGGGTGGAATTGTTTACACCCTTCTAATAATCTTCATAATTTCGTTTGCGTATTTGAAAAGGCGTCATATTTCATAATCGCATCTCTGTAGATATGCTCCACCCCCCATAACCTCCAAATCTTTAAAAAACATTGCACGGATGGGTAATGCATCTTTTGTTTGACTTTATGGCTTGAAAGGAACTTCAGGTAAGTTGCTATAATCCTTTATGTAAACTCCCTAATATCTTGATTATTTTCAGAATTACAGTTGTTTTCTTTTTATTGAAAGAACTCACAAAAAGTTTGGAAAAAAATTAAAATATTCGTAGATCCTAAATCGAAATATGAAAAACAGCACAATCTTCAAGAAAGCTATAGTTTATGAAGGTCTATAATATGGCTGCAAGCAAAAATCTGTAGCTCTTCTAGTTTACGATTTAGCAATTTGATGACGTCACATTCTCAAAACTGGCCCAAGCAAAGAAGACGCTGTAATTCTGAAAATAATCAAGATTTTAGA
>REGM01000036.1:454556-476139 GCA_004194415.1 Aurelia aurita
ATTGATAAAATAGAAAAATTATCATTTTTATATTTCCAGGGAGTCAGCTTAGAAGAATTCAAATCATTCAACAGGTTTCTCAATAACATTGATGACTTTACTGTGGCAATGAGAATGTTTAACATGATGCATGAACCAATTGGTCAAGGTACCAGAAAGGCCCTTATTTGAAATTCTGTGTTTCAAAATCTTACCTTACACAAGCTCTATTACTCTGAATTAACTCTTAAGGACTTTCCTTGATGCTGCCTTGGTAAGGCTTGGGTTTTGAAACAAGAGCCCTACTTTGGTAGCCTACGTGCAAACTATACCTTTCCCTGAGGGGGTATCGTCTGCACGCAGACTATACTTACGGAGACGCGATTATCACTCAGGCAGTTGCTGTAAAAGCGCTTCAAATTTGAATTCAGCTCTATGGCACTAGCAGCAGGGGGCACAAGGACCACCGTGCCCCTCAGTTTCTTGAAATTACCATATTTTACGCTTAAATTGCCGCATTTTAACATGAAGTTGCCTTTTTGTGCATTTTAAGGTTTGAAAGTGCCCCTACAGTTCTAAAATAGTGCCCTTCTGAGAGTTTTTCCCCTTCAATTCAGAACTGCTTCGTATGTCCCTGATGGTACTTGTTTTTAAATTAGCCCTTCTATTAGATATGAATCAACAGCTGCTTCAGTTACGATTCCTGTTGTCTGAACGAACGCAATAGATTATCTCAAGCCTAGGAAGGAAGATAGTGCTTTTAGAAATACGAGATTCGCCAAGACGTCACAAAAACACAGATAACACAACAAAATCTTATTTTAGGGTAAAGTTCACGACAATTTTAATGAATTTCTACAGGATTTGCAAAAGGGACCCGTATAATCTCTCCCGCGAAGAGAAGAGGAAACACCGGTAGTAACTGTCAATCGCATACAAATGGATAAACTTTTTGCATGAACAACCAGCTTCACAACCCCCGAATGCTCATCATTTCTTTAAAAACCCATTGCTAACCATGATCCTTTGTGGCGACAAAGTCGACTTTCATACGATATGAAAGTTGTCTCTGGCCTAGGTTCTATTTGTCTTGCTTTTAATTCGGCGCACATTTGATCGTGGTGGACAATGGGCCTTTAAAATCAACGTTCCAACTTTCGCCTATCTATCTGCAAACGTAAATGATTTAATCAGCTTCCAAGCAGAGTCCAGAAAAATTCACGGCTCCACGGCTGTGAGCCGGAGGAAGGTTTTCCTTGTTAATGGCATATTTGAGGAAGGTTTAGTAATTTTGACAAGAAATCTAGGAAAATTTGGCTTATTTTGGCAACTGCAACCAGTTTATAAATTTTAGGGTTATAAAGACGCGAGGAGTTCGACATTTTTTTGTTTTGACTTGATAAAATGAGGAAGGTATAACTGATGAAAAAGGCATCCGGAGGAAGGTTTGGCCCTTTTCTGGACTCTGCTCCAAGCTTTGAAAATTGGTTTAGTTTGAAAAACAAACGAAATACTTTCAAAATCCTATTGCCACAGAATCGCATAATTTACCCAAACTCTGGTTTTCGAACGTGACGTGATAAAGTCACGTGACATGTCGACTGGACGACCTTACTTGTAACTTTTCGTTGTATGTTTGTTGAGAGAATTGTTAAGAAAATTGAAATTTGCTCTTTTATCAAATAACATAATCCTTTGATCGTAGATGCGTTTATTCGTGCTGTCAAAGTATCAACTGGTGAAGATATCGACCCACACATCATTAATGTCGTCTTCCAGCTGTTTGATATTGATGGTAAGATCTTAGAAAGCACTTTGAAAATGAATTTTATTTTCGGATTGCATATCTAATTTAAATACAGTGCCTTTTACGAACACTATTAAATAAACCAATGCAAAGTACAACAAAAGATCACACAGAGTAGCCCTTATATTTAAAACTATATTTTAGCATAGAATACTGCAAACCAGGTATCATTCGAAAAGGTTAAACTGGTTAAAATATCGAAAGAAGAAGGATATATCTAAACATTTTCCTCGCGCATTTTATTTATTTGATGCAGAAGCTAAGCATTGCTCGTTTTAAATACATCTAAAAAATACGAGAATTCAGTTGCGCATGTTTCCGCTTCTGAATCAAGTGAATAAAATGATCGCAGGAAGATGTTTAGATCAATACTCCGTCTTTCGATATATAATCAGTTCCAGTCTGGTTCCCTGACGTCATTTTCGATAAGGGGACTGGACTCCAGGTCGATGTTGAGCTCTTCCTTCTCCTTCACAATTCAACCCGTTTTCTTAACAAAAAACACGTTTGTCTCCTCCGCAACATCGACGACTGGGAACCAGGCTGAATCAGTTCTACTCTTAACAACCCTTTTTCGAACGCACAGCGAGTTAGACCAGGTTTACACTGTACCGGTACAGTTTTGATCCACTACCAAATTATTACGGTTCAAGTGCGTTTACACTGCTCCAGAACAACATTTTCTATAGATAGGAGGAACAAAATATTACAGATTTGCAAGAACTGTGTAAACGGGAGGCTCATCCGCTACACTTTTGCTACGGATCCAAAGTTGTACCGGCACAGTAAACAGGGTCTTAGTTAGCCATCCATGTTTCGGGACATTTTTGTTGTTTGTTTTGTTTTATTGACAACTTTACCAATGGAGTATAGAAATCTCTTTATTTGCAAACGCTAATCACTTTGTACTTCCTTGTCGATCAAAAGCAATGGGTGCTACCGTTACATTGTCTGCCCTTGTTGATTGTAAATACACACATATTTTCATTAAAAACACTTATATCTGGGGCTGGTAGCCAGTTTCTTAAATTTTAGGACATTTTGGCTACCAAAAGTTGCTTATGAGTTTCTTGAATTGTTGATGCTTTGATTGTAGTANCTTTTTCGAACGCACAGCGAGTTAGACCAGGTTTACACTGTACCGGTACAGTTTTGATCCACTACCAAATTATTACGGTTCAAGTGCGTTTACACTGCTCCAGAACAACATTTTCTATAGATAGGAGGAACAAAATATTACAGATTTGCAAGAACTGTGTAAACGGGAGGCTCATCCGCTACACTTTTGCTACGGATCCAAAGTTGTACCGGCACAGTAAACAGGGTCTTAGTTAGCCATCCATGTTTCGGGACATTTTTGTTGTTTGTTTTGTTTTATTGACAACTTTACCAATGGAGTATAGAAATCTCTTTATTTGCAAACGCTAATCACTTTGTACTTCCTTGTCGATCAAAAGCAATGGGTGCTACCGTTACATTGTCTGCCCTTGTTGATTGTAAATACACACATATTTTCATTAAAAACACTTATATCTGGGGCTGGTAGCCAGTTTCTTAAATTTTAGGACATTTTGGCTACCAAAAGTTGCTTATGAGTTTCTTGAATTGTTGATGCTTTGATTGTAGTATTTATTGCTCAACATTGATATTCAATTGTTTTGAAATTGAATGAAATGGATATTACATTGTAGGTGATGGCAAACTAAGTTATGTTGAATTCATTGGAATTATGAAAGACAGACTGAAACGAGGATTTGGGGTAAGTTATTGATTGGTCTTATTTCAGCCTCTCTTTGATGATGAATCTCGTTGAAAGATATTCCTTTTAATTTCCTTCTTAACGGTACGAGCTAGACTGATTACATCTTCGTAGTTAGCGCTATTGATAGAATTCAGTTCAACTAAAAGTCGTAAAAAAAGTGTTGTTGTTGTTGTTGCGATAACTGGTACTATGTAGTGAGTCTAGGTAAGAGCCTTCTGACTAGGTTTTGTCGAGGGTTCTTTGTTATGAAGAGGCACATGCAACTTCTTGTTGACAACGAGTTATTTAATTGTTTGCTCTGCAGATCATCATTAATTTCTGTTATGGTACTGTGGAATTAGTGTTATTTTACAGGTGTTGATTCCTTTGCAGTCAGCGTTTTATCTCGTCTTATCATTTCTATTCAGCAAGTCTAAGCTGTAGCTGATCAAGCATCAGAATGTTGGCTGTTTGGGGCCTCAAAACGAGGTTGCGAGGCAGGATGCACCGATAACTTTTGCACCCATGGATACAAGCAAAATTGACTTTTCTTTATCGGGCCTTTTACAACTAGCATTTATCCTTAGGCCTTTTACAGCTAGCATTTATCCCTCAGACTGACAAAATTATTCCAGGAAGGACTGAGGAGCTCCATGAGACATTTAGTTATTTGTTTCTGTAGAATAAAGATGTCTATTTTCCTAGATTGAGTTTTCTGTGCTTCCTCTCACCTCTTAATCTAGAAGATAAGTGTGCATTCTTGATTCTGATTCATCTGATCTGATTCATAAGCAATGGAAAATAGCTTACTGCATGATGATTACACAAAGAACTTACACTTGGAGGGGCACCTCTCTCAGAAGGACCACTTTTAGGACTGAAAGGGCATTTTCAAACTTAAACAAAANTTTACAGCTAGCATTTATCCCTCAGACTGACAAAATTATTCCAGGAAGGACTGAGGAGCTCCATGAGACATTTAGTTATTTGTTTCTGTAGAATAAAGATGTCTATTTTCCTAGATTGAGTTTTCTGTGCTTCCTCTCACCTCTTAATCTAGAAGATAAGTGTGCATTCTTGATTCTGATTCATCTGATCTGATTCATAAGCAATGGAAAATAGCTTACTGCATGATGATTACACAAAGAACTTACACTTGGAGGGGCACCTCTCTCAGAAGGACCACTTTTAGGACTGAAAGGGCATTTTCAAACTTAAACAAAACTGAGGAAAAGGGCACTTCGAGGTCAAGGTAAGGCACTTATGAAATAGTTGGGAGGATACTGTGCCCCCGGCTCCTACGTCTGTGGTCGTATTATGTTTAAGGCTGTTCATTCACAAAGTCCAGAAAAGTTGTAAACTTTTCTCCAGCCAGAAAGTCAATACTCAAATTACTTCTTCAATTTTGAGGGAATAAAAGGGAAGTACCAGTAAAATTAAGTGAGAAAACTGGCTCAATTCACACCTCCCTCCGGCGATTGCCATGAGACCATCGTGTTTTCCTGACTCTGTTGATTTGGTTTCGATGTTAGCACATGACATAACGACATCATAGAAACGAGGTTCTTAACAAATATTAAGATCTATTGTTTACTTATCAAATTTTCTTTTAATTTTCAGAAATTTCCGAGTCTAAAGAAATGGGCAGGCTTCAAGCACTGTATGAGAAAGGAAGTGAAACAGGGATGAGTACTAGCTCCTTTATTTTTGGATATTTTGGACTAAATTTGCAGAAAATTCCTTTTGACAATTTTGCATATATTTTAATGTCAATATCAAGTTGTTGGGACAATATTGTAGAATTGAAGAATGATGTATATAAGGGACAGCAGGAGGACCTTGTTTTGAGGCACATAGAAAGCGTAATATCTATTGCTGTTGGATTTTTATCTCAAATCACTTGTTGCAAGTCAGGGAAAGAGCTTGCAGTTTTTCACGATTTAATTAAGTGACTTGATTTCAAAATCATGTAACATTGGAGTACCAGTGCAAACTGGAAAATTATGTTCGCAGGCAGGAATCGGCGAAATTTTTTTGTTAGAAATTTTTTTAAGCTACCTGATCTCGAAGAAACAAACGAGCTTTTAGAGATTAATAATTAAATTTGTTGTTGTCGATCGTAAGAACATTTGAAGTTTAAATGTCAGCAAGTAATGTAGCAATCAGGTAACATTAGAATACCAATGTGAACATGAAAAATTAGTACTCGTAGGCAGGAATCAGTGAACTTTTTTTGTCAAAATTTTTTGAAGCGACCTCTTGGAGCATCTCATGAGCTTGTATACAGTCATGATTTAATTTGTTTCTGTCGATCGTAAGAACGTATACTACGTTCACACGATACCTGCACGATTTGAAAAGGGCAAAAAATATAACGGAACCAAAACTTTTAAGCTAGTATTCACTATCAAACAATACCGGTACGATTTGGAAACGGCAAACATTTGACAGTACCACTCTCTTTTCATTCTCCACGACAAAAAGGCTGAATTTTGACGACAAAGAAATTTATCTAGGCTTAAAGAAAGTATCTGCCTTGTTTCAAAAGTGGTGAACATGTTCCCTGTTCGTTGTTTTCGATTTTTCACACGACCCTGTTTATAAATTGTGTCAGTTAAAGTTCCGTTTTCCAATTCTGCCGTTTTCAAATTCCGCCTGATCAATTTGTGCTGTGTAGGTGTGCACGGGAGGCCTATCCATAACAATTTTGTTCCGGTATTGTGTGAACGTAGTCTGACTGTGAGAAAGTAATGTAGCAATCAAGTAACATTAGAATACCAATTTGAAAATGAATAATTAATTCTCGCAGTTAAGAATGGCTCTCACAAAAAGTAAGTTATCTCCGAATCAGCATAAAAGACGCTCTTACTGTACGATGTTTTTATTTCAATAACTATTCATAATCTGGAGACAAACGGCAAACAACTCTTTGGACCCCACACGTATCCAAGTTTTTAATGGCATATGCACTTACTGTCGTTGTTTTCCAACGTCGTGTTCCAAAGTTGCAAAACTGTGGTTGCCATTCACAAAAGATTAGGCCGAATTGTTTTTCGCTAAAAATTGCATAATTTTTTGCAGAACATTTATTCTCAGGAGTTTAGGTTCCGAAATTTTCGTTCTTAAATGTATTCAGAAAACGGCCAATACTTAGAGCGCAGTTCGTATCATTTTCATCCCCACAGTGCTTGTATTTTGTGGTTTAGATGCCTAACAACATCTAAGTGTTTGTTTATTTTGAATACTCTCTGTTTACTAAGCAGATTTAATTATTCATATACTTCCTGGATCTACGAGGTTTCTTGTTTTATTGCGGCACCTTTGTGGATGCACTACCTTCACACCCGCACAGTAGTCATAAACAGCTTCAGGAATAGATTTTAATTACCATTGAGACTTCTGAAGTTGATAAATAGTAAGATCAAAGTAGCTCAAAATACGAAATACCGTTACAAGAGTGATGGAAAAAGATACCAAATTGGTATCCCTAAAAGTCCCCCCTCCCCCCCCCCCGTTTAATAATCGCCAAAACTCGACACTTAAGCTTATTCTTAAATTTCTTTTTGACCTGTTTTGTCAATGATTCAATTGTCTAAGGGGATAAAATAACACGTTGGAAAACCCTACTCAGAAAGTCTGAAACACACTGGCAAGAGTAGCTCTGCAAGAATCCCAAAGAACAGTTAGAATGCCGAGAGACACACACACGAACGCATCGCTAGGCGCAAGTTTTAAGAAAAGGTTGACAATGTATGAGGCGAAACCTTTACATGCAGATGTGATGATGATGATGATGATGATGATGATGATGATGATGATGATGATGATGATGATGATGATGATGAGGATGATGATGATGATGATGATGATACAAGAGTTGCATCTACCCAAGTGAGGGTCATGCGTCGCAAAAACGCAAGCCATATTTGAGCATCATCAAGAAAAACGGCTCCAGTAGGATTTGAGCTTTGATAAGATTAATTTTTTTGCTGCACTGCTATAAGCTGAATCATTGACATTGCATCTAAGCTTATTTACGCATGCCCTATTGAGCAAAGGATTGGCGCCCAGCCGGTGATCACAAACCCAAGACAGCAAAGCTGAATGATTTTCGGCCAAAGTCTTTTACCAGTGAATGGTCCTACCAACTAAGGATGTGATATATCTTAATGGTGTTATTCATGATTGATTAATCAATTTTTAACAAGAATTACAACATGCAGGTGTCTTTCAGTATTNTGAAAATGCCCGCGAATAACAGCAATTGAAGTGTTTTGTATGAGTAATTTTGCGTTATCGCAAATCTCACGTGACGCCTAATTTGAGACAGACTTTAGTAGCAAAACGCGTTAGAATTTGTAATAGAAGGAATGGTCAAAATTGTTTTTTTCCTCAATTTGAGATTTTGTCGGCACCTTTGGAAATGTCCTAACGCTTTTGGATGGAATCAAAACGTTTTTGTTTCATTTGGAAGCGAGAAAAAATGTGCTGAACATATCTGAAACACACTGGCAAGAGTAGCTCTGCAAGAATCCCAAAGAACAGTTAGAATGCCGAGAGACACACACACGAACGCATCGCTAGGCGCAAGTTTTAAGAAAAGGTTGACAATGTATGAGGCGAAACCTTTACATGCAGATGTGATGATGATGATGATGATGATGATGATGATGATGATGATGATGATGATGATGATGATGATGATGAGGATGATGATGATGATGATGATGATACAAGAGTTGCATCTACCCAAGTCAGGTTCATGCGTCGCAAAAACGCAAGCCATATTTGAGCATCATCAAGAAAAACGGCTCCAGTAGGATTTGAGCTTTGATAAGATTAATTTTTTTGCTGCACTGCTATAAGCTGAATCATTGACATTGCATCTAAGCTTATTTACGCATGCCCTATTGAGCAAAGGATTGGCGCCCAGCCGGTGATCACAAACCCAAGACAGCAAAGCTGAATGATTTTCGGCCAAAGTCTTTTACCAGTGAATGGTCCTACCAACTAAGGATGTGATATATCTTAATGGTGTTATTCATGATTGATTAATCAATTTTTAACAAGAATTACAACATGCAGGTGTCTTTCAGTATTCAGCCTGATTAAAAGTGCCGCCTCTGTGTGGGGTGCGCGATGTTAACTTTATCAGTTGTGGTAAATATTTGGACCAACAAACGTCTTGTTTTTAGAGTTCTGAATAATGCAATTTTTCATGATTTGTTGACGGGGGACTTGTTAAAAATCTATGGACATCCATCATCATCATCATCGTCATCATCATCATCTTTTATCTAAAATTGGCAACTTATATAACAATAAAAAGGTCATTCAAGCCAACAAATTAATTACAAAATTACAGAACGATCTAGGAAATTAAAAATCAGTTAATAGGATTGCAAAATTCATACATGATCTATATATAAAAAACAAGACGTGTAAGACTGAAAGGTCCAGCTGAGGAATGTATTGTCTACAAAGTCTGCAGTTGCAGTCGCCGTCGTTATTTTCCCATTTTCCCCCATCATTTTAAGGCCAACAGTTCTTGGTAATTTAAATGCAGCAATTGCTTAGTTTACTGACTATATTTTGTCACCATGAAAGCATTTTTATACTTGACTGCAGAAACACAAACTTATAGTGATTTATATTCGATTCTCCTAACCCAAGACAACCACAAGTGCTCTTTTTCATTGTCGTGAAGCAGAAGAGTGGAAGAAAAAGATGATCATTTTTAGCCGTTTTTATAAGTGTTCAGAAAGATCCTTTTGTAGAAAATGGCGCATAATTTCCGAACGAAAAGTCTCATTTAGATGGGATGAGCTCTCGATTGCATTTGAAGATATTGGCTTTATCAACAAAAAATCGACAAAATAAAGATGAATGACTATGAAGGTACAGCCTTTCATTCAAAGGTGGGAGGGGGGGGTCTTTTTTCCATTTACCCAAATAATGCTGAACAACTCATTGGTACTTGATGGAATATCCATTATTTCAACTGCAGTCTTTAATAAAAAGCCGTGTCAGCCTCGAAACACTTCACTCATTGTTATCATTTAGTAGCTCTTTCTCTGTGTTCCTTGACCTCGACACTTCATTCTTACTTCCAACTGGCTTTTTGCATTCTCCTGTAGCGCCAAAGCTCGAAACAATCAATTTTCCTTTCTTCTTCTTGTCCTTCCATGTTTCGCATGCGTACGTCATGATGGGTCAGATGTAACCTTTTAAGATTGGTTCACACTTGAACTATAGTCTGTCTTAGATTAGATGTCACGTGAAAATGCCCGCGAATAACAGCAATTGAAGTGTTTTGTATGAGTAATTTTGCGTTATCGCAAATCTCACGTGACGCCTAATTTGAGACAGACTTTAGTAGCAAAACGCGTTAGAATTTGTAATAGAAGGAATGGTCAAAATTGTTTTTTTCCTCAATTTGAGATTTTGTCGGCACCTTTGGAAATGTCCTAACGCTTTTGGATGGAATCAAAACGTTTTTGTTTCATTTGGAAGCGAGAAAAAATGTGCTGAACATATCTGACGTGTTTTTACTCTAGTGTGAACCAAAACCATGCTTTAATTTCCTAATTTATCATCAATAGCTGATCCAGATAAATCTGCATCTCAGATTATCCCTTTCTCGATGAATTCGAAATTTCTGGTCAGGGCCGAAGGGAGCATCTTAAACTTGGAGGGGCAGGGCACTTCAAGGGCACTTTTTTCATTAAGCTAAAGGGGCATTTCCTGAAACAAAAAGGGCACTTTTTCGTTTTTCGCAAAATCTTGGGGGCACGTGCCCCCAGTGCCCCCCCCGGTTCCTACGTCTCTGTTTCTGGTTAATTTTGATACAGAATGAAGTTTTCCGTGAAACTTTGCAAGCCAAATGAACTACAAATGAATGTAACCTGCTCAGCATCAAATCTCAATTACTATTATATCACCCCCGTGATACCAGTCTATTCTTGTACTCATCAATTTTAACTCGATTTTTGCCACCAAATTTAAACTCAGATCTCCAGATTGTTGATCACACAGGTCGGGTGACTTGTTAGAATGATTCTAATAAACTCTCAGCTTTATTCTAGTGCGATTTCTTAAATGTGTCTGTGACAAAGTTGGCGGCTCAAATGCACGCACGTATTCGGTAAGTGTTAAAATGTGTAACATTTAGCAATCAGAATTACATTCATGCTAAATTTAGGCGTAGAATGCTTCAACTCAATTTGAGTAGCAATTTCGGATTTAGCTTAAAGTTATCAGAATCATTGGAGAATATAAAACACGTGTCTACAACACTGGTTTTGTTTGCTATACTGAGATGCTGTACAATATACTTTTCAAGTTTACCATACGACAAAAATTGAAATGTTTCAGGTAGTGATTTTTGGATCAAAATAGGTTGAAATTTTGAATCTAAAGATAAGCAATATTTTCAAACATTGTAGTTTAAATCAGATGAGATCAAATTCGATTGTAGCAATTCAAAATCCATCTAACTCATTTCTTTTCAGGTTACAAAGCACAGGCAGATTTTGGATCCCCAAGAGACTAAAGCCAAGAATTCGTCTCCTTCAAGGTACTATGTTTTCCAGCATAGGTATCAAATCTTTAAAAAGCATTGCACGATTGGTTAACGGATCTTTCGTTTGATTTAATGGCTTGGAAGGAATTTCAGTTACTTTACTATAATTGTTCATTGGCAATCTTTGATATCTTAATTAGAGGAGGCTCGCCCTAATTCGACCACCAATGGATTCCGACCCGTGGAACTGCCTGACCTGAAAGTTTGAAAACTGAAGGAGTTTGGGCCTAGTCTCTCCAAAAAACGCGCGAAAGTAGTTTGCTGATGTCACCTCTTTGATATTTTTTTGTTTTGACTGTTTTGTGTTACTCACAAGAGTTACAATAATGTTTGGAAGTTGACCTACCTGCAACGAAGGTGTAAGTACAGTTCAATTTTCTTTTGATGTTTCCACACACCATATCTATTTTGAGTCATTTCTCGATATGTCTTTCGGTTAAAATGCAATAGGCTTCAGGACTGTTTCCTCCAACTCTTGTGGTTGCATATCCAAAAGAAAGTTCAAGAATCGCACGCAAAATGTCAGACCCAGGGCTTATTTTCGAAGAGCACTACAACTGACTTCATGGCGCCCCTTTCTGTCCACCTGTGAAACTCTGTGAGTTCTCTAGGCTATTGATGCATTATGTGGTTGGAGGTGACTGAGGTCAAGGATGAGACGGTTAAACGCGGGAGTGAAATTAGCATTATTTAGAAATCATTTTCGATGAAATTAGAATTTGTTATGTTACTTCTGGGGAAAGAACAAATATTTTGGTGAATTAACAAAGGGTTTGAAAAGTTTTTAATGTATGAAAAGTATTATTTCTGCAGCGGTCAAAACCGGGCGATAGGGCCTAAGTTAGGCGTTCCAGACCTCTCCATATTCGTGGGGTTCCAGCATGACAACAAGCAAACGGATGATGCAGATCTCACTGTGAGGTTTGTAGCATGAGTTAAGGAGCCTGTTCAAGGTAAATTTCTCTCCAAATTTTTTTTTAGTTAGCGGCAAATCTTCGTTTGGCAAAAAGTGGTCGAATTAAGGCGAGCCTCCTCTATTTTCAGAATTACAGTGTCTTGTATGTTTCAAGCAGTTCCCCGGTTGTGACGTCATCAAATTGCTAAATCGCGAACCAGAAAAGTACGAATTTCTGCTTACCACCATATTATAGACCTTCATAAACTATGGTTTTTTAAAGATTGTACCGTTTTCCTCTATTGATTTAGGATTTACAACGATTTTAATTTTTGTCGCGAATTCTTTCAATGAAAAGAAAAATACAATAATTCTGAAAATGATAAAGATATCAAAGATTGCCAATGAACATTTATAGCAAAGTCCCCGAAGTTCCTTTTAAGCCATTAAATCAAACGAAAGATGCATCAACCAATCGCGCAATGTTTTAAAGATTTGATTCCTATGCTATGTTTTTCACGTCACACAACATTGATTGATAAGCAGAATTAAGGAGAATCGTTGGGCAATACTTTTGAAAAAGTTGCAAAACATCTTCTTTTTGTCGGAAGCAAAATGTTTATCAAGCAATATTTTGCCTCGTGGCCAACGGACAAACCTTTTGCTTGGCGAGCAAATCTCAAATGCTTGGCAACGATGTTTTCTCGTTCGCCAGGGCTTTACCATTTGAAGGAAGGTGATATGCACGTATAGACTCATTTTTTCTAAGAAGCTTGGCTCTAAACTTCGAAGTACGGTTTCTTAACTTTGGGCCCAATTCTTAAGTTTCTTGTGGAGCTTCTTAATTTTCATAAAATTGAATTTCACAATTCATCTTAATTCATTGTCGACAGCTAATATAGCTTTTTCAGCCCAGAGAATTACAAGAAAGAACCAATTCGTAAACAAAAATTACACTTTTAGTGCTATTTGGATGAATAATACACTTTCTTTGTTGAAATAAAATTTGCAACTCATATCCAAAAATTTGAAAATTTTGTTAACTTCTAATTGACCTCTTATTGCTTGTGGTAGAGTTTCTTAATTTTCTGGAAGAAGCTACCACAGTTTTTTATCAGCGGCTTCTTATAAAAAAAATGAGTGTATTTCTGTCAGACAGTTTTATAGACTTTTAGTTTTAGTTTTATAAATCTAAGTCTCTGTCATCAATAACTGCAAATTCTTGCTGTGGACAGATCCTTCTTAACTTACTTCTAACCATTTAACAATTGGCTAATAGATTCTCAATTTGCGCAAAGATTTCTGAAATTATCACCGAAATTTGACAAAATTAATATCACCAGAATTGAATTCACCAATTCACCGATTACTGGTATTCAACACAATAAGAATATATCTTTTAGAATGAATTATTCAACACTAACAAGTCCCTAGAGACGATCAATTTCTATGGAAGGAATTTTTATATCCGCAAGAATGACTTTATTCAATATTTTCTGTTTCTTCACGCAGGATTAGAGTCCCTCAATTTGACGTAAGATGATAAGAAAAACTTCGAAAGGTGAGATAGCTGACTTATCAAACGTCATATTTTGACATCGATACAAAATTGAGGCAGCTCTGATACTGCTTTCATTTGCTGGGCATGGCGCCATGGCAGCCGCATTAAAATCTAATCTCGCTAGATTCAAAACATTGTAACGAAGACACATCAAAATGTCACTACGAAGGACAAAGCGACGCAGCGTCGGCTCCTTCGTGAGACGATCGCGCTCAGACTTCTCCGTGTCAAAAGAATGGATGCGAAACGTCGAAAGTGGGTTCGAAGAGATGAACAGCGATTGTTTCAGGAACAATATTTCGGCAGATTTGCGAAGTATCGGAAGCAAATACGACAACTTAGTGCTGAAAATGTTCAACCAACGCTCGCATCTTCGTGGTGACCTTGTTCTTCTGAAGAAAGATGCGAAATTATTGCGTAACGAAATGAAATTTTTGATTGTAAAGCACGATAACCCAACAGCATTTAAGAAAGGGCTTGGGGCAGAAAATCACGAAAAAGAAAGAGTACTAAAAGCTGAAGTTGTCACAAAAGAGATCGGACAGCTCGAACTTGCTTTAGCTGATTTGATGGCAAAGTACTATTATATGCTTGAACAGACGAAAACACTGAAGGAAATCAATTCACTCTGGCATATACGATCAGTAATGAAATCGGATATGAGCAAGCTGCGAAACTTAGCTGTTGCAAACCATGGAAATAAAGGAGCCTCAATTGATGATCAAGTCATTAAGAAAGAACCAGAAGAAATGAGAATCGAAAACTCGATGCTGATGCAAAACCTTCGATGGTTGACAAAACTGAGCCAAGAGTTTCATCAAGAGCTGCGCGAGCTCCAATCTGCTAAAATATCATTGGTAAGTGAAAGGTGTCTTCTCGAGAAGGAGTATGGGAATACGAAAGAATTGGAGCAACTCCCACATGACATTTCTAACTCGAATATCGACATGCGTGCGCTTTCAAATGATGTTCGACAAGCAGAAGTGCGTATAATTGATGCCTTACACGAAAGAATCGATTCACTTGACAGTCTTACAGATGCACTGAAACTAGTGATGGTTAAAGCTGGATTTGTTGACCTTAATTCTGTAAATGACAACAAATATGAAAGCATCAACGAAGGGCCTGTCAGTACAGTACAAACGTATGACGAGCAACTTTGTCATGTTAGAGTTATCTCTGGTAGTCTGTATGAGAGAAAAGTCTTAGATACTGACAGAAACGTTGAGAATGACGATGCCACCGAAGAGGTACAATTGAGATATGTTCGGCAAGAAGACGTAGAGGACATAGATCTCAGATGCCTCTCGCCCGCGACACAACAACGTTTCAATGCGATGAGAAACGTTGATGGATCATTTTTGGGAGATTTGAGCAAATATTCAGACAATACTTCGAAAGAAAATCAGAGCGGAGTAAATGGCTACCAACCAACTTCCGAGAACAATATTTCTCGCAAGGTTACCCAACACGACTCAACTCTTTCCCAAGATCATGCATTTTACGATGCAGAAGAGAGCTTTATGAGTGCCGTAACAATTTGGCTTCGTCCAGAAGAATGCGTTTTGGATAGGAGCAGCAGTGAAGAAACTCTGATAGGTGAGATGAATAACAATCTTGAAGATGATGAAGCAAAGATTTGTAACAAGATCGAAAGGAAATTTGAGAAAGATGATGAACAGTTTAGCTCTGAATCAATCACATTTTTATCAAGATTTAGAAATGAGGTGCCTCTTCCTGAAAATGACAAATCATTAGATACGGAAAATTCAACGCTGCGCAAAGAAGTAAAACGTGAAAGTATGCCTGGTGATGGAAAATTCAAATTTAAGCCTCAATTTACCAGTGAAACATCCGGTGAAGACGATTCAAGGGATTGCACACCGATACCCCAAGCAGCAATGGACTTTGATAACCGTCATGATAGATTCTTTATGGCTAAAAGCTACTTTGAATGTCAAGAAAGAGATGATGTTCAAAGCAGGCTCGACAAAAGTGTAGAAATGAATGCTGGCGAATCGTTCATACAAAATTCATCCGAAGATTCAGCTCAAGATTCAGCTCCAGAGCAAGTAGAAGTTTTAGATTTAGCTAATGATAACACTGGTTACAACGTCAAAGTGAACGAGGAAAAGACTTGTGTTCAGTTGTTAAAAAAAAATCGGGACAATCGACCAGTTTTCTATGATCCGAAGGGATCGTGGACAAATATTCCTGGAAGAATTCCGACTGATATAGGATCTCAAAGCAAAGAAAAAAGTTCACAGAAACATGAAAATACAACGAAGCAGATGCCTGGCTCCAATGCAACATTACCAAGAGGATTTAAAAGTAAAAAAACATCAGAAAGCAGCAAGCCAAAGCAACCCATCGTCCGAAAACGTGTATCAACTAGCGATAAGGTTGATGGCCTAAGAAGTCGGACTTTGCCGAGAAAATCGAATGTTGCAACAGATAAGCAGTCCCAGCCAAGACATTCCTGTATTAGTCCGGATTTGTTTAACCGCAGTCCAAGGCAATCACCTCGCAGCCCAAGTCAGTCACCTCGTTGGTCACCACGCTCGGATGCATCTGGTTCTACTGCTACTAAAAGGTCACCAAAGCGTCCGGCCAGCCAGGCGATCGCAAGAGGTAAGGCAACCGATGCGTCTTCTAATAATACATCTACATACAGCAGAGAAAATACCTTCGAGAAAGTAAACAACAAAAAGCAGCCTCCTAGGCCAGTTTCACGTGCCAGTAGCGTTGTCAAAAGGAGGCAGAGTCAACCAGAGGCTGAAAGTAAGGCAGTTAACCGCAATAGTTCTTTCAGGGCTGGCAGAGAAATTCCCAGGCCTGTCAGCTTTATCAGGTCCTTTAGACAAGGTGATGTTTCGGTCTATGGAACGTTGCCAAGAACGGCAAAGAAAAGTCAAACCAAGAAAAAAGAAGCACAACATATCGATGAGGTGGCAAGGAAACGATCAAGTCCATCGACTCAAATGCGTAAACGTCAGGGTTCTCTTTCGAATAGCAATAATCAAGGCAAGGTAGATTCGATACAGGATAAACAAACACACAGCATTGGCAACAATAATGAAGTTAAACGTAAAGGTTTCGCATCTGCTAGTCAAAATCCAGCCAGTGAAGATAGTGACAATGATGCTACACCAAGAAAGGAAATGAATGAAGCATCAGATGGATATGGTATGCATAACACTCTTCCGCGTGCCTTCGAAAATAAGGTGTACATACAGCATCAGTTGTCCTTAGATGGCAGTGAACCTGTGGCTGAAAAGCATCAGAACTGTCGCAGTAAAAGTATTGAAATGGACACATTACCAAGAGATAACGAATACACGTTTTTGGATAAGAATGAAAATACAGAAGTACTCGAGCCATTTGAAGAGCAAGGTACTTTGAAAAAGAAGAAACGTAAAATCATAATCAAAATGAAAAAACCGAAATCAAGTTCCAACGGTGAGGAACATAAGCGTAAAGAATCAAAAAACAGTATCGGGGCAGGGAAAAAGTCGAAGAAAAGCGGCGAATCAATCACTGAAAGAGCTGCGAATTTCATGCATAATGCTCTGAGATTTGTATCGTCCGAATCTAAAGTAAATGCAAAAAATATATCAAAAACACGGAATGAAAATACAAATAGTAGTCAATCCGAAAGTCCAGTAAAGCGAAGACCATCAAGTGCTACAAGCTCCAAAGATTATGAACGCCGTAAATCTTTTATTCCAGTGCCAAGTATGTCTTAAATCAACAGATAAGCAAATAAACAAAAATAATACATTAAAATATTTGGTACTTACAAATTTAGTTGCTGGTTATCATGTATAACTTTCTTCGTTTACCAGTATTAAAGACAAGTATTAAACTAGAGATATGGAACAAACAATGTTGGCAAAGAGATATGGAACGTCGTAAACTATTTCTTCCAGTCCCAGGTATGTCTTAAACAGACAAATTGACAAATAAACAAAATAATACATTGAATATTTGGTACTTACAAATTTTAGTTGCTGGCTATCATGTATATTTTTCTTCGTTTACCAAAGAAAGTTTTGTTGATCAAGAAAAGACTTGGAGAAGACCAGTATTAAACTAGAGATATTGAACGTCGTGAACTATTTATTCCAGTCCCAGGTATGTCTTAAACAGACAAATTGACAAATAAACAAAAATAATACATTAAAATATACTCACATATTTTAGTTAGTTTCTGGCTATAATGTATATTTTTCTTCGTTTACCAAAAAAAGTTGTTTTAATCAAGACAAAATTTACAATTAAACAACATGTTTGTGCCCGTAGCTCGTATACAGTATTGATGAAATTGATCATTTACTCTTTATTAGTACTTTATTACTCTTTGCATTTCTCTGTGGTGTTTTATAGGCATAACTATCCATCATGCATCGTTCTGAAACTGGACAATGCATGATGATAGTTTCTTGTCACTTTGCAATCATTTTCATAAACAGCTCCCAAACATGATTGCCTATAATAATAGAACGGCATGACCGATTGCAACCTTAAATATTTTGAAATAATGCCAGTTGCTTACTTAACTATTTCAGTAACTGGACAAAGCCACGCCCATAAATTTAGACAATGGGATACACTTACCGGTTGTTTTTCCAACCTAGGGGATGGTCTGGTCATGCTTAAAGTTGATCGATCTTTCTTGTCCGTTTCAAGCATTTTCTGAAAGATCTTTCGAGCAAAATCGCCAAAAACTAATGGGATTTCTGATTTCAGCTGATTTCAACTATATGAATTTCGTATGTTAATTTTTTCCCAAAAATGTCAATTTCCACTGGAGTGGATACTAGATCATCTTAAACTTTGGCAAATGTGCTGGTATTTTGTGAGAAAGAACGATAGAGATTAGGAGTTTCACATTAGAGACCAACAAATCGGCTGACAGTTGTTCGTCTAATGCGAATTTCGAGGTGGACTTTTGACGACTTGTCCGACTTGTTCTATTTGGAACCGTACCCAAATGGGTAGGTTTCAGAGGTGGCGCCAGCCCTGAAAAAGTGGGGTGGAAAAAGGATAGAATTGATTGCCAGAAGGTATACCTGATGTTTTTACTTCGATTTTGCAATCGAAGAATAAATACCGACCAGAGAAAAGTGGGGTGGACATGTCCACCCCAGCCCACCCCCTGGCGCCGCCCTTGGTAGGTTTA
Organism: Aurelia aurita; assembly: GCA_004194415.1. Taxonomy (NCBI): domain Eukaryota; kingdom Metazoa; phylum Cnidaria; class Scyphozoa; order Semaeostomeae; family Ulmaridae; genus Aurelia; species Aurelia aurita. Next base: position 473,304 of record REGM01000036.1, read on the forward strand.
GGCGTTGCATTTACACAGGACCCGCTGGAATCGTTTCAAACAGAACTGCTAGCCGTACCAATGGGTCCACTTACGAAGTAGGTCCCGTTTGGAACCGTTCCCAGAAATTTCACAGGGTGACGCAACCTTCTGACGAGTCGTTAGCAGATTGCGTCTTCCTGGGAACTAATTCTCAGGCCATAAATTTCAAAGCGTGGAAATCGTTTGAAATAGGCCATAACAAACGAAAGCAAGCGAAGCCAGACAGCGAACCCGGTAGAGGAAAAATACTAATGAAATGAAGACAAGCAAGTTAACGATATACGTATATTCATTCAGGCACAGTTAGGCGGGGTATTGTGGACACGATCCATATAGACGTGCCCAAGTCTCTCCTGTGTACCTGAAACCTACAAAACCTAAAAAATTACCTCTGCGAAGGTCATTATTTTTAGGTAGTTAGGTGTTTGGGTTTTATGGCTTTAGGTACGGGGGAGGGAGAGACTTGGGCAAGTCCATCCACTCCCAATCCCAAATCGTGTCCACAATACCCATGGTCAAGCTACAAATGCAAACAAATCTTACAGTAATAGATTGTCTGAAACCTACGTGGCTAACTCACTCCTTGTACATGTAAAAATGGGTTGCTAAGAGACTCCTTGCTCAGNAATCCATATAGACGTGCCCAAGTCTCTCCTGTGTACCTGAAACCTACAAAACCTAAAAAATTACCTCTGCGAAGGTCATTATTTTTAGGTAGTTAGGTGTTTGGGTTTTATGGCTTTAGGTACGGGGGAGGGAGAGACTTGGGCAAGTCCATCCACTCCCAATCCCAAATCGTGTCCACAATACCCATGGTCAAGCTACGAATGTAAACAAATCTTACAGTAATAGATTGTCTGAAACCTACGTGGCTAACTCACTCCTTGTACATGTAAAAATGGGTTGCTAAGAGACTCCTTGCTCAGACCAACAAAGAAAGAACAGTTCTTCAAGGGTACGAGATATTGTCAGCACATTTATTGCCATGGGATTGAACAATTTCAGTATTTGTTTGAAAATCTACTTCCTATAACCCTTGAGAGAGATTTCCTATAGCCCTTGCGTATTCTTCTGTGTGAGGAGATTCCTTACCAATTTTTCAGTGCATATAAGTAGGCGAGCAAAATCACAAAAACTTCGGTCATTCGGCTATCAAGTAGAATTCGATTCATTCTAATCTATGTAGTACTCTTGGTGCTATGAATTTTCAAGTGGGAACTTTGTTCTGGCTCAATCGGTGTACGTACCAATGTCTTCTCTCAAAGAAACCATTTTTTGCGTGCAGAGTGAGCAGTTTAACAATCTAAAGTACTCCCAAAAACTAGATGGACAAAAAGCGTTTAGCTTCAAAATTTGTATTTCTCATCAAAGAATGTCAAACAGGCATAGAGCATCCTTTGCGGTCCACCTTGTTGTTTGATTGGTCAACTGTAGTAAGATATCCTTTTGTTTGCAATCGCTACTCGATTTGTACAGTCATTTCAACGAAGCAGCACCCGGCACAGGAGGCCCATATAACAGCTAATTTAAAAAAGATTATTTCCTTTCCTGCACTTATAAATAACGTGTTTCATTTGTGAAATAAATATTCTGCTGAGAGAGCATGGGCTTCCTGTGCACCCGGGTGTTTTTCTTAGGCTCTAACTTTTGCTCGTTGTTGTTGTTGTTGTTGTTGGTGTTGTTGTTATCGTTTCCGACAAATCAGTTCGGGGAGCGAAACAAGAGACTTTTGGAATGAGTCTAAGTTTTTCTCACGTAGTAATTTCGATTACTCTCCTCCGCGAGATTCCTTTATTTATTCCCAGTCTGGTTCCCTGACGTCATTTTCGATAAGGGGACTGGACTCCAGGGGGACTCCACAGGTGGACTCCAGGTCGATGTTGAGCTCTTCCTTCTCCTTCACAATTCAACCCCTTTTCTTAACAAAAAACGCGTTTGTCTCCTCCGCAACATCGAAGACTGCGAACCAGGCAGATTTATTCCGTAGTTCCGTGGTCCGTGATTCCGCGAGGAGGGTACATTTGGATTTGGATGGTTTTAAACGGGAGAAGAAAACAAGGAAGGGAGAAAGAAGAATGAAAGAATCATGCCTTTCAAAGACGATACAAATGGGGAAAAAGAGAAAAATAAGTTAAAATTTGACATTCAGAAGGAAGAGTATTTTTGAAGCAAGATAGAAATGCAGGAAAACGATAAACAGCAGCAAGGTTGAATTTCGTAAAACAAAAGATTTAGGTATCCGATAAGACAAAGCGATTTTCTGTTCTGATAATAGACTTGACACATTCAGTGCAGTTGACCAAAAGGTTTCAAAGGTTGCCCAAAAAATAACTGCAAATATAAAGATAAAATATAGACTAAAAATATATATAGATAATAAAATGAAAATATAGGTCGCCCAAGGATTAGCTTGGATTAAGGTGAACTGGGTGCTGCTTTTTCAAAAGAACTCGGTTTATATGGAGACAGAAACCTTCCTTTCCAAAAACCAAATTTAGTAAATGGCTTACTTTGGTTTTGCAGGCAGATAAGCTCGGCTTTTCTGGGAAAACGTGATTTATTGAAATTGGCGACTTTTGGTTGCCTCAAGTCTCTCGAAATGGTTTCACCAAACCGACCAAATCTTATTCGGGGTCAATGGGCGGGGAATTTTGCCCTTTTGACTGCGAGGGAGCATAAGGACAGCAGAGCAGGCAAGTGAGGTCTTTCAGTGCAGTAAATGTCATACTCTATGGGAGTTGAATTCTTCCAATCACACAAGACGAACCGAAAGACGAGGCAAAAGTAAAGCCCGAGATCATTTTCTTATTTTTGT
>REGM01000036.1:476836-504192 GCA_004194415.1 Aurelia aurita
ACCCTCCATCTTGAAATGTTGGTAGGGTATAAAAGCATTCAGTTGCTTTAAATTTATCACTGGTCTGTTCCCCCCATCCTTCTTTTTTACTAAAAACAGGTTGCTCAGAAATTGATCTTTCTGATAATTGACCTCCTGAACAGCCCCTTTCCTCAACATGGCCTGGATCTCCTGGTCTATCAAGGCACTCTGTTCCCTGTTCATTTTCGCCTGATGTGGGGGTCGAATCTGTTTTGGTTCCCCCATAAATGGGATTTTTAACCCTGATACAAGTTCTAAAATTTCTGGATTGTTTGTCAGAACCTGCCAATTGTTTACAAAGTATTGCAGTCTTCCTGCAAGGGGGTAGTTCCATGTTTCTTGCCCAGGGAACATATTTCTTACCCCTGGGTGAACATTTTGTAACCCTTTTAAGGGCAATATTTCTGGTATATCTTTTGATATTTCTACCAGGTTGGCCATGTTGAGGTAAGGTTGTTTTTTCATACTTTTCCTTACCGTTAGCGTTAAATCCACGTCCCCGTCTGGAATTTGCTGCATTCCCAAACTTTGGCGAGTTGTTGTTAAACTTGGAGAAAAATGCTGTCCGCCCCCCATTTCCTCTCTGAAAAGAGGGGCCTTTCTGAAAGGGCTGCTTCCTTTCAACCCTCTGCTTATTGTATATCTCCTTCGACTCTTTCTTCACTTTGGCCGTGTCTTTCACATGCTTTCTAAACTTCTTGCCAAATAGTTCCTCATTGTCGGTTGCTTCAAACAGTTGTGCATGCTCCTTTATGGTCGACTTGGTCTTCTTATGATCATTCATCAGGACTGATAGGACATTGCAGCGCCTCTGATATGTGACTGCATTGAAAGCTTGGCCTAACAATAAAATGGACTGCTCCAAGCTAGTTGAAATGTCCTCTAGGGGAATTTCTACTTTCTCACCCTCTGCCTCATTGGCAGATTCAATGGCCATCCATACCTTTGAAAGGGGGCCAAACACATTCACCGTCTTCTGTTGAATCTTTTCCAAAGAAGAGTCCCAGAACAGCTCCGTTTTCTTCTTCTTTTCATCAAGGAGTTCCTTGAAAAACTCATCCAGTTTCTTAGGCCCATCAATATTCGATGGTACTGGACTGAACGTTAATATGCTGTCCCTGAGATCTTTTTCAGGCACAAATTTTTGCAAATGTTTATTTGCATAAGAGGCCATACCCTTTGGCAATTTCCATTGAAACTGGGCTTCCTCTGCAGATGCTTCGAACCGTTTTCTTTTCGTTAACGGTTCACAGGCCTTGCTGCCGGTATCTGAATCAGACGATGATTCGCTCGACGATGAATCCGAAGATTCACTTTCAGAAACCGCATGCTCAACACGAGGCCTTTTCTTACGGCCAGTTTTCGTGTTGTTGCCTGATAAATTTTGCTCAATGGCAACAGGCTCTTGGCCTACCACATTTTCTGAAATGTTTGGTAGGGCTTTATCTCCTCCATTTTCAATGCTCATGGTGATTCACATGGGTTGAAAATTTTTTCTTGCAATCTTTTCGCGTCCGCCTAGCTCCAGAGATGAGCTAAAAGAGGATAAGTGGGAGTCTGGGCTCCAATGTGATAGGAGATTGGGATCTAATCCAGTATTAGATCTACGGAGATTTTATGAAATAAAATCACAAGATTTTTCAAACAGGTTCAAAACCTGTTTGCCAACCCTGTTGCTTTGTTTCCTTGCTTATTCATTGCAACAAACAGCCTTTGAAAACAAATTCAATAGAGACGTCATAAAGATTATTGCGGTGGAGCCGCATATCTATTCGAATTGAATCAAAACTTGCGACATCTCTCTGTCGAACTGTCGAACGAACGAAATAAATAATGCAATTTCGATTCCATATCTCAAAATGAGGCTTCCGCCAACGCTGCAAGGCCATTGCGGGGGTGAAATGTAAATCTANAATGGCAACAGGCTCTTGGCCTACCACATTTTCTGAATTGTTTGGTAGGGCTTTATCTCCTCCATTTTCAATGCTCATGGTGATTCACATGGGTTGAAAATTTTTTCTTGCAATCTTTTCGCGTCCGCCTAGCTCCAGAGATGAGCTAAAAGAGGATAAGTGGGAGTCTGGGCTCCAATGTGATAGGAGATTGGGATCTAATCCAGTATTAGATCTACGGAGATTTTATGAAATAAAATCAGAAATAGACTGCTTGTCTGCGCTGTTTCAACCATGATTAAGAACAAGAAGGGATCAAGGTGAGTGCCAAGCCAACTTATGATCTGCTTTTGCTAGCACACAGGTAAGAATGTTTGTATTTCCAGACGGCGGGTCGTACTGGCGAGGTTAGGCCCATTTTGTGAAGATGCGTCTGATGAAAAGAATATTTGAATAAGAGCGGCTTTTGATTATGCCAAAACAACAGGTACGCAAAGCAACCATCATATCGGACGATGGCATTTTATATCAACTGAAAATGAATGCGTTTTGTTTTGGGTATTATTCTGTCATCAGGAAATTGCCTTGCTTCAACTTCAACCGTTCACTTGACCTAAATACTTAATCGTTATAAACGAAAGCTTATATTTTGATAAGCGTTCGCTGCTGCTATATAAATAGTCTCAACAATTAACTTACTTTCTCAATCAAACGCTGAATATTCCCACACTCGGAGCCGCTGAAGTACCACAGGAATGACAACGAATGACAACTTTTATTTTGGAGTTTTCATTTGATGGTGCACTGGTGCAGGGAGGAGATGATTCAAATATGCTTTGATTGTGAAATCCCTATTTGCAACTATCACAGGCTTATTTCTCGAGCTATTTCTCGTTTACTTTTGAAACTCGAGCCTCATAATTTCCACAAGTCTTACCAAAATGAACACAATTGTAAGGCTAAATGAATCATACTCAAATAATCAAAATAAAGCTACGTAATGCCGTTGAAGCATATAAAATGGGCAGCCTAGGCCTTAGTTTTCTTTGCTTCCTTGATCAGATAACTGTCATAGACCTGCTGCTTGGCTTTGCTGGTTTCATCATCATGCCCAAACAAACACAAAAGGAAGAATTTAAAATTATGGTGTACTGCACAGGTCTGATTTCTTTGACAGAGGCTTAGTGTTAACCTCAATTGTTGCCAGATGATAATAGATTGAAACCTGATTGAAACTTGGTCAGAGAAAATTTGAGATAACAATACAGAAATGAGTCAACAATGAAATATTAAAATGTAAAGAGCAGATTGACATAGAATATTATGATGAAGAGCAACAGTTTCTTAGCTGTCTAAATTTATACGCAGAGCATAAACCAAAGTATGTTGTTTATTTTCCTTTAGAGCACTGAATTTTATGAACAAAAGCAACAAGCTATAAAACAAATAAACAAGAAAGGTATTTCCTCCTTCAAAAAGCTGAAAATAATGGTATCTAGGAGTCCAGTAGATTTCTTGATGAAATCTATTCAGAACCATTCAAAGCTGTGTTGGAAGGCAGGAAGTATTTTTTTTATTCACATATTCTCATATAAGAAACTCTAATTAATAACCAAACTCTTAGGTCACCAAAAATAAAGAAACTTAAGTGTCAGAAAATATTATTCAAGGAACTTTTTTCATTTAGTCAAAGAAATCCAGAGCATATTTTAGCTTGTTTGTTGTACCCTGCCCCCTGGCTCATACACTTACAAATTTAAGTAAACTTCTAAGAAACTTTTTACTGCTCAAATATGAGATTTTAAGAAACAATCAGTTTATACTCCAAATTCTTAGTTTCTCAAAAAAATATACGTAGATATTCATAATTCATGGGCCAACTTGAAGTTGTTTTCGAGAGTTATTAAAAAAGAGAATTGAAAAGTTGTCAAATGAATGGTTTGAATGTAATTTTATAAATGTATGCAATTTCTAGATTGTGGCAACCAGAAAAACTTCATTCTTTGCATGACATTGTCCAGTCTATCTTGAAATTTGTTATGAAAAGCAAAGTCAGGCTATGTGCTGTGTGGTCTGAGATCCAAGGCTCCCTCTTGCATGCTTGAAATATAGACATCCTGACATCTGTTGGCTCTGATCAGCAAGTCAAATTCCTTTAAAGCCAGGCTTAGAACAGAAGGAAGGACATTGTGACTGATAACAGGAGATCAGTGGGGAATACCATAGAAGACTTAGTATTGCTAGGGAATTAGCAGCTTCATAAACAAGATCATAATTTAAAGTCATTATGCATGCATTCTTTGAATAATTTATATTCTTAAATATTGAATGGATGATTTTAAAAATGGAATTTTAATTAACTTGATTATTCCACAATTCTGAAGAGCTGAATTTTATATATAATTAGAGTTTGAAACAAATGCACTATTGTGCTGCTAATTTAGTTTCTTTGTCATTTGCACTGTGCTGTATTGCCATGGAATTATATATTATGCTGACTATATAAAATAGAATTTTTCAAAACCAAAGATATGTATTTGGCAAATTTTGAAGTGTATGCAGGAATTTCTAACAAAAATTTTTGCTTTTTACAGATTAATCATGGTCTACCTTTTCCATTCCATCATATTTCAAGTGAAAAATCACGAAGCGGGTGGTTTGTAGTAAATCTGAAAAGCCAAAAAACATAACCCGAAAAGCCACCAAAAAATATCAAACCAATGTGTGAAACCTTTTCTCACTGAAAGCAGAGCTTTATTGGACCGCTGGTGAACTTAACACTAGGTTTGACCAGGAATAAAAGAGCAAAATCTAATCAGGGCTGTCTAATTGGACTTAGGGCATTGAAAAGTTTTACCAAACATGACAAACTGGCAACATATAATTAATAGTGAAAGGTAGTGCCAGGCAAAAGTGAAAATGAAAACCACCAAAGCTGTCAAAAGTTTGGGGATATCAGGTATACCAAACATTTTCATGGCATTTTTAATTGCCAACCAAGACTGCCTATGGCTCAACGGTAGCACGCTTGACTACCAACCTGAGGGTTGGTGGTTCGAGTCCCCGCCCTGTCGAACCTGCTACGTAGAGTGAGGAGAGTGGCCAACTCTCTGTAATTCTAGGCTAAAGGAATCGCGAGGTGTGGTCACAATCACATCGAGAGGAAGGACCAGGACATTGCTCGATAAGCTTAGCTTCTCAGTGTCCTAAAAACTACCTTCGGATGCTAGGTAGCAATATAGAATAAGACTGCCTATCAGAAAATTAGGACAGTCTTCATGTAGACATTGTTCATTGTTGTGGACAAATACTGATTTGAAGTTTATGCACTTTAAAGCAGGTAGAAATTTTGGAGTGCTCTGAGTGAAAAGAAGAAAATTAAATATGGCAGATAAGCAGAGAACTGAACGACACAATAAATTTTTTAGTTGTATATACGTAGTTTCACATCAAAATCACTATATACAGTATAAAGCTTTTCTAGAATTTTTTTTCATTCATTACTTTATTTTAAGTAGGCTGGAAAGATTTCTAGCTATATTGCAGCTAATTTAGGCCTACTGTGTATGCTGCATCCAGGAATGGGACCCCTAGTTTAACGTCCCTTCTGAAGGGCGGCGAATTGAGTTGCTTGATCAGACATCTGGATGGTCACCCATCCAGATTTTGACCTCACACGACCAAGCTTAACTTCAGTTACCTGACGGAGACTGCGTAAGCCGCGCGGCCACTCACCCCACATATATAGCAAGCAAGAAGATTTTGAAGGAAGCGAGAAAATATTTGTCTTCAGACAACAGAGAAATCTGAAGTTTTAAGACAAAGGTAGAGTCATAAGATGGTGTTGGAAATACTCCAATAGCTCCTTGTTATCATAGCAGCATTTAGGTCATCTTTAGTAATATCTTCCAGTGGTCCCACCCACTCACAGTCAAACCAATTTTCCAATTTTTCTCATCTCCTGTTCTCATTACTGTTTAATCTAGCGTTGAGCATTCAAGATAGGGAACTGAAATTTCATTCTACCAACTCAGAATTTGATAACAATTTTGCAAAAATATATTTTTTCTTCAAGCATTTTGTCTTGGAATTAGATAATGAAGCTGTGTATTTCAGTAGGAGCATCATCTTTGTTCTGCTTTTAACTCCAAAGATTCCATTATTAGATTTCTTTATGTTATAAATAATGTAATAAGTTGCAGTGCTACTCACAGTTTTATTTTGGTGACCACTCTTCTCACTATAAGAGCACAGTAAAATTTATTCATTTATATATTCTTTTAATGTTGAATGAATGAAACTGTGTATTTTGAAAGCAAAGGCTGCTTTACAAAAACTTTCAGTTCTGGAAAAAATTTGGAGGTACAAAATAGCATTGTCTTACATGTCAATACACATATTCGTTCACAAGAAACTCCTAACAAGAATCTCAACTCTCAGATCATTAAATAACTAACATTCTTCAGCACTGGAGCAAAATTGTTTAAGAAACTTTTTCTTATAGTCAAGGCAATCCATAGCATATTTTAGCTTTATTTTCACTTGTTCCGTGTATTGCTTTGCTTGGAAAATACTTGAGTAGTGTCAATATCGTTGTGAAATTTCCACAAGGGCACATGATGTAAACATAAAGTAGAATGTTATGAAACTTCTAAGAAACTTTCAAGCAACTCTGAGTACACAAATAATGAGAATTTTAAAAAATTCTGAAAGTTCAGTGCTGGGTAAAATTCTTCATTTCTTTTAAAAGAAACACGTGTCTGTGTGTGGAAAGCTTTCCACTTTGGGCACTATCTTACGTAGGTAAAATTGAATTTTTAGCAAATTTGAAGTAGTTAGTCTCATTATTTCAAAGACAAGGAGAAATTTGTTTTGTTGTATCTATTGTACTAACATTCTTGTCACAGAATAACTTTTGCAGAAAAATAGGACAATCAGAGTTGGTGACAAAACTGACATTGAAGTGAATGTACGGTGAAGTAGCGGTCAGTTATAAGAATAGAATAAAAGAAGGCCACATGCCACTTATGTTCCTTTCGTTTTCATCTATCGAGAACAGAAAATGCTATGTATGGATTGCCCCAGCCCCCCAGCTAAGCTGCTTTTAACTCCGCTGATTTACTTCAGCACAATGATTTGAGTCGAATATTTTGGCCTTATGTCTTTCTCCTGTTTTTCGAAATTGACATTAACTTTGAAAAGTAGCCACATTGGTGCATAGAGTTGGTTTTCAGATAATCTAAAATTGCTGCGAATAACCAAGTTTATATGGAACAGAGTGATGAATATGCTACTTCATTTCCCCTTCATTTGTAGGATGCAGAATCTTCTTGAAGCTTTTGAAGTTCGAGAGGTCCTGATGAAAAATTAAACTGATCAAGATTTCAAGTGTTGTCTTCATTGTTATTTTAAGATTACAAGAAAATAATGCAGGTGTTGCAGATAGGTGTTTACAAAACACGAACCCTTAATAGCGATAAGAAAGTCCTAAGCTCTCGAACTTATGAATAACACATGTCTCGATAAGATTCATGTAATAATCCAAGCTGAGCCCTGTCTAAAATGACTAGTTTTGTTGAGAAGAGCGTCACTTGGAACGTTTGCAATGACGCTATACATCATACAGGACGTTATAGATGCATAATCAGCATAAGCGCACAATGTTGAGCAAAAGAAATTCATACTGAGAAAATAGTAGTGAGAACAATAGGAACGGCAGATCAAAATCTACCATAAAGAGGTCTGAACTTTTGAGGGAACGTCGCGAACAATGTTTTAACTGATTTTATTGATACAAAAGCTAGCTACGATAAGTCTTAAGATAACAGAATTAAGCTAAATAAGAAGCTGAAGCTTGCTTGCAAGTTTTGCGAAGGGGAAGTCTTAAAGGACGTGTTCGGAAATGGCATACACGTATTTTTTATAAAACACTCTTTATAACCAAACTCCTTAATCGTCAAAAATTTGAGAAACTTGAGTACTGGAAAAATTATTTCAGAAACTTGTTTTTGGAAAATCAAAGCCTATTTTTGCTTTTTTCTTGTACTGTATTAGGCGTGCTCAGTATTACTTAGTGATGCCTAGACAGAGGCACGGTTATATATTTTTGCTGTGAAATATCCACGAAGGCGCATCAGTCCCCCCCAGGGGCGGATCCAGACCGAAGTTAAAGGGGGGGCAACCTGCAGAGAGGGCGCCAAAAATACAATAGAACGAAAGCGCGCCGGAGGAGCGCGAAAATTTTTGGACTCCAGGTTAAGAAGATTCTTTGGTTTTTCTTCTAAATAGTGCCTTGATTTGTATGTTTCACCCCATATTCTAATCAAAACAGTTAAAAAAGAGTGCGGGTAGGGTCATGATGAGGGGCGCATTTCTCGCCAAAAGGGGGCGCCAAGCTGAGTTTTCATCGTGAAGGGGGGGCAGTTGCCCCCACTTGCCCCCCCCTAAATCCGCCACTGNAATGTATAAAGAAAGGTTTTATATCTGTCGTAGCATACACTTGACATCGAAAAATTGTCTCTGACCTTCTAATATACTGTATAAATAACGTCTGATACTTTTATTGTAGGCCTGAAATAAAGATTGTCGCTGCCCGGCCCATGAATGATGTTTTCTTCACAACAGAATTATTCCCAAAATCAAGGCCTAATCCTTCACCGACTGAGAAGCAAGAGCGCAAGACTGGTAACGGAGTTGATGATTCTGTAAACCGAAGATCAACTTTACCAGGGAAAGTTCGCGAGAAACAACGACCAAGATCGGAAATATTTAACGGCTTTTCCTCGCTCAGACCTGTAAAAACAACGAAAGTGGACGTTGAAGTTCAGAAAAAGGACAGCAAAAAGCTAGGAAGAAGCAAATCTCTGTATTCGCCCAAGAAGCCACCAAGAGACCTTCCAATTAGACCAGCTCCCCCACCGCCATCAAATCAAGGGTCTAAAGATTTGCAGTCTCCTCGCGTGGAACAAGCGTCAATAAGTCCAACGCGACATGCTCCACCCGTGCCATTTCAATCATTCAATAAGAAAGACCAAACCGTAAGGTTAGAGCAATTTTATGCTTTTATACTTATATTTCTTTACTTTCTAACGAATTTATTCATTGGCAGTTTTTGTTATGCATCGTAGATGCCAAGCGTTGTCCACAACTTGGACCGCTCCCCCCGTGTTTAGAGCAAACAATTATGTGATCCTTTCATATTTCACACAAACTGTTCTTTGACGTCTTTTCACTCTGCAAGAAACGAAATTGCAGCTTCCAGTTTTAAAAAAGCAACTACCTGCGACCTATGTCCATATGTGCTTCTAGCGTGCCAGCAATGTGAAAACAAATTGTTTGACTGAAAAATAATGACATTCTAACTCTGCAAAGCACCATGTGACAATTTTCAGTAGGCATTCTGATTTATGAATTTGCATTGTTTATATTATAAATTGGAGTGTTGGCAGGGAACCGTAGTTTCACCAAAAGTCGAAGAACAAGGATTGCGACGATTATCATTTTATTCATATTTCAGTCCTTCCAAATCATATTCAGGTTGACAAAAAAAGAGACAAATTCAAGTTGACGAAATTTCCATAAAAAATAGTGACATTCCAGTTGACAAATCCAGTTTTATTTATTTAAGACTAGGCCATGTTTTTGTTAATTAACGTTTCGAATTTCGAAGCAAGACTGTGCTTCATCTTCAGAATACAAATTTTTCGAAAGCACGAGGCTATATTTATATGCATAAAGAGACAAACAACAAACTAAAGTGCGTGATTACAATTCCTACGTGAATGGTAAATTAAAGGGGGAAGCCCGAAGGGCAAAAATTTAAAACAAAACTAAGGGAATGTAGGACTGCTGGGAATTATATGAAGGACGATCACGTAAAATAAGTAGACTTTCATGAATGAGCAGGTCGAAATCATTGTTAGCTCTGTCCAACACTAAAAAATCTTCCAACGACGCGGCGTGACCTGATTGGTTGATGTGGTCCCAGATGGCAGAAAGACTTCCTTTAATTTTCTGACCTGCTTTTTTGATTCCCAAATGCTCCCAGCAACGTGTAATCAAATTACGAGATGTTTTTCTAAAGTATGAGGCATTGCAGCCAAGACACTGAAACTTGTAAACAACAGAGGAGGGAATCAGAGCTGGAAAGCGGCCTTTAAATGGACAAAATCATTGAATGCGTTTTGGAGATCGACAAATAACCTGAAGTTTAATACCCGGATAACATTGCTTAATTATTCTACATATTTTAGTTTTAATCTGTAGACTATACCTACCTAGATATGGCATACAAATCAACAAGGCCGTTTGGCTTCTGTTAGGGCAGGGGGCCTGGGTGCGAACCTTTTATCCAGAAAGGATTTAATAATACGATCTGTCAGTGCTCTAGGAAAACAATTGTTGGATATAATCTCTTTTATACGGACAATTTCGTCGTGAAAGTTTTGATACGATGAGCAAATATGAAATGCTCGACAGACTAAAACACTAATCAAGTTGGTCTTATATTTATCGGGAGAAAGACTGGCGAAATCAGTGTAAAGGCCAGTAAATGTCTTTTTCCTGTACAAACTAGTAGAAAAGTTGGTCCCATCACGGGTAACGAGAACATCCAAAAAGGATAGAGTATTTTCCGAATTATTTTCAGTGGTGAAATTGATGTTAGGGTGCTGACAATTAATATACATTGTTTATATATTCTCTTTTGTTCATTAGTATACGGAAGTTTTCTACGATTAGAGGACTAGCCAACATTTAAAACTTCTTACTTCGGCTATTCTTCAATCTTCTGCAGTGTTCCTACCAGATTGCTTCCAGGGCCTCAGATCATTTAAGGCCCGAATTTACCGAGATCCTACAGGGGATCCTACATTTTTCTAGGTCATGGAAACCAACGTCTTCGACACACGAATGTTGTCTCACAAATTGTTAACATTTCTTCTTATTCAAAAGAACTCGAGTACTTAGATACAAGAACGTTTTGGGCGTAAAAATTCTGGAGTGGCCTAACGCAAGCATCCCATAGTACGTCGGACTACTTTGGTCAAAATTTTCAATTGTCGTGCACTGAGATTTGGAAAGTGTTTTGTGCTTTTAAAAGAGGTCAAACCAAAAATCTCATTATTTATTGAAGAGCGTCAATGTTTTGATCNGATGATTCTGTAAACCGAAGATCAACTTTACCAGGGAAAGTTCGCGAGAAACAACGACCAAGATCGGAAATATTTAACGGCTTTTCCTCGCTCAGACCTGTAAAAGCAACGAAAGTGGACGTTGAAGTTCTGAAAAAGGACAGCAAAAAACTAGGAAGAAGCAAATCTCTGTATTCGCCCAAGAAGCCACCTAGAGACCTTCCAATTAGACCAGCTCCCCCACCGCCATCAAATCAAGGGTCTAAAGATTTGCAGTCTCCCCGCGTGGAACAAATATCACCTCGCGTGGAACAAATAACATCAATAAGTCCAACTCGACCTGCTCCACCCGTGCCATTTCAATCATTCAATAAGAAAGACCAAACCGTAAGGTTAGAGCAATTTATGAGTTTTATGCTTATATTTCTTCACTTGGAGAACAAGGATTGCGACGATTATCATTTTATTCATATTTCAGTCCTTCCAAATCATATTCAGGTTGACAAAAAAAGAGCCAAATTCAAGTTGATGACATTTCCATAACAAATAGTGACATTCCAGTTGACAAATCCAGTTTTATTTATTTAAGACTAGGCCATGTTTTTGTTAATTAACGTTTCGAAGCAAGACTGGTGCTTCATCTTCTGAATACAAATTTTTCCGAAAGCACGAGGCTATATTTATATGCATAAAGAGACAAACAACAAACTAAAGTGCGTGATTACAATTCCTACGTGAATAGCAAATTAAAGGGGCAAGCCCAAAGGGCAAAACCTTAAAACGAAACTAACTAAGGGAATCGAGGATTTCTTAGTGTTGGACAGAGCTAACAATGATTTCGACTTGCTCATTCATGAAAGTCTACTTATTTTACGTGTTTTCAGGTTTTGCCCTTAGGGCTTGCCCCTTTAATTTACTGTTCACGTAGGAATTGTAATCACGCACTTTAGTTTGTTGTTTGTCTCTTTATGCATATAAATATAGCCTCGTACTTTCGAAAAATTTGTAATCTGAAGATGAAGCACAGTCTTGCTTCGAAACGTTAATTAACAAAAACATGGCCTAGTCTTAAATAAATAAAACTGGATTTGTCAACTAGAATGTCACTATTTTTTATGGAAATATCGTCAACTTGAATTTGTCTCTCTTTTTGTCAACCTGAATACGATTTGGAAGGACTGAAATATGAATAAAATGATAATCGTCGTAATCCGTGTTCTTCGATTTTTGGTGAAACTACGGTTCCCTGCCAACACTTCAATTTCTTTACTTTCTAACGAATTTATGCATTGGCAGTTTTTGTTATGCATCGTAGATGACAAGCGTTATCCAGAACTTGGACCGCTCCCCCCGTCTTTAGAGTAAAAAATTATGTGATCCTTTCATATTTCATACAAAGTGTTCTTTGCCGTCTTTTCACTCTGCACAGAAACGAAATTGCAGCTTCCAGTGTTTAAAAAGCAACTAGCTGCGACCTATGTCTATATGTGCTTCTAGCGTGCCAGCAATGTGAAAACAAATTGTTTGACTGAAAAATGATGACATTCTAACTCTGCAAAGCACCATTTGAAAATTTTCGGTAGGTGCCCTGATTGACCGATTTTCGTTGTTTATATTCTCTTTTTGTTTATTAGTGTACTGAAGTTTTGTGCGATTAGAGGACTAGCCAACATTTAAATCTTCTTACTTCGGCTATTCTTCAATCTTCGGCAGTGTTTCTACCAGATTGCTTCCAGTGCCTCAGATCATTTAAGGCCCGAATTTACCGAGATCATACAGGGGATCCTACAGTTTTCTAGGTTATGGAAACCAACGTCTTTTGACACAAGATTGTTGTCTCACAAATTGTTAACATTTCTTCTTATTTAAAAGAACTCGAGTACTTAGATACAAGAACGTTTTGGGCGTAAAAATTCTTAAGTGGTCTAACGCAAGCATCCCATAGTACGTCGGACTACTTTGGTCAAAATTTCAATTGTCGTGCACTGAGATTTGAAAAGTGTTTTGTGCTTTTAAAAGAGGTCAAACCAAAAATCTCATTTTTTATTGAAGAGCGTCAATGTTTNCATTTAAGGCCCGAATTTACCGAGATCATACAGGGGATCCTACAGTTTTCTAGGTTATGGAAACCAACGTCTTTTGACACAAGATTGTTGTCTCACAAATTGTTAACATTTCTTCTTATTTAAAAGAACTCGAGTACTTAGATACAAGAACGTTTTGGGCGTAAAAATTCTTAAGTGGTCTAACGCAAGCATCCCATAGTACGTCGGACTACTTTGGTCAAAATTTCAATTGTCGTGCACTGAGATTTGAAAAGTGTTTTGTGCTTTTAAAAGAGGTCAAACCAAAAATCTCATTTTTTATTGAAGAGCGTCAATGTTTTGATCTTTGTTTGAAACTTAGCTCACTTCAATTGATATGTATCAACAATTAATCAGAATTAAGACTATGTTCCCAATGATTTTACCACATGCTAGTTTTTGTGGTGTTGTCTTTGTGATGAGAGAGATAATGAATCAATTGGAATTTAACCAATTTTCTTAAAAAGATCCGTTTCAGG
Organism: Aurelia aurita; assembly: GCA_004194415.1. NCBI lineage: Eukaryota > Metazoa > Cnidaria > Scyphozoa > Semaeostomeae > Ulmaridae > Aurelia > Aurelia aurita. The sequence goes on from REGM01000036.1 coordinate 490,444, forward strand.
ACGTAAACAGAACAAAACACCAAGGCCACAAACTTCGTTAGCTAAAGAGCCAAATTTTGTGGGCTTTGCTTTCAGAATATGAGCTAATGTGGGAAGGGCAGGAAATCTGATTTTTGTAATCTATCTGTTGTTTTGTCTGACAAAACCACGTTTTTCATAGGCCAACAATCTCTTCATATAGCTACCTATGGTAACTAGTAAAATATGTGCTGCTTCTAGGAACATCGCAGAGTGTGTTATTGAAAGTATGGTAACAACAACCTAAAAGTTGCTATGGTGTACAGAGAGGCCTCAGATTTGTTGCATAGCATGCTTTACTTTTTTGCTAGCTTTAATTGAGAAAGCACAATGTTCATAGATTTCTTGTTGGTAGAACTTCGTTCTAGATAGAGCACTGTGAAAGCACACTCTTTAGAAGACACATTGAAATCACGATGTTGTTGTTGTTGTTATCTTATTTTAAATCGACGATTTATCTAGCTTTCTATTTACAAAGTATGTACAAAGAAAACTGATCTGTATTCATTACCAAAAAAATATAACAAAAATAATTTACAACGTATTAAATGAAAAGGAAATTCTTTTTTTGTATTTTCACAAACATACAAAATATAAGACAAAGATTCTTTTGTATTTGCAGACATTACATTGACAATTTGGACCATCCCACTTTTAGTCATTCGTTTGAAAATATTCAGATTATCTGCTGTCTTGATTTCGTTTGGTAATCCGTTTCAAATTTGAGGCCCTTAGACCTTAGACTATCAGAGCCAAATTTTACTTGGTTAGGCCTGTGATGCTGCGAGTCGAAAGGATTTTGTGACGAGTAGTTCGATGATTTTAATTTGAAGATGTCCTGCATAAATGAAGGATTTAGGCTCTTTGGCGTTTTGAAAATTTCCACACATAGGAGCTTCAGGCGGGAAATAAAATGAAATTACAATAGTGTCATTAGAACATTTTATTTTTTGTAACATTTATGCGACGTATTGCAGTTACGATATCTTCTTTAATTCTTAAGATGCTTTTTTGGTACCCTTCTAATTATTTTGTCACAATAATTATCTCTTCTCAAACCTTCCTCGCACAGACCTGCAATGGCACCTACACAGAGAGCAGAGATGAAAGACAAACAAAAACGAACAAGGAGCAAATCAACCAGTAATTTCACTGCAAAACAAAAACCAAGAGTCACTTCGTCATTGCCTAGAGGAAAATCGTTTCACGCGCATGTGCCTAGGCAGTTGATTACACCTTCTCCTGACACAAATATTGTTATCCTTACAAGACGAAAAAGCGAAGATGAAAGCGGGAAGTCAGATGTCAAGCTTAAAAGTTTTGGTGTCAAGGCTGCCCGATCAACAGACGATGTTAAATCATCACAAACCAATTATGGGCCTAAGAAATTAATCAATGGAAACAGCACTGACATGTCCGGCGTATCGGACCCCGCAGATGGACGACAAAGAAGTAGTGGTGATATTACAAACGCACAGCCGTCTGTAAGTGGTCGTGTTTCTTTAAGCGATGCTATTCAGTCGAATGCGGTCTACGAGCGACTGCAGCAGCGGCATGAAGACAAAACAGAAGATGGTTCACATTCTGCAGAAAATCAAGACAACGGATTATCTGATGCAGATACTGATGATGTTTTTGTTTCCTTGAGTGATGCAATTAATTCGAGTCCTGTATTGATGAAAGTGAAACAGAAAAATTCCAAATCGAACTCAGAGGAACAGATGGTAGATGACACCGTAGAACAATTCAAGGAAGACGCCCCCAAGAGCCTCGAACAAGTCGGCACCAACTCAGATGCTGTTCAAGAAATAAACAGAATTTGTGCTACACTAAAGAATCAACAAATCACATCTCACGCAATAAACAACTCACTAGATAGTTCCTCACGTCCGATCGAAGGTGACGTAGTAAAAAATAAAGATATTTCAGGCCAGGAGAGAAATATAAAATCGAAGGCTTCAAGCTCGCCAGAAAAAGTTGTAAGCCAAGGAAGACCACTTCCCCCAGTTGTTAGGCCTAAACCAAAGGTATCAAAGCGGCCGAGTATTGACGGGGCACGTCAGAAATCATTTGAAGACCAAAGTACTACTGATAAAGTTTTGGACACCGCTGGTCAAAATGCACAGACAGTGAAGCAGTTGCCTCTTGCTATCGAAGCAGCAAATGAGGGTCAAACAAGAATATCAGCGGAGGTTTCAAATTTTTCTCAACTCAGGAATACTAAAGTTCATGAGTCAGAGAAGTCAATCCAGGATTCGCCTTGCCAAACACAAACCAAAACATTCAATGAGACATTGTTACTCAAGAATGAACCTGACTCCATCCCTAGTGGTCCGCTTATTATTAGGACCAGTAAAGCCATAAAGACAGTCATTGCTGCTGGAACTCAATTAAATGAGACTCCTCTTTCGGTAAAACATGGAACTAGTAATACAAATGGAATTGTGGAAGGAGCTGATTATTCTAAAGGAGAGAAATATCCTGTCAAAAACTCTGATGTTTCCATGCCTCTTCGTGATGACGTGAATATATCAAATAAACTAGAGGAGGGTATGCTACTTGAAGATTCAAATGAGAATGGAGATAGAAAAAAGTCCGAATCAGAGCCAGAAAGCTCAGGATCTATCGATTCACTGACATCAATCGCGTCACAAGTAACCGTTATTTATAACCCAGATGCACCCACTACTCCAACAAAAGATGATACCTCATCTACAGTCGTAGGGCCATACGAATCGCATCCAACAAAAAGCAGACGACAATCCGTGCCAGAACCATACAGCAGTCATCGAGAGCGACGCCCAAAACCCGCAAAAACACAATCAGCAACACTTACATTAAAAACAAAAAATCGCAAAAGCAAAGCAATAATTGGGAGGCGACTTACCTCTTCTCCACCCTCTACCCCACCACCCCCTCCAAGAACATGCTCACTAGATTCGGAATCAGTGACGACCACATCTGCTCGACCCCCCGTACCCCCACGAGCACCTAGTATGTATATTCAGAGTGACATGAGGTCTTTAGATGCATTGCTTATTGGCGCGGACAAGTTAGAACAAGAAAAATCACCGCCTCCCCCCAGACCGAATAAACCGCCAATATTAAGGCGTGCATTCACGTTAGATAATCGAAGTTTAAAGAATAAGGCAGATGCTGCTGTGAATAGCAGTGACGTTATTTTCCCAGATACGAACTCATGTAACGGAACACAGACAGGAAACAGTGCATTGACCAAGAGCAATGAAAAGACTCCTATTTCGAATTCTAGTCCCAGAAATATTGCCGCAAGTGATGCTGCGGCCGGACTGTCAGCATCCAATGATGCGCAAAGTGGGGCTGCCCTAACTATGGGGTTTTCTCAGAAACTAGATTTTTTCAACAGAACTTCCAAGAAGCCAAAACGGCCGCCTATGCTTCCAAAACAGCAAAGTTTGGATTTACGACTTGAAAATTCAACCGAGGAAAGAGTTTCCGAAGTGAACACTCAACAATTGAGAAAAGAAGGAAAAGAAGCGCTTGAATTGGTTTCACGATTACGAAAGGAAACCACTGAAGTGAAAGATAACAAAAAGGGCAAAAGTCCTGCGCCTCAGAAACCTAAGAGACCACTCTCTTTTAGCATGGAAAATTTTTTGCTTAGCAATGCTTCAGATATGGAAAAAGCAAATGAGCCAGGAAAAACAGAAAAGAAAAGGCCGCCGCCTAAACCTGGGAGACCAGCTTCCTTTCTGAAAACATCAAGCTTTGACGAAAGTAAGCATGAAATGAATGAGAAGCTCATTAATGAAACTGAGGCAGCGAGCACCAGCATGGCTTCTTTTGAACTACGCTCTAAAGATGCTGGGCTTTATGAAAACTTGGATCATTTAAGGGAGGGGAAGAACAAACCAACGAAGCCAGTCAGAACGTCCTCTTTAAAGAAAGACAAATCTGTTGTCATTGTGAAGAGAGTGCCGACCTCGCCAAATGTGCCAGAGAAAATTGAAGAAACTCATGACAATGAGGAGCAGGCCGCAGCAAGCGAAGATTCCAGTAAAATTATGTCTAGCTCGGAAACTGTACGCGAGAAGCATGAAAAGATCAGTGATAAAATGGGTGTCGCTGCACTGAATGAAACTGAACCAAACTCAGCAAAAGCACCAGAAAAATTGGAAGAAAAATGTGACAAAAAAGGTGAGCAAGCAACACAAAGCTCTAAGAATGTTCCAGAAAAGCACACAAAGGTAAATAAGAAAGAAGTAGACAAAGTACCTAATGATATCGTCATTGAAAAGGATCCACAGAAAAGTATCACTCCTGATGCTCTTTCAACTCAAATCGATAAACTAGATAAATTAATATTGGAGACAAGCTCAGTGCTTAATGAATCATTATCCGAGTCTTCTAGCAGCGTTGGAGATACGGAAGATCAGAATGTATCTAATAATTGCGAGGTCAAGGAGAATGCAACTAAAACATCGAAAGAGGGCGAACTGACTTTAGGAGTTAAAAATACTTGCCAGAAGAAACATGACAATGTGATAGATCATGTTAAGGCACATAAGTCAGAAGTAGGCGATTGCACCATGCGAGAAATGACTGCAGGCCCACTTGAAAGGGCTACTAAAAAGCAAATACCATCGGAAGGGGATATTGGTAGCTGTACTGGAGCTCGTAGTGAAAATCTTCTAGAGGCTTCTCTGTCGCAGCCTGCCCTTGAAGAAGCAACGAAATCCAAAGAAAAACAGATAGGCCATATTAGTCATGGTGAGAAAATCGAACATACGATTACTTCTTCAGAAAAAGCTGAAAGATTAAAGAACGATGTAAATCAAGAGGTTTTTGACAACGACACTCACAAATCGATAAAGAAGGGAAATTGCGCAAGCGTAGATGATGACAAACGGGAAAATGCTGATATTCAACGTACTACAAACATTGACAGAGCTGTAGCGTGCACTGGGAAGGAGGACGTTACCTCGCACACTGAAAGCTCTCGAAGTATTAAAAATGAAGAAAAGGCCATTTTGCAAGACTCTACAAACACACGATCCACCAAACTTGCTCCAACTAAACCTCCTAGACCGAGGTCTTTCCCTAAAGTTATTAATACAGAATATCTCAGGAAGTCCGGTCATATAAAACCGCACGATAACAAGCACGTCCCCGTCAGGCCTCCTTTACCGAATGACCAAACGCAGAAAGCATCCAACCATCCTATTTGCCAAAAATCGACGCCAGAAAGACCGAGTAAGATGCCTGATCTACAACAAAGTAAGATTGATGAATCAATAGTTACTAAGCGAAAACAAAGCCCAGCTAGAACTGCAAGGCCTCCGATACCGTTAATTCTGCGAGAGAATAGCATCGAATGTAAAACTGAAGAGAAATCAAGTAGTGATGGGTTGATGAACACCATAAGAAAAAATATGGATGTGACAGATCCGCATTGCATTGCTCTGTATGATTATGTCAGTACGAATGAGAAAGACCTCAATTTTAAGGTAAGACTAGAATTTGTCTCACATTAAAGCTACGTTCACACGATACTGGCACGATTCGAAAAAGGCAATAATGTGATGGTACCAAAAGTTTAGATAGCTATCACGTGATATCGACACCATTTGAAAACTGCAGAAAATTTGACGGCTCCAAAGTCTTTGCAGTCTTCGAGACGAAGAGGCTGGATTTTGACGCCAAGGAGCTTTGTCTAGCACTAAGAAATCAATCAGCCTAGTTTCAGAAGCATAGAAACATGCTCAGTTATCGTCGTTTTCGGGTGTTCACACGAAGCCGTTTCCAATTGCGCCTGTTAGAGTTTCAGAATTCTGACGTGTTCAAATTTTGCTGGCATAATTTGTGCTGTTTTCTGTGTGAACGAGAGGCTTATCCGTAACAATTTATGCCTTTTTCAAACTGTGCTGGTATCGTGTGAACGCAGTCATGTCAGGCGAAAATATCTGCGATTGAAAACAATTACAGTTTTGTATCAGTAATTTTGCATTATTGCAAATCTCACCTGACATCTAACGTGAGACTAGCCTGCGTCACAGACCATAACCAGAGGGAGTTATGGTCTGTGTGATGGACTCATTTTTGTTGTCCCAACGACTTCAGTATAAACAAATTTAACAAACAAAAAGCTGGACAAGCCAATATCATTATTTGAATAACCATGGAATAATAGCCTGCGTGCAGACTTTGGTCACTGGGGAGGAGGTGAAAGAGAGGAACTACAATGTAGTTCCTCTCTTTCACCTCCTCCCCAGTGACCAAAGTCTGCACGCAGGCTATGGAATAACAGATTTCACAAGATCTCTGCGAAACTGGGACAACAAAAGTGAGTCCATCACGCAGACTATAACTCCTCCTCGTTATGGTCTGTGACGCAGGCTAACGCAGGCTAACGCGAGACAGCCTATAAGCCGATACTAAACTTTTCCTACATGAGAAATATTTCGGCGTGACAAATTTTTAGCCGATTTTCTTGAATTGTTCCTCCAAACTCCTGTTTGTGGTCGAAATTTTCGACTTGCAGAATTTTTGGAATCGCCACATTTCTTTATCCAAATAAAAACGACACCGTAGGAGATGCAACGAGGTAAGGGAAAATCTGTAACCTATTTCTGAATTGGTTAAAAGCCTGTCAAGGAAGTATTTTTAAATAAAAAAGAAAAACTCTTCTACCTGTACCGTAAAAGACCTGTTTTTTCCAGGTTTAGTTTAAATTTTGCCGTTTTCAATCCTCAACCATATCAACTGTTTGATATATATTTGCGTACTTCCACAGCTCGCAAAATTTATTTTTTGATGAATAATTCAAATTTTACAATTTGGAAGTAGTTTTTTCATTTGAACATATTTTGTTGAGTGCTTGGAAAAGCTACCTTAGCTACGTTGAATGAATTCTCTGTGCTCTGTATTTAAGACTGTTACTGTATTTTGCAGGAAGGCGACTTGATTCTTCTGGATAAACAGATTGGCAAAGATTGGTTTCATGGCTCTTGTGGTGGACGGAAAGGTGTTTTTCCAGCTAATTTTGTGGAAGTATTCGTCGAACTACCCTCTGGAGACAATGTATGTGAGACATTATTTCTTTGTATTGTTTCTTCTTTAAATGATAGAATCAGAATAAAAATTTGTTTAGCAACGCAAAAACACTGCCCTTAAAAGACAAACAATTTTGTTCTACGGGAAAATTACGTAGAAATTATTTCATACTTTTTTATTGTAAACGTCTAAAGGATTGTCGTTAGGCCTAGGCCTTAACTCTGTTTGCGGGAAACCTCATTTTAGTTGGATCACTGCAGACTGGGGGCAACGATCTTCCTTATGCAAAGTTCAAATTTCATGAAGAAATTGTAAGGCTATAGAGTGATAGGAACTTACAGAATGTACAGCTTATGCGGGTCGGACTTTTGGAGGTTGACAGTAGTATTTTTGGCCTTGTTAGCCTGATTAAAACTCTGAACAAAGAAGCAAACATTGTATGCCAAACGTTTGAAATTTGCTTGCCGGGCAATGTTTTCCCGTTTGGCCAAATCGCAAAGCAAGTAGACTTGGCAGAATTTATTTGCAATGTTTTGGAAAATTTCGAAAACGTTTTCTACTTCTTACAAGCTAGACGTGTTTGTCAAGCAATGTTTTGCGATATGACCAAACAGGCAAGTTTGACCAGAGCTCAAGTCTTTTTAAACTGATTATATCGCTGAATCAAGTGTTTCAATCTTTTTCCTGCTAATCGTGAGATTTTGTAACTCAGCTAGGTTTTCATTCCTCAAATCTCATTTCATTCTAGGACACCGCTGTTGAGGATTTGGTTCTGTCGTTTAATAAACCAGTCGCATTAGGAATATACTCATTCGTTGCTGGCGGCGAAGAGGAATTATCGTTTCAATCCGGAGACACCATTGAACTGATTTCAAGGAAGAATGACGACTGGCTGGAGGGTATTTCTCATGGTCGCAGAGGAATCTTTCCTGCTAATTTCGTTGTTATTGTTAAGCCATTGCCAGAAGATGACTTCAGAATATCGTCATCGAACGAGATAAATGTCGTATCTGATTCGAGTATCGCATCGGACAAGACTGTCGTAGCGGAAACAAATGTCGTAACGAACTTAAACGTCGTAACGGACTCGACTATTGTAACAGACTCAAATGTCGGATTAGGCTCAACTACCATAGCAAATTCAACACTTATATCAAAGAACAGTCCCGCTTCTATTACTGCTGTCGGAGCCAAACAGACTATCGGATCGGACTCAGTCGTGAAGTCGGACTCAAAAAATGTAGACAGTTTGCACTCAAAAGGTGCTCCGATAGAAAGCTCGGATTCACACATACATAATAAAAATGCTAGAACGATTTTATTTGAAGAACCTAATCATTGTATTTCATCAGATGGAAAAATCCAAGCAGACTCGGAATGCATTTCAAATAAAAATACAATTTCAGACGATTTGTCTGGACGGATTTGCACTGCTGTAGCAGATTACAATAGTGACGTTGATGGAGATTTATGTTTTAAAGCTGGACAAGACATTAGAATTATTTCAACTGTAAATATGGAATGGCTCAAGGGTGTATTGCAGAATAGAACGGGAATATTTCCAAGGAATTTCGTCAAGATTCTGGATAGTTGAAAAGACGAATCGAAAACGACTGCTTGTAAGGTAACCTTTCTATTTTTATTTGCCATTTAAATGCAATTAAAGCTAATGAATAACAGCCCAGGGCCCGGTTGTTCAAAAGTGGTATTAGACTAACACCGGATTACAACTATGCATGCGACTGCAGGATTCTGCATTTTATTCCAAGATTAGCGCTAATCGAGGTTTGAACAACCGGGCCCTGGTTTTTTGTGCTTAGATGAGATACAAAGATTCTTAATCGTGAGTTTCTTAGATAGAAGATTCTCAGACATTCTTAATAGAAATTTCGAAAAATTCAACGAATGAGTCAATTAAATGCAAATTTTGTTATTTTGTGTTATTGTTATCGAAGACAAGACCTTCGCATAGCTCTAACGGAGAAATGTTGCAGATATTTTTTTTAGGATTTCAGCCGATTTTGAAAGCTTGTTGAAAGAAAATTGTAGGAAATGCTCATAATTTCAGAATGAATGGGCCCTATTTAAACGGGATAAACTTTAGAATATATATGAAGATCTTGTCTTAGACAAGTTGTCTATTCAACAAAGAATTTCCCAATTTCATCAAACCAATGGGCGTTTTATTTGCTGATATTTTTCTCCATCATCTTTTCCTGCAAATCCCCATGAACCTCGACTCTCCTTAACATAAGCTGAATTGCTGAAGTGCAAGGGAATGTTCTAGTGCTATATCTTTTTGCTGAAGTTTGTCTAGCCACTGGGAACTTGAACAATATTACCTAGAGGCATCATTTAATGATTTGACCACGTACAGATCATGAGATTAATATAAAACAACACTGCTGCACATGCAGCAGTAAAGTTTCTTTTCTGAGTTTATATGTTTTCTTACGAAAGATACCTGAAAAGCACCAAAGAGACCTACAGTATTGTAGTCGAGAAATGTTAACGATCAGTACTGAAGCCTCTCCGTAGTTTCGTTTTAAAAACGTTTATTATGAGTCTTTTTTATAAATATTTTCTGTGTTGTACTTTTGCAGTATTTTGTGCTTGCTGTTTAGGTTTCTTTGCTCATTCTTTTAATGCATTGTATTCTTTTCGTAGCATGTTAGCTGGAAAACTGCAGGACAGTGACTGAGTGATGGAAGATATATCGATGAAATGATGTCTTTGCGACGATGGATGTGTCCACCACAAGGTGATAGATGCATTCAACACAACCTTCCAGGTAGGAGAGACAGCATCAGTGAATCAGACCATGACCCAAGGTATCCCATTAAAATTTAGGTCTTTCATGAAGCGGTAAATGTCTTCAAATTTCGTAAATGTTCCCCAATAGACGATTCCGGAAAAGATGGCGTCGGGGGGTATTTGACCAAGATGCATTGCGTTCTATAATGGAATCAACAGTGATTCTATAGAAATTCGATCATCAAACGCAATGCATCTTGGTAAAATGCCCCTGGACGCCATCTTTTCCGGAATCGTCTATTGCTGCTTACTTTTGGTCATTAATGCTCCCAGAAATTTAAGAATTACTTCAGAATTATACCGCAGGGCCAAAAAATGTAAAAGATCTGTTTCAACCAGCATGCTTGGCTTGTGCCACCTTGTTTTGCCTTTTTTGTCGCCATTTTTTCATGGCCTATGAAATGGTGACAATGTGCGAAGCATGCTGGTAAAAACTGACCCTTGATGTTTGAAAAAAAAACATATAAATTTGATTTTGCTAGTAACCTGTTACGTTTCTTTTTGCTCATTTATGACACGGATCAAATTGCGTTAGCAAGGAAAGCAGGTCTGCGTAGATGAGTGAAAGAGCATGTAAAAACTTCTTGAAAACTTAATCCTGGAATTATGCTGAAGCTAAGCAAAGCATGTAACATTGGCTAGATTTTAGGATAAATTCGCTAACAAAAGATCTGGCTTTTGATTAATTGCCAAGCGTTCATTCCTTTGGATCATGCGTTCATTCCTTTGCATCATTGGATCGTTCTTCCCAAACAAAGGCAGTCAAATTGTTATCATCTACCTGAATCCTGATGTACATCAAAATTTCTGAAGCTTGCCTTATTTTATTCTTTTTTATTGTTGTATATACCCTCAAACCCAATCAGCCCACGACGGTGGTTTGCCTTTAAAGTAAATGAACCGATATTTAGTTTAAAAGGAAACAAACGAAGGCCGCGTATTGGCCTATTTTTCGGCCGTCTAAGGAGAATGATTCCTTCCTTTATCAAGCAAATTAGGCAAGTGGCATATTCCACTTTTAGCTCCATTCATTTTGTTTTATGTATGTGGTATATAAGTGAATGGAAGTATAATTTTAGGTGATTATCATACACATTAGATAATATATCTGTTCCAAGATTTCGTTGTTAATGTTAGGCAGTATTGTTTCAATAAATATTTAGAGAACCACGTATTCAGCAAATTTGTTGTCATTAAAGTTGCACCATGTATCGCTATTTTTTAGCAAGATTATCTCTTTTTACATTTAGAAGCAATTTACGTTCAATTTACTTTCGTACTGACCGTTTGGTGTCTCCCCCGCTTTGTGCTACTGTAATCTTACTTGGCTGTTTTGGTAAGATGAAATTACACACGAAGACTTTTGCAATAGACCTTTTAGCTATTCTACAAAATATTCTGAATCGAACGATATTTTGATACGTTTTGTAGAATTTTGGAATGTGTACAAAAGTGATAGAAGCTCTAACGCCGCTCGATCCAGACTCTTTTGTAGAATAGCTGAAAGGTCCTATTGTTTTTTCAAATTTTCAAAACATTGCCCAAAAAGTTCTGCTTAATGCTGCTTGTCGAGCAATGTTATGCGACGTAGCCGAACGGGGAAGATTGCGTGGCATGCAAATCTAAAATGCTGGCAAACAATGCTTGCTGGCTTGGCAAGGGATTTAGTTTCTCAGCCATAAAAAGAGTGCTTTTAAGGGAATTTATGCAATTATTTAACAGCAGTTTTGAATACAAATCAAAATCAGAGAGGTGTATCAAATATATGACCCCTTTTAAGTATTACTTCATCTTGGTGAAAAAGTCAATAGACTTTGATCAGCAATAATAAAAACGCATCGAGGGTGAATTTAGCTTAAGCTCGACATCCGCGCCTTAATGCCTCCAGAGCCTATTTTTTCTCCCATACGCTGCCTGCCCTTTGATGTTTTGCCAATGGTGGCACATGACATACAATGCAGAATTATGGTACAAGGCAGGAAGACATCAAATGTTCAATTAGGAGATTCGATGAATATAGTAAGAAATAATGTGCATTTTTAAGTTAGAACATGTAAACTACAACCGAAACAAGTCAGGAGAATAAAAAAAGCAACCTTGTCAATACCCTGAACGATTCAGCTATTCTCTGTTTGTAACTTGAAACGAGCAACAAATTTTACTTACAATTTTGTGAGTTTAGTTTTCAAACGAAAGGTTCATCTATTTTGTCACGTTGATTCAAGTATCAGAAAATTCATTGCATTTGCACGTTTATATGTAATATGCAATGTAGACTTTGGATTTAGACTGTAATTTTGCTTACATACATATTATGTATGCCTAAATGTTATGAAGAAGAACAGATAAATGAAACACAATTATCTTGTTTTTACCTTACTTTTATTCGAATTCGTGTGGTATTAGCATTCGCGCACGTCCTTAAAACTGAGCGAAAAATAATCCGCGCGAAAAGGTTTCTTGAGCGAAATTTGCTGCATCAGTAAAACAGAAGAAAATAAGCAAACCAAAAATCTTTTGAAAGCTCAATGAATAGTGTTGTTCAATTGCTTTCTTCTCTGATGTGATAACTATGGGAAATGCAATACAAACTCGTTCATCTTCTTAAAAAATTCACCTTGCGTCACAGTCAAGGTAATTGGAATTTCCAGGCCTCCTTGTGGCAAAGGAGATCGCCTAAACATTGTCTGTCCGACTGCTGCTGCGATCTTCCCACCATATTCTATGAACAACTTACAAAACCTTGAGATTTCTCGTAGTAAATGACCTACCAAGGACAAAGTCTCGCATGATGGCAGCATATCCCCATTATCTTTACGTTACTGTAGACGAGATTTTATTTGAAGACATTGATTGACCTGATTCTATTATAGAATAATAGAAGATGCTTCAAATTAGACATTGATACTGGTTGCTGTATTTGCTAGTTCAAAAGTGAAAGTCAATCAAATACAAGATTTTAAGTATTTACTAAATTACACCGTGTCCAAAACAAGTGTGCAGTCGTGAAATGACCATAAATTTTGACAACCAATACGCAATTTCAAAATAGAAAGGCAGACTTCGACACAAAGTACCGTAAAAGTAACATAAAATGGCCAATAAACGTAATAAACTTTGTCCAATTTTTACATTTAGAATGTTGAAAATTCGATTATTTACTCTCATTGATGAGCAGTTCTTCATTTATCTTGATAAAAAAGGAGAACCATCGTATTTTTGTGCTACCTAGAGCATGTTTCTGCTTGCTCTCACTGTTTTGAAGCTGAAAATTGGACAAACCGACTGTGTTTAGTCCTTTCTATGGTTCTCCAGAACAATTTCCAAGCAAAATAAATGATGAATTTAAAGCATTACGATGGATTTGACGAAACAAACTTTCTCTTCTAAGTTAGTCTTTCCTATGTCATTATCAAACTACTGGTAACTCTTGGTGAAAACTGATCCTTCTGTTTTCGTGACATAGTACACGGAGCAATTGCTGTCCTGTTAATCCATGTAGTGATACTAAAAAATCGCGCTGTCTGGCTCCCTGTGGTCATCTCTTCTAACAGTTGATATCGTATTACATCAACACCTGAATTTGAAACAACCAAATTATTCTTACGTCATCTTACGTCATCTGGTTCGCATAAAGAACAACAGGACATCAATTGCTCTGTATACTATGTCACGAAAACAAGACTGCGAATAAACCCAAATTTTTTTTTTTTTTTTTTTTACATTCATAAAAGTTTACAATATACATATTTACTACACTACATACAAATTACTTTACAATACTACTAAAACGATACCGAGGGGAGCAAAAACTATGTCAACCCCCAGGCCATTAACATTGATGCAAACTACAATCCATAAAAACATAAAAACTAGAAAAAAAAA
>REGM01000036.1:504486-545276 GCA_004194415.1 Aurelia aurita
TTTTTTTTTTTTTTTTTTTTACATTCATAAAAGTTTACAATATACATATTTACTACACTACATACAAATTACTTTACAATACTACTGAAACGATACCGAGGGGAGCAAAAACTATGTCAACCCCCAGGCCATTAACATTGATGCAAACTACAATACATAAATACATAAAAACTAGAAAAGAAAAAACTAATAAACTAATAAACCCAATTCATACAAGGTAGGCGCCCTTGGCGTTTTGCTGTCAACTAAGCGCGCAAAGGATCAGTGTTAACTAAGCGTCTCAGACCAGGAGTAAACAACTCTCAGTATTTGAGTATGAGAACACTTCTTTTTAAAATCAATGCAGCATAGCAACCTTGAAAAAATTACAAAGTACGGCAAAATGCAAAACACTTATTTGTTCAACAGAGTATCAGAGAGTTGGCTTCTTTATTGGGGCGTTCCTTGTTTCGCCCGACGCCCTGGGCCTCGCACTTCATGTTACACTGTGAAAGCTCTAACAGCTTATGGTTAAAGAAAAATTTTCGCAAATTTTCTACAGTGTTTTAAAGACCCATCGCTAACCATGATCCTCTGTGCGCCGTCTGAAAATCAAAACAAAGAGAACCTGGGCCAGAAACGACTTTCAGATAATACGAAAGTCGACTTTGGCGCCACAAAGGATCATGGTTAGCAATGGGTCTTTAAAACATTGTAGAAAATTTGCGTCAACATACATGGTGATGATAAGATATTTCGTAATCCCTCTATTTATGGGCCTAAGATAGTTATTGACAGATACGTCATAAAAATCAGACAAATATACGATCAGGAAGTGAACAAAGACTTTCTGACAAAATGATAAAAGAGATGAAAGGTTACATGACTGAATTGAATACACAGATAGGATTTGCTCCTAAATTCATTGTTGTGGTTTTAGGCGTTGTAGACACTCATTGTTGAATCACGATAAAGCAAATTCCCAACGGTTAGATAGGTAGGAGCAGACATCAAGACAACACAAAATTTCAACAGTTCAAGAAGAGCGCAAGATTATCGAAGAAATTGAGCGAAGGAATCATGGCGGTAAGTTTTAGCTGTTTTGAGAGGCTTGAACCTAGTTGGGCCTATTTTAAAACTTGTGTGATTTGTGCTTGTCTGTTCGAGGGAGAAATCGCCGTGTAGACGTAGTACAAGAAACGTCTCACTGTTTATTGGCCTTTATTTTATTCAGATCACTCGACAATAATAACGTTAATTTTGGTCTCCATATTTGAAGAAATTAAACCCTAATAGTATTATACATGTTATTTCATGGTTCCTACTGCCTGGGAAAATGGTATTTGGCAACCCTTCTTCCCCCCAAAAAGGGCCACGGAGAGTTCTTTGGCAACCCCAAATTAACAAAGACCACGCCCACTATTTCTCAAAACTGTGGGCCTGTCAATATTTCTTATTTTAGGCACTGCTCCAGCCCATACATAGATACCAAGCACATCCGGTCCCGTTAGTATTCAGTTTCTCCACTTTCATTGAAGGGGGTCAAGGGAAATTTTTTATATAAAACTCTATAAATAAGAAACTCAACTCTCAGATCGCCAAACAACTAAGAAGCTCCTCTACTGGGAAAAAATTATTAAAAAACAGGCAGTAAACATGAAGATTGTCATGGAACTCCTAAGAAACTCTTGAGTACTTAAAATATGATAATTTAAACTTTCAGTGCTGTCTCAGAATACATAGTACGTGTACCTTTCAGGGCAGATCTGGTATTGTAATAAGTTTGACTCTGTAATTGAAATACTGTAGGTAATGTACAAGCCCAGCATGTCACATAGAGACCACGTTAACATTTTCATTATTTGCCTCTTTTTAGCATATCGAATAAAAAGCAAACAAATGAATATAATAAAAAAAAAGACAGCAAAGACACTCCTATTCGACGTCATAATTGTTATTCAGGAAGGAAATGCTAGAAATTGCTGTGAAATTTACCCCAAAATACGATGGCATCGCGTCCTGTTTTTAGAGCTTCTATGACGTCATGCCGTCTGGACGAATACATGTATATTTTTAAGAAACTCTTTATAAGAAACTCAACTCTGATATCGTTGGAAAATTAAGAAACTCCATTACTGGGAAAAATCATACTACTGTAGTCATTTTAGTCGAGAAAATCCTTAGTATATTCATGAGCGATAGGACACCGATTGTGTATCAGTGTAAAATTTGTGTCAGTGGTGAGCCACCTTAACCTATTGTTTGTGTGTTTTTTGATAGTGAGCCAAGGTGGATCTGCACTTAAGGTGGCTCACTATCAAAAATTTTTAAATTCGCCGACCAGCGATAAGGTGGCTCACTACAAGTAAAAATAAGTTCAAAACACACTAACAATAGGTTAAGGTGGCTCACCACTGACTCAAATTTTACACTGATACACAATCGGTGTCCTATCGCTCATGGTATATTGCAAAGGATCGCGGTAAAAATCCCAGAAATCCATGACAATTATCTTCCAATAGCGAAATACCAAAAATACTCAAATGTAAGAGTCATTGGACCCCCGTGATGAGTTAGGTGCAAAATAATCGCATTTGTCTTTCCCATTGTGAAAATTATCCTTTTCATTCGAACGGTGAAAAACAAAACCCATGGAAACGGACCTGAATTTAGCGATTAGCTCAGATTTCATAATGGCCTAACGTCGAAAGGTTGATTTTCCTGAAGGTGGAGCCTCGGGTTGACTTTTGACTTTACAACTTTTAGCTCTTGGAAATCTTTACAACTTCAAGTTCAAATAAAGGAATCTAGGAATCTCATTAAAAATTTAATAAAACGTGTAATGTTTAATCACAGCGTTAATTGAATAACTGCGCATGTGCAGGAAGGACGGCTAACAGCTGATCCGAAAACGCTAAGTTCAATCATGGCGGCGTTTTTTCAAGTCGTGGAGGAGTTGTGTCCAAATCTAGTTAGATCCAATAGAAAGGTAAATTAACTATTTGTTCCATCTTCGATTTTTAATCTTTATGTTCCTGCAATTTCTTGGTTTTTGAAACCTGTTTTCTGATCATTGAAGCTTTCATGCGAGAGCATGTAACTTGTGGTTGAAATTCAGTTTGCACATTTTATGGGTCTTTCGTTGGGAATATTGCACGTAAAAGCTCTTACAAGAGGCCATATTCTCGCCTTTTAATGAAATTTTTAATTGATAGATGACTCGTTTGAAGATTAACTTGATCGAATAACTTTGAGCCTCGTGTTGCTATAAATTCTGCCTTATTTTATGACCTCCAAATTTTATCAAGCTGTACGATCGTCAGTATTTGTAAAACCTGACGTGAATGCAATTTGAAAGGTTTCTTGTGTTCGAATTGTTGTGTTTTGAATGAGAGTACAGTTGGGCGTGTATTTTGTTTTGTTGATTTTGTGAATGAAGTTTTCTCAACATCATGGGCGTCACGAAAATTTATTAGTTGGTTATCTTATCTCGTCAAAAATTTGCATCACATTTTTTGGGAGAACAGTTAATTCGCAATGTATTCGATTTTGATCGTGAACTTTAGTACGAAAATTAACTTATGCTGAGGGCGAAGTGGATTACTAAAAACATTTTCAAGAACTTGTAAATCCACAAAAAAAGATTCGTTGTTGGGCGAAGAAGCTAGACAGTTCAGTAAATCCACTTATTATGATCTAACCAAAGTCTTTTGCCGCTGTTAAGACAGGAAAAACAACAGAAACCTGCCGCGCAAATATCTTTAACGTGCCTGCATTTGCAAACAACTGCAAACAATCGTGATGTTTTGAAAAGTTTTGTAGATTTAGGCCATCAACTTGCAAGTTTAATCCAACACATGTGTTTAACTCATCGTGACTGGAAACAGCTGGAAAACATATGGCCGTCTTTATCCAAATTTTAGTCATTTTTATTTGCATCTACTTTTGAAAGAAAATATTGAATTTTGATTGTGCCAATGTTATATTTGGTTTATTTGGTTAGCTGGTTGGTACACATTGCTTTGTTTTGTTAGATATAAAGTCAAGAAAATTTCAGTTTCAATCAAGAATTCTTGAGTGTTAAATAAAGAAAGCAGTTTTCAGAATTCGTGGAATTTTAATTCAGATAATGGGGCGAACACCTGAAAACTGCAGTTAAATGTGAAGAGGAGCAAATCACTTCGTGTCATAACATTCTCCTACAACGCTGGCAAAATCCTTTATTAGAGAAAATCCCCAAAGTTCCTAACCCAAATTCCTTTTGTTTTGGTAGGCCTTTCCACACAGTAGTAAATTAATCCTAAAAACCCTTTATTGCTCAATAATCAGTCAAGATCAATCCAGTTTTGACTGAAATTTAATCCTATTTTGTTCACAAATTCTGCTATTGTATCATGACCCTAATGTAATAAACTGTGGTATGATAAGTAAATTTTGCATGTGGTCAATTTTGGTTAGTATGGTTCAGTTATAACAAAAACTCTCAACAATGCTATCATAATAGTTGCTGTNTTCATAACATTCTCCTACAACGTTGGCAAAATCCTTTAAATTAATCCTAAAAACCCTTTATTGCTCAATAATCAGTCAAGATCAATCCAGTTTTGACTGAAATTTAATCCTATTTTGTTCACAAATTCTGCTATTGTATCATGACCCTAATGTAATAAACTGTGGTATGATAAGTAAATTTTGCATGTGGTCAATTTTGGTTAGTATGGTTCAGTTATAACAAAAACTCTCAACAATGCTATCATAATAGTTGCTGTTCATTGTTTTGCAACAGGTTTGCTTGAATAGGTGTAGCGTTGAAGAAGTAGCATTACTATATTGTTGGTCACAAAGCCATATTTTACAAAATGTTTTTTGTATATTTCTTATGAAATGAAAACCTCGAAAACTTTAAACAAATTGGTTAGTTGAGTGTAGACAACAGAGTAGATTGAAAAATTAGAAAAATTAATATTTTTCATGTGAGTTCCTGTACATGGTTCTATTTTGCTATATGGATACTCACATGAAAAATATTGATGTAGTAATCAGTTTTCAAGTTTTCACTGTTCCAGTTAGCTGAAACTCACCTCATCCCCAGTCTAAAAATCACTGCCTGTCCAAATTTTTTAATTTAAAACATAGGCGTAGGAGATGGGGGAACAGGCCCCCCTCCAAGTTTTACAAAAATGCCCTATTTCAACCTCAAGGTGTCCTTTCCAACAGCCTTTTCAATGTCCCTTCTGGCCCTTCTGAGAGCTGTTCCTCCACACGCAGGGAATGCTTCCTGCATCCCTGCTCAAAATTGACTGATTTAGCTTGATGTGACGTGAAGGGTCCCAGTATACATAGAGTCACTGATAGGGGATGAGGTAGTGACTGGTCTTGTGCTCCCTTGCTTCCTTCAAAATTAGTCTTTTGTTACAAGCTATTTCATATCCCCAAATATTTGTATGGTGCCCAGCTCTCCTGCGTTCTGATCGTGCATGTTTGCTCCAGTCCCTTTTCTCTCCTGCTCACCAAAATTCCCATCAGGGCCTCATTATTACGTCAGTCTGCGATCTTCAGGGTTATTTTGCTTCGGACCCATGACGTTTCCCCAGCCTTTCTACCCTGCTGTAACACAATTGTATATACCCCCGTGCCCCAAATGTAGACTTGTATTTAATGACAAGATTTTACGCCATTAGGTCATAAATTTTTCCTGTTCGATTATTTTGTTCGTTAATGGAGACCATAAAACCAGATTTGACTTTGTAAATGGAATGCTGGACATGTGCTAATGAAATCAAGTGGGGGCAATTAATGCTCGAATTAATGTGTTCCGTGGCAGTTATTATTTTTTCTAATTTCTTTTTCGTGGTTTGTTTATCAATTTGCTCAGTTGTTGTTGTTGTTGAAGATCGATCCATCTTTTCGCGGCTACCTGCGAAGCAATCACGTGTTCACGAAACACAGGACCCGATACGTCGTGGGGAGAGCCGTGAATTGGTGGATTTTTACAACAGTAATTTTCGAAACATTTCGCTGGGATTTCGTACAGTCTAGAAGTCTCTTTGTTACAAATTTTAGAGAGCATGTATTCTCCCTAAAAACGAGAACAGTCAGCTTTAAGATGAAGGAAAGGGTGTTGCATGCTCCTCAGTTGTGAGTCGGCAAAACATACGGGTCGATTGGAGAGTTTCTGCTGCCTCAATGCGGGTCGACTTCTAACTTAGAGCCTGTTGTGTGACATGAAACAAACTGTTAACTAAAATGTGCCTAAATCCCGGTGCAAATTTCATTGCATATTAGCTTTTCCTTAAGGTACTGCGTTTCAGCCTCACCCCACCCATTTCATCGGACACCGATATGGACGCAGAGTATCGAATCTGAAGCACCCCCTTGTTTTATATAATTCTGGCATGAAACAATCAAAATAAAAAAACTTCTGGCACAGATACAAATTGCTCAGTATCCGCGGGACATTAATACAAATTTGGTCTAAATGACCATTAATGATCCTGTTTTTCGAAAGCTCGCCATAAAGCATGAAAAAGGCCGATGTCAAGTTTTCCTTGGTTTTCTATGCGCAGGGGGGATAATCATTGGATAATTGCGTGCCAAACGCACTTTTTCTTGTCTTTGTGCTAATTATCTGCGATAACATGCTGATAAATCACACTAATGAGCGTGACTGACTTACTTACTTACTTTCTTTCTTGCTTTCTTACTTCTTACTGACATCGAAGTCGCTTCTTAGATTACAAAGTACTTTGTAATCAATGAGGAAAGAAATGACAACGAAAAACGGGGGAAAACTTCATCAATGAAGGATACACAGCCTTTAACTTCATTTGAAAAAATATACAGTATAATCTGGAAAAGTCAAATGAATTATGCTGTGTGTGTGCTTATCTGACACTGGTCACGTTTCTTTGCCAAATTTCGGGTAGGGGTGCGCCACCAGCATTTTCAATCAAAATGGTACCGTTGACCAGACCAATTTTTGTGAAAATAATACCCTTGGCTAGAGTAATTTCTAGATCATACTTGAAAGGATTTGGCGTTTTCCAGACAAAATCACCAAAATGTCACCTTCTATGGGCCAAAATCACCAAAGCATACCCTTGCCTCGACCAAGATATCCAAAAAGTATACCCTTGGCTAGACTAGAACTCCGAAAAAGTATATACTTAAGGGCAGCGCATCCAGGCGCATCCCCAGGTACCTTTGCTATGGAAGAACGCCCCCTCTCCGTGACAGACCCCTACAAAGAAAAATATGGATGGGTTATTTGAATGCAAGTACATTAGCTGAATGATGTCATTGCATGTGGCTGTATTTACTGCCTTGCAGTTTGTCGATATGTTGTTCAATACCATCGTCCTTTGTTTTGATTATGCAGCATTTATTTTCTTGTTTTACAAGACTATTGAATTGTTCCATTGACCGATAATGCCACAACAAGCTGCATTAACATGTAGCCGGGGGTCTTAGCCCACTGACTTGTCCTTCCAGAAGAAATGGTAGTGAAAAACTGGTAAAGATAAGGAAGAATATGGAAATGTAACCAATGAAATGATTTAGGCAATTACGAACACATAACTTGCAACTCATCCACCGGTTATCAAAAAAGATGCCTCCATTTTTTAATGTAATTGAATAGCAAAGAGCGACACAATTTTGAAAATTTTCCTAGATTATTTAAAAAATACATATCTACGTCATTAAAATGAATGACGTTGGCTAAAAGGACTACAAATGTTGAAATAGGACAAAGCAAAAACGTAAACACGCCATTGTTTCCTTGTTTCGTTTTGTTGCTGCATTCGCCGAAATTATCAAATACAATAAGCTATTTTACAAACCTATGAGATCTCATCTTTTATATCGGGTTATTCAGTTTAATCCCATTTTTAGGCTGACATCTCTCGAGGTCGGAAAGATAAGTTGCTAAACTTTTCAAAAACAGGACTGATACCGCGCTAACTTTGTTTCATACAAGGACAATCCAGCAAGGAAAGATTCCAAAATCAATCTGTTCATATGAATTTGAAGAAGATTCTTTTGCATCTAAAAAGCTCTCACACTCAAAGGACGATGCAATATTGAAAAGTTTGACCCTGTAATCTAGTTATTTCCTGCTTTTAGGCCCAATAGTCAGGCCTTTGAATATGGCCAGCAAATTTGATGGTTATCACTCAAAGAGTCGTTCACATACGATACGACGATAATGAAGATGACCAAATCTTAGCTAGTCTTTGGGAAAATGGTGTGCGGTGTATTGCCGTTCAGAAATAGTTCTATTTTCACAATTTCATGAGAATGTTTCAAAATCTGATACATTTTTTGGAACACGAAGTCGTTAACCATAGTGACATCGTTCCAATAAAATACAGCAAGCAAAGGAAGGACTCGAGTAATACGTTTTTTTCAAGAAGCAGAACTTCTTCAGACAGAATACATTACTTCAGAAGGTGCCATATCTTCTTTTCGTTGTCTTGGAAGGCTTCCTCAAGGATTTTGAAGATATTATAAACTGTATTTCTTTGTAGAGTGCTTTGGCTCATGAAAAGGGTGCTGGTGCAGCTTGTCGAAATTGTGGGCCAAAATGTGACGGACTGGATTTGCATTTTTGGAGGTATGATTGTTTGAGTTTAACTTCTTTCGTTACAATTTTAGATTAATGAAAATAGAGTCCTTATATGTGTGTGTTGTTTTTGACGGAATCATTGTTTGATTGGGCAGGGTCTACAGGGGTAAAATGGGTAAGCATGGGGTAAAATGGGTAAGCATGGGGTAAAATTGGTAAGGGGAAAATGTGAATAACTTTCGTAGAAATCGTGATTCACAGATTTTCTGTTGCTACAACTGTTTGAAATAAGCCTTTTGATGTTGCAAATATTGATTTATCTGGTCACCATGTACGGTTTTCCAACCATCAACGCTACCCATTTTACCTCCAGCCTACCCATTTTATCCCTACAGATCCTACCATTTCTGCTCTTGGTAGTTTGGAATTTAAAGTTTCAAAAATTTCACAGTCAATTTTCCTAAAGCATTTGAATGATACGGCTATAGCGGATTCCAATTCCTATAAAGCCCCTTAAAAATTAATAAGTTGATTTTTTATTCTTGGAAAAAACGGAGGGTACGTACANTACTTACTTTCTTTCTTTCTTTCCTTCTTTCCTACTGACATCGAAGTCGCTTCTTAGATTACAAAGTACTTTGTAATCAATGAGGAAAGAAATGACAACGAAAAACGGGGGAAAACTTCATCAATGAAGGATACACAGCCTTTAACTTCATTTGAAAAAATACACAGTATAATCTGGAAAAGTCAAATGAATTATGCTGTGTGTGTGCTTATCTGACACTGGTCACGTTTCTTTGCCAAATTTCGGGTAGGGGTGCGCCACCAGCATTTTCAATCAAAATGGTACCGTTGACCAGACCAATTTTTTGTGAAAATAATACCCTTGGCTAGAGTAATTTCTAGATCATACTTGAAAGGATTTGGCGTTTTCCAGACAAAATCACCAAAATGTCACCTTCTATGGGCCAAAATCACCAAAGCAAACCCTTGCCTCGACTAAGATATCCAAAAAGT
Organism: Aurelia aurita; assembly: GCA_004194415.1. Taxonomy (NCBI): domain Eukaryota; kingdom Metazoa; phylum Cnidaria; class Scyphozoa; order Semaeostomeae; family Ulmaridae; genus Aurelia; species Aurelia aurita. Next base: position 514,052 of record REGM01000036.1, read on the forward strand.
ATACCCTTGGCTAGACTAGAACTCCGAAAAAGTATATACTTGAGGGCGGCACACCCCCAGGTACCTTTGATATGGAAGAACGCCCCTCTCCGTGACAGACCCCTACAAAGAAAAATATGAATGGATTATTTGAATGCAAGTACATTAGCTGAATGATGTCATTGCGTGTGGCTGTATTTACTGCCTTGTTTGGTTCAATACCATCAATGCATCGTCCTTTGTTTTGATTATGCAGCATTTATTTTCTTGTTTTACAAGACAGGTATCGAATTGCACCAGCGAAAAACAGCTTTGTGTCTTCATGGTGTGAAATTGTTCCATTGACCGATAATGCCACAACAAGCTGCATTAACATGTAGCCGGGGGTCTTAGCCCACTGACTTGTCCTTCCAGAAGAAATGGTAGTGAAAAACTGGTAAAGATAAGGAAGAATGTGGAAATGTAACCAATAAAATGATTTAGAAGGCAATTACGAACACATAACTTGCAACGCATCCACCGGTTATAAAAAAAGATGCCTCCATTTTTTAATCTAATTGAATAGCAAAGAGCGACACAATTTTGAAAATTTTCCCAGATTATTTAAAAAATACATATCTACGTCGTTAAAATGAATGACGTTGGCTAAAAGGACTACAAACGTTGAAATAGGACAAAGCAAAAACGTAAACACGCCATTGTTTCCTTGTTTCGTTTTGTTGGTGCATTCGCCGAAATTATCAAATACAATAAGCTATTTTACAAACCTATGAGATTGCATCTTTTATATCGGATTTTTTGGTTGACATCTCTCGAGGTCGGAAAGATAAGTTGCTAAACTTTTCAAAAACAGGACTGATACCGCGCTAACTTTGTTTCATACGAGGACAATCCCGCGAGGAAAGATTCCAAAATCAATCTGTTCATATGAATTTGAAGAAGATTTTTTTGCATCTAAAAAGCACTCACACTCAAAGGACGATGCAATATTGAAAAGTTGGACCCTGTGACCCTGTAATCTAGTTATTTCCTGCGTTTAGGCCCAATAGTCAGGCCTTTCAATATGGTCAGCAAATTTGGTGGTTATCACTCAAAGAGTTGTTCACATACACATACGATACGACGATAAAGAAGATGACCAAATCTTAGCTAGTCTTTGGGAAAATGGTGTGCGGTGTATTGCCGTTCAGAACTACTTCTATTTTCACAATTTCATGAGAATATTTCAAAATTTGAGACATTTTTTGGAACACAAAGTCGTTAACCATAGTGACATCGTTCCAATAAAAGACAGCAAGCAAAGGAAGGACTCGAGTAATACGTTTTTTTCAAGAAGCCGAACTTCTTCAGACAGAATACATTACTTCGGAAGGTGCCGTATATTCTTTTCGTTGTCTTGGAAGGCTTCCTCAAGGATTTTGAAGATATTATAAACTGTATTTCTTTGTAGAGTGCTTTGGCTCACGAAAAGGGTGCTGGTGCAGCTTGTCGAAATTGTGGGCCAAAATGTGACGGACTGGATTTGCATTTTTGGAGGTATGATTGTTTGAGTTTAACTTCTTTCGTTACAATTTTAGATTAATGAAAATAGAGCCCTGCGTGTGTTGCTTTTTTGACGGAATCATTGTTTGATAGGGTAGGGTGTGCAGGGGTAAAATGAGTAAGCATGGGGTAAAATGGGTAAGGGGATAATGTAAATAACTTTCGTAAAAATCGTGATTCGCAGATTTTCGCATGCTACAACTGTTTGAAATAAGCCTTTTGATGTTGCAAATATTGATTTATCTGGTCACCATGTACGGTTTTCCAGCCATCAACACTACCCATTTTACCCCCAGCCTACCCATTTTATCCCTACAGATCCTACCATTTCTGCTCTTGGTAGTTTGGAATTTAAAGTTTCAAAAATTTCACAGTCAATTTTCCTAAAGCATTTGAATGATACGGCTATAGCGGATTCCAAATCCTATAAAACCCCTTAAAAATTAATAAGTTGATTTTTTATTCTTGGAAAAAACGGAGGGTACGTACAAAGAAACGCATAAGCATAAAGCTCGAGCATTGAATTATTAAACATTAAGATCAACAACTTGGGTTTCTGTCGTTTTAAAGTAACTTTTAAACACGTGTTCCGGCCATTTCCAGCTGTTTTCCAAATCTTAAAATCAGTCAAATTCAAAACTAGTGAGGATTCCTAATCTTCTTACAACACAGCCAAAAACGTTAGCTGTTGAAAGAGACTTATTTTGATATCAGAGACAAAATACTTCTGCCACGGTGATTTTCAAACACAGGTATACAGGTATTTCATCCAGTATGTCGAGATGATAAGCAAGAATCTCCCCACAACCCCATAAAGCTTTAGTTACCTTCAGGAAAATCAGCAGAATCGTGTGATTCATTTTATGATAGACCACAGGGAAACCAGGAAATAATTGTTGCTAAAAATAGAATTTGTAAAAAAAATTGTCTTTCTTTGTCCCCTGTGCGCTTCATTATTTGTGTACCTTACGCAGTCTTTCGCGGAGCACAGGGGACTAAGGTATAAAAATGACTAAGGGCACAGGGGACAAAGAAAGACAAATGTTTTTCACAAATTTAATTTTTAACAATTATTTCCTGGTTTCCCTGTGGATAGACTTCCACTAATTCGCAAAACTTGGGCTCTGCGAATCCGATGCATTTCTTCGCTTCATTTTATACTTTTTGAACAGTCTTTGTCATCATATATTTTTTGCTTTTTCTCGTAAATCCTTTACCAAAGCACTATAAAAAGCATAGACGTTGAATCTTTGCAAAACTTTAAAATTGATCGTTTAAAATGTTATTGCCCTCTCTTAAGATTTCGAGATGAAAAATCCCTCGCAAGACCTTTCAACTTTAAATTTATATTTTGCAGTATTCATACCCCCTTCCTCCCCCTTGTTTGAGCTTCAAAGCAAAAATATACGCGAACTGCAAAAGGTTTTTCTTCGACACGGCTCTGAGACTATTTCATAAAATGCAGGAGAATAACCTCGAGCTTGTTTTCAGCTTTTGTCCAAACATGTCATCAAGATAAATCACTGGCCAAAAAGTTGGGGCCATTTGTCCGGGTTTTGAACAAGTCGTAGTTTGAGCGAATAGAAAAATTTAGTTCAATAAAGTTTGGAGCAAAATCAACAAAACAATTGGTGAAGGTGAAGGTGAAGGTGAAGGTGAAGGTGAAGGTGAAGGTGAAGGTGAAGGTGAAGGTGAAGGTGAAGGTGAAGGTGAAGGTGAAGCTGCATTTTTTAGCGCCAAGCGCTGGGATCGCAGAAGTAGAGAAGACCTAATCCAGTCCGCGACCCCTTGTCATGATGCTCAAATGGTAGGGCTCTACCTGGGAACGAACCCTATCCGCCTGACTGTTCTGGCTGCAAAGTCAGAGGATTACACCACTGCGCCACAAAACCTTCAAACAATTCATAGGCCTGTTCATATGCCCTTTTTTCAGTAAAGAAAGAATTAAAAAAAAAACCTTTCAGTTGTAAAAAGCCCATTTCTCCTTGGAAACTTCGCCTTCTCAAATAAAAGCTATTTCCTATTTCTGGTTAATTCACTGCCCTTAATGCGGAAATAACGCAAGCTGTCCTCATTTTAGAAAAATATGCAAGAATTGCAAGTGCCAATTAGAAGATCATGAAGTACGGATCGAAGAATTTGATATTAAGCATGATATGTGGAAGAGTATGCTATCTGAAATCGATGGGATCAGTGTATTCCAAAGATCAAAAAAAGCTCTTGCATCTCTTGATGCCCCAGCTGCTGAAATTGAAGCTGCCAAAAAGAATTTTATGTTTATGCCTGAAGGAACCAACAGAACAACGGTAAGAAATTTCCTTTTTTGGTTTGATACATGTGTTGGACTTGCCCAAGTACCGCCCTTTTACCTAAAACCCCGAGACTCAAAAACTGAACAAAATTTCCCCTGCGAAGGAAGGAGGGAGAAGAAAGTAGCGGTACCTCAATAATCAATGGAAACTTTTATTCGTGGAAACTTTTATTATCTCTTTGTTTAAAAATGATTGACTGCTATTGGTCAACGTGGGTGGGCACTGATACTGTGACCTCGCTTCCAGTTGGGAGTAATACAAATGTCTCCCGTCTCCCGTTTTTCCCTCTCTCCCTCTCAGATGTCATTATTTATTTAGGTACGTTAAGGTTTCTTGAGTTTTTTTCGGTTTTTGGGTTTTTGGTACACGGGAAAGACTCAGGCAAGTCGAATAGAATTTTTAATCAATCATGTTTATGCAGGTACTTCTTGGTTCAAGCCGATAATTGAAGGGACTGTGCAATGGTAAATAGGCTTGTCTATAAATAGGAAAAAAAACACTCAGACACATTATTGTTTCATTGGCTATCCATGGCGCTTGTGCAACTTCGATTTGAATGGGATATTTCTAGACTTTTTGCTCTTTGCAAATGCAAGCTTTTATCCTTGCACAAATGGAGCTTCACAGGCAAAATAATAGTGTACAAAAATTGAAATAATTGTCTTTTCAAATAGAGATACTTGTCGTGTATTTCCAGTAAAAGCAGAATGAAATAAATGGCAAAATTAAATATTTTGAATGAACTGCCTTTTTTGAAGATAGCTTCAACGATGCCATGATGTCACAGTAGATAGCATTCATTGTTTTGATTGACACGCCAGGACAAAGCAATTTGCGACTGTAGACGAAATGATTTCTACGACCGATTAGTCAAGCTGTAGATGTAAATTAAGCAACCCGCATAGTTTATAAAATGGCGTCAGTGAATTTTTCACCGTCATCCTTTGCGGTTGAAAGTATTTTAATTGAATTGATTGGTCAATTTATCTTGAACTGCAAAGGATCATGGTAAAATTCCCTGGCGCGATCTTTAGCGCAGTCATCTATTCTCGTACAGTTTTGTTTGTGATTCAAATGTTTCTTATTCTTCCAAAATACTATTTTCCACCTAAACGTATCGCGGTTTCTCTTCAACTCTATCTGTTTTTTTCCTGAATCTATGAGTGGGTTATAAAACACAATTAATGTTGTTCTTACAACTGCGCTTACCTATATACTGGCTTTCTGCCTTGGCCAAGTTGTGATGCTTTTTTGCAGCCACTACGTGGGTGCAAGAAAGCATCACGGCGAGGGTGCTTCCAGGCAAGGGCAGAAGGAAACTGTAGGTAAAAAAAGTTGTATGAGCTATATTAATTGTGTTTTGTTATCCATGATCTATGCTGGTATCTTGCAGAGCTCCTCATTACTGTTTACGGATGGCTATTGATAAGTACAAGCGCACTTCAATCATGTCGAGGGTTAGCAATTCAGTTTTAGGTAAATAGAGATCTGGTGTGTGCATTCACCACTGCTTCACTGAACGAATGCATTAATAGATAGCGTGCTGAGAAGTGTAGATAGACAGTACAAACATATCAAAAGAGAGGTCGCCCGGTGTAATGGTCATGTATGCTATATGCGCATTGATTAACATGTATCTCACTTTAGATTACCAAATATATGGCAGCCTTGCCCAAAGAAAAAGCACCTCATTTATCAGAAGAAGGCTACCAATACAGACAGAAGCAAATAATGCACCAACTTCCAGCCCATGACTTCGATCATGCCTATTGTGATGATTTAACGGACAAAGAGAAACAGAAAATGCACGATTTTAACCGTAAAAGAAATGAAGAAGCATCCGGACAAGGTTCTATTAAAGAGAATAAAGAACTGCCTCTGAAAGTTTGGGTAGGTGCATTTTTTGTTTTGAGTTCCGTTGTATGTGCTTTGAAGATCGCAGCCATATTTGAATATGCATTGAAGGGTTGTAGATTTATAGGCATCATTCAGTACGTCTAATGGTGGTTCCAGTTGCTATCCTTAAGTCTTGCACAACCAAAATAATCTATTTCCTTTTGTCTTCAACTACTAGCCTCACTGCATAAGGCCCTCAACTTACGCTCATCTTATTGAATTGAATTGCTGTTGTTGTTGTAGCTGCAGTAGTTGTAGCGTTATCAGTTCAGTCAAAGAGCGAAACTACGACATGTGTTGAGTCTATGCAACGACAAGGTTTTTAAGCCTTGCAAATAGTCGCTACTACGTCCCTTAGAAGTAGACTTATGACCTGATTCGTTGCTTTCACTCCAGACTTCATTGAATTGATTTTTCTATTCGCTCAAACTACGGCTCAACCTCACTGTTCAAAAACCTGGACAAAAGGCCCCAACTCTTTAGGGCGGCGATAATGCTCGATGACAAGATTATATAGCAGCTGTAATCGAGTTCCAGATTATTCTCAAGTATTTTGTGAAACAGTTTCTTCAGGGCCGTGTGTCGAAGAAAAATATTTTGCTTAGAACTAGTTCTTGGAAGATGTTGCGCTTCGCATTCTTAGCAATGCTTTCCTACTGCACAATATTCGTTTTCCTGGTTTTTGAACAGTTATGCATGAGTCCTACATGAGTCCTCGTTGATTGGTGGTGGGTGGGTGGTGGGTGGTTGTTGTTGTAGTTGTCTAGCGAAGCAAAGGGCTCTTCTAGGGAGTTCACCTTAAAAGTAGGACGTGACATTTCTGTCATTTTGAAAATACGCGTATTTTTATAAGAAACTAAGGAATTGACCAAGTGCTGAATGTTTCTTAACAGTTTTCGAGAAGGTTCCTTGGATTATCGTAGCTTTTGTCGTTTAGAGATCTCCTGTGCCTTTGTGAAACCTTCATAGCCAATTTNGACCTGATTCGTTGCTTTCACTCCAGACTTCATTGAATTGATTTTTCTATTCGCTCAAACTACGGCTCAACCTCACTGTTCAAAAACCTGGACAAAAGGCCCCAACTCTTTAGGGCGGCGATAATGCTCGATGACAAGATTATATAGCAGCTGTAATCGAGTTCCAGATTATTCTCAAGTATTTTGTGAAACAGTTTCTTCAGGGCCGTGTGTCGAAGAAAAATATTTTGCTTAGAACTAGTTCTTGGAAGATGTTGCGCTTCGCATTCTTAGCAATGCTTTCCTACTGCACAATATTCGTTTCCTGGTTTTTGAACAGTTATGCATGAGTCTTACATGAGTCCTCGTTGATTGGTGGTGGGTGGGTGGTGGGTGGTTGTTGTTGTTGTAGTTGTCTAGCGAAGCAAAGGGCTCTTCTAGGGAGTTTACCTTAAAAGTAGGACGTGACATTTCTGTCATTTTGAAAATACGCGTATTTTTATAAGGAACTAAGGAATTGACTAAGTACTGAAAGTTTCTTAAAATTGTCAGATTTTGAGTGCTGAATGTTTCTTAACAGTTTTCGAGAAGGTTCCTCGAATTATCGTAGCTTTTGTCGTTTAGAGATCTCCTGTGCCTTCGTGAAACCTTCATAGCCAATTTTATGAAACCATGCCTTTGTGTAGACATTACTCATTAGCCTTTGTGTAGACATTACTCAAGTAATACCGAGTAACCGAGCAATAACGTGCAAAAACAAACAGAAGTATGCTTCAGATTCCTAAACGAAATAAAAGATTCGTAAGTGTACTCAAGTTTCTTGAGTTTTTTATGACCCGAGAGTTGAGTTGGGTTGAGTTTCTTATGAAGAGTTCTTTAAACAAATACGTACGCACACGCAGAGGTGTAAGTAAGGCAACAGACTCTTCAAGTCATTATTAGTACACAACTTATTAAGTTATTAATTAGTTATTAAATTTTTTTTCACAAGGATTGCGCCAATTGCGATGAGAAGTTGCAAGGTGGAGATGTCGCGATATTCGCAGAAAGAGCTGGACCAGAGAAGTGCTGGCATCCGGAATGCTTCGTGTGTTGCACATGCAATGAGCTATTGGTTGATTTGATTTATTTTTATAAAGATAACACCATTTATTGTGGTAGACATTATGGTGAACTGACAAGAGTACGCTGTGCTGCTTGTGATGAGGTAATTCGGTTTTATTTCTGTCTGTCTTTCTCTCTTCTGTGACTTGATTTCTCTTGCGCTTGCTAGATCCTTAGCCCTTTGGCTCTTCTCCCGATTACATATTTGGTAAAAATAGCCATGCAGAGACAATAGGCCGTGACATGTGCCGAACCATATTTGGGTAACTGACCTACATCAACAGGAAATATTGGTATCTGATAGGTTAGAATTTGACCGCAAGTGGCTTGAGCCACTTTTATATGCATAGATTCCCTTTAAGGCTACCCTGGTTACCAGACTTGGTACGTATTGGTACCCAGGGTAGGTTAAGGCAGTTGGGTTATCTTATGTTTAGCTCGATTGATTCGATAGTTATTGCTTGTTTAGGGCAGTAGATTAGTTAAGATTAGCTGATATTGTAAGCTAGGGTGCCTGATATGAAGCAACTTCAATCGGTAAGGAATGATCATGAACTCAACATTTTACTCGATGCAATCCTTTAACAATAGTTTAAGATTTTATAATGTTAGGTAATGTAAGATCTTGGTAATGTGCTATTTTAGGATAAACAAAAACAAAAGTTCGTTGCAGCTAAAACACGTGTTCGGAAACCTCGTTTGCATTTTGGGATTGGGTATCGAAATCTCACTTACATTCTGGGATTGGGTCATAGCGGAAATACTTCAGATGCATTACCGTATGACTCGATAGTGAACTGCCCCCCTTCTCGGCCTAGTGATACAAGTTATACTAGAACCGAAGAAAAATAACTATCTATATACCAGTTGAGTCACAAAAATGTATCCACTGTTTGAAAAATCGTACAGGAAAAGCAATGCAACCAATATTGTAAAATCTTCAATTCATTTTACTGCGGCTTCAACTTAATTTTCAAGATTTCTCTCATAATCTTAAGTGCATTATTTTTTTCTGAAATTATGAATTAGCCAAAAGTTCTATTTCTCGATATGCCCAAAAACGCAAAAATTTCCTGTTCACTATCATCAAGATATCTTGCTATCTTGTAGATTTTGACTTTTTGATGCCCAGAATTGATGGTGAAACATACTAACATTTGAACAGTTTCCGTATCATTAGAAAGCAATGCCCTAGCTAAGAAAACTTTATTTTACCATTTTAAACGTTGAAAGATGGATCAAATTGAGCCACTCACTTACAGATTTAGGCAAGGCCCACGGAAACTAATTTTTGGGAATTCTTCATTTGAGATTAAGGTAATGTATTATTGCATTAAATGATTTCTCAAAATGAAATAAAACCCTCAGTTTGGCAACAGAGTTGTGATTTTCCAAATCGGTGTTGTTGTTTTTGAAGTACGATTTTTCAAAGAGTGGATACATTTTTCTGACTCACCCTGTATACGACTGTAACATCTTTCTCCCGAAGGAAAGAGAACCACCAAAACTCTAGACTCATTGACACAGGCGCTAAAAAGGGACATTTTGAAGATTAGTTACACAATTAAATTTGTGGTGATTTTTCAAAGGTAGGGCCTTTCCCACTATATATATTTCCTAATTTTTATTCGCAGTTAATCTTCACAAAAGAATACACACAAGCAGAAGGAAAAAACTGGCATATCAAGCATTTCTGTTGTTATGAATGTGACAAAGAGCTTGGAGGGCAACGTTACGTTGCAAGAGATGAGCATCCTTATTGTCTTGAATGTTATGGCGCTAAATTTGCTAAAGAATGCAACCAATGTAAACTAAGGATCCCACCCGATGCAAAGCGTGTGACGTACAAAGAGTTTCACTGGCATGCAAGCGATACTTGTTTCAAGTGCAACAAATGCAAGAGGAATTTGTTGGGAAAGCAGTTTATTTTCAAGAATGACGACGTCTACTGTTCTGTTAATTGCGCAAAGACTTAAAAATTGAAATGGAGAAGTCTTTCAGATCCAATGCATAATGGCAGTTCTTACAGAATATGATAGTGTTAAAGAACATACGTAAATGTAGCAATACACATAGAACGTATTTATGTGGAATTGGGTATCCTTAGTTGCGCATTATAACTTCACATTGAAAATGTATATTATAAAACAAAGAACGCAAGTGAATAAGAGAACTTGTTTATTGTTAGATTTTGTTTTTATCTAGTTTTATTGTTTTTGCTTAAATATTATAGCTGCATGATTTCGAGTGATTTGTTGTAGTGCCAGGGGTGGCACTAGGAATCTTCCGACGGAGGGGCTGGAACTTCCGACAGGGGGGCTAAAATGGCAAAAAAATGCTGTCTTCGTACGTCATTTTGCAAAATTTCCTCCGACAATAACCCAAAATTTCCTCTGACGGGGGGCTAGTTGCTTCCGACGGGGGGGCTGTAGCCCCCCTAGCCCTCCCCTGGCGCCACCCCTGTGTAGTGTACATGAAAGAAACGTCATGTCATTCATAGATTTCATATTTTGCTACTGGGGGAGTCAAAAACAGTTTTAGTCGTTTGAAAACCTGTAGCTCTCAATCCATTGTTTTCAATTTCCTATAAAGTGATAATACCTGTGTTGCTAACATGTCAACTCAGATAAGAAAATTTAGTTTGTCAAAATCGGTTGTATGGTTCTCAAATTACAACCTATTTTATCAAATGCTTCATCTCAAAATCTTTCTAAGTTTGATTATGATGGCTGTATGGCTAAATTGCCAGCAAATTTGATCAAGGATTTTAGGCCTGTTTTGAAGGATTTTGAGATGAATCATTTTTTATAAAATCGCTTTTAATATGAGAACTATAAGACCGATGTTGACAAAGTTAATTTTCTTATGTAAGTTGATATGTTAGCTACACAGTTATTATCAGTTCATAGGAATCTGTTAAATGGATTGAGAGCAACAGGTTTTCAAAGTCTAAACATTTTCCTGACTCACCCGGTATTATTTAGTCATACGCTCATTATTTATAAGGAAATTGGCTCTGAACTTTTTGGTACGGCTTCTTAACTTTGGGCTCAATTATTACAGTAAGAGTTTCTTGTAGAGTTTCTTAATTTTCATAAAAATGAATTTCAAAATTTACCATAATCAATTGAGGACCGCTCATTTGGTTTTTGCGCCCAGATTTTTGCTACAAGAAAGAAGCAAATCGTAAACAAAAATTATACTGTTTAGTATTACGAGAGTTAGTTTTTGTTGAGAACACTTCGCAACGCATAAGCTAAAATTAAAAAGTTTCTTAATTTTGAATTTACTTCTGATCGCTTCTAGTAGAGTTTCTTAAATTTCTGGAAGAGGCTACAACAGTTTCTTATACGCGGTTTCTTGTAAAACTATGAGTGTAATGTTTTTGCTTGAATATCATAGCTGAAGGACTTCCAAGTGGTTTGTTCTAGTGCACGTGAAAGAAACATCATTCATAGGTATCAGAGATTTAGTTGCCCAGATGTCTTTTCGCATTTTTAGAGACGAAAAAGAGTCGAACGTGGCAGTGTTTTTATATCAAATTGTGAGGATATGGAAAATAGATTACATATGGTGAAGTACCATGAGCAGTAGTACATATGAAAAATCTAATATCTTATCACGAATTGGTAGTATGTTTTCTAGTTTCAAGAAACTCCTGAATGAAAACAAGAATTGAAGAATTTAGATTTTAGAGAAGAAGTATGGAATTATTATATCAAGAAGAACTCTTCTTGGTGAGAAAGTACTCTTGACAAGAGTTTTAATTTCTCAAGTGAAAAATATTCTTGGTTANGAATGAAAACAAGAATTGAAGAATTTAGATTTTAGAGAAGAAGTATGGAATTATTATATCAAGAAGAACTCTTCTTGGTGAGAAAGTACTCTTGACAAGAGTTTTAATTTCTCAAGTGAAAAATATTCTTGGTTAAATACTTAGTTATCACGCTCCAAAGATATTTTTATTTTGAATTTAAAGAAACTAATAATGGAAAAGAATCATTTTCTTTATTCATCCGTTTTATTCCACGCAGCAGAATAAAATGACTTTGATTTCAGTGACAATGTCAGTATTGTTTGCAAATTTCTAAACTCTATACCTACTGTGCAAAATGCTGTTTAAAATTTTTTTTCTTGCTGGTATTTGGAAAAAGTAGCCTTGCTTGATTCAAGAAACTTATCTTTAAGAAAATGATTGTTTCTTGAAATAAGGATCAGATTTTTGCTGTACACTGTATGAATGAGTTTGTTTCCTTTGCTTTGTCCTACCTTTTAAGGTGCCATTCAAACGTTACCACTAACGATTATGCCACTTTGATTGCGTGTACACGTTACCGGCACACTTTTGAAAAACGGCAACAAATGTTACATTACCAAATTTTAGCTGGCGTTTACACGATACAGGCGCAATTTGATAACGGTAGAACATATGCCTCACATATGACAGTTGCAAACTCCTTGCAATCTCCCCAACAGCGAGGCTAGAATTTTGAGGCCATAGAAATTTATGTAGGCCTAAAGAATCGATCAGCATCCTTTCGAAAGTATAAAAAATGTTCCATTTTCGAGTGTTCGCACGACGCCGTTTTCAAATTGTGCCGGTTAGAGTTTACGTTATCAAAATTTTCCGTTTCCAAATTATGTCGTCTTTTTGTATCGCCTATCCGTACCATTTTTTCCGTTTTCAAATTGTACCTGCATCATGTGAACGTAGTCTTATTCGCTCGGGTATTCGTAATCTTGTATGGCAATGTAAATCGGAAATGCAGCGACAATACGAGTGGATTATGCTCGTGGTGACAATGTAAATGGTGCATTTGCACATGATTTGCAGGTGGACGATGCGGAGAGAAACTACAATTTGTTCAAAGATCATTCATCATTTTCCTAATGCCCTTGCCTAATGCCCATGGTTGTACCAGTTGACAAAAGAAGTACCCTTTTGAACATTGCAGCATAAGTAGGTAGTCTAGTCGCTCTACGGATATGAGCATTTTCAATAATCTTTGGCTCTCTCGAAAGGACAATTTACGTCATCTCATTTTAATTTAAAGGCATTCGTTTTTGACGACCAGCTGAAAACTGTCTGAAGTGATCGAAGAAATGTCAGTCATTCTAAAACTTCTTGTAAAAGNAGTAGGTAGTCTAGTCGCTCTACGGATATGAGCATTTTCAATAATCTTTGGCTCTCTCGAAAGGACAATTTACGTCATCTCATTTTAATTTAAAGGCATTCGTTTTTGACGACCAGCTGAAAACTGTCTGAAGTGATCGAAGAAATGTCAGTCATTCTAAAACTTCTTGTAAAAGAGCCCCCTGCAGGTTCAAATGGGTGTTTTGCAAGTGACGCAACGGCAGCGTGGGAAGAATTGAAAAATTCGTGGGTCCCACACAAAATGACGATAAGAAGCGGCCCAGAGGACACAAGATGACATCATAATGGGACCTACGCACTACAAATTGTTTGCGCGTGGGGCGAACAAGTTCTGTTTGCTCACATGCCTCGAAGGGTTCGTTGCGCGCTCGAATGTATCATTTATTTGTGACCCTTCTTCCTTCACTATCCGATTTGTCTAATGGATTTGCTGTGATCAGCGTCCGAAGAACATCTTCTGCAGCCTCGGATTCGAGACGACAATATTTTCCTTAGCAACAACATGGCTGCCAGATTGTTCATTTTGCTGCCTGCGGCTTTTGCAAATCTCTGATCTCAAGAAGTCATCTTATTCGCTGTGACGATGGAATTCGAGAAATTTGGTGTTGATGATAAAGTCGACTATGCGAAGTGGCAAAGAAAGAGTTTACTATCACAAAAGGTCAGCTTTGATGCATCTCGCCGAACTGCTGAAGTGAGTAACATTATTAGGCCCGTTATTGGAAGGGCTTCTTTCGATGGCAGGACCGGTACCGTCACAAATGAATCAAAACCAGCAGGGTCATACAGAGAGCAAGTCTCTCTTCCAGGTATTCCATTACAGCCACAAAGACGAAAGCTAGAATCTGCTTGTTCATCTTTATGTCGCCACCTCCCAAATGCAAAAGAGGAGGGGAAAGCCAAAGAAATCAAAGAAAACCTTGAAGATATTCAGTTGCTTGAATTCCAAATTAGAGCAAAGAGACATTGTATTTTAGAATGCAAAAAACAGATTTTGAAGCTCATTGAAGAAAATGTTAAGTTAAAAAAGTGTATCCAGGGTACAGAAACAAATACACATGATGATGTGAAAAGGTTGCTAGAAAAGTATCACAAACTAAGAGGGGCAATGGGGACTATAGGTCAAGAGCATGCTAAACAGAAAGATTTTGCTGAGAGCTCATTTGATGAAGTCAAGCAGATGACTGAAACTGGTCTTGCTAACTTGTCTGAAAAGCTGGAGAATTTACAACTGGCAGTGTCGAAGAAACAAAGTGATATTAAAACTCTGAATAATTACAAAAATAAGGAATATCCCGAAAAAGTAATTAGAATCAACCAATTGAGACAAGAATTTTCTGCCCTTGGTGGGATGAAAAATACAGATTTGGCAGAATTATCTGACATTGTCAAAGTAGAGGAAAGTAAATACCACAAACATGCATCCGATGATGAATTTCAAGTTATCAAGGATACAACAACACGTATGTTTGAGACAATGGATAGAAATGTCAAAAAAACTGCAATGCAAAATATCATACTAAAAAAAGAAATTGAAATACAGAAGAAGGAGAAAACGATATTGGAATCAGAGATCAGCCAACTTGAAAATGATTTGAATAAGATTATTGATGAAAGTTGTGCAATTAAGGATCAAAGATTCCCTGGTGTCTTTCTCACAGCACAAAAATGCTTGCCTGACTCTGAAATTGAACTTTCCATACCCAGAAGAGAATTTTTACCACTATAAAGTTAATATGTAATAAACAACTGATCACTAAGGAAATGTTGAAAATCATAAATGGAACACAGTATTTCTATTTGTTTTGTTTCCTACATTTCTTTTGATTATGTATTTTTGATGAGTTTGCCATAACTTAGAAAAATTCTCATCAAACCGCTAAAATCCTGAATTATCATAATGACTTTGGAATTTTAAGTGACAAGAATGCAGCGTGTGACATAGTTTTTCATTGAAAAAAGAAAACATGGACATGTTTTGAAATTTAATGAAAATGTTTCTTGCAAAGAGGTTCTTGTTTGCTGTTTATTGTCCATGTAAGTTAAAAATTCTACAGTTTTCAACTGATAAATTGTCAATCCTAGGCCTTGAGGTTTTTTAAAGACCCATTGTCAACCACGATCCAGAGCAAGACAAAAAGAGAATTTAGGCCAAANGATTATGTATTTTTGATGAGTTTGCCATAACTTAGAAAAATTCTCATCAAACCGCTAAAATCCTGAATTATCATAATGACTTTGGAATTTTAAGTGACAAGAATGCAGCGTGTGACATAGTTTTTCATTGAAAAAAGAAAACATGGACATGTTTTGAAATTTAATGAAAATGTTTCTTGCAAAGAGGTTCTTGTTTGCTGTTTATTGTCCATGTAAGTTAAAAATTCTACAGTTTTCAACTGATAAATTGTCAATCCTAGGCCTTGAGGTTTTTTAAAGACCCATTGTCAACCACGATCCAGAGCAAGACAAAAAGAGAATTTAGGCCAAAAACGACTTTCAGATAATTTAGGCCAAAAATGACTTTCAGATAATATGAAAAGTTGACTTTGGCACCACGAAGGATCATGGTTAGCAATGGGTCTTTAAAGCTCTTTAAATTGAGACAAAATGCAACAAGACAGTTAAAGTATCTTTGTGTATTGTTTATATTGTTTCCTAAAGTGCAACACAATCATACATATACAAAGAATACTATTCACAAAAACTATTTACATTCTATTACTTGATATTACATTATATTATTACATTTATTATGATATTACATTTATTATCGCATTGCTATATCTCAGGTTGGACAAGACTGCATAGCAAACTAATAACATAACTTTTTTCAAAAGATAAATAATGTATTTGTGTACATTTACTTTTGTAAAAAATATTGGTGAAAAGTCCCAGGGGAATTTAGATTCAGTATTTCTTCTCTGTGTATGACGTTTTCTAGCTTTAAACTTTACGTTGGCACTTGTCTATTATTTGTGAACTTTTCAAACTAGCTTGGATAATTTCTTCACATCTGCATTCCACCAGTCTGTTCCATATATCCGTGATTTTCTAGGACACCATTTCTAGGCCAAATATGATCACAAAGCAAGAGTCTAAATTTGCATCTACGTGGTTTGGGTTTCATTTGTGGTTCAGTATTAGCATAGTTGTCAAGATGTGTCACATGCAGTTATAAAAACTCTTCCATATTGCTGCATGCAAATTTAAATTTTGATATCAAATGGGTCATCGATATCAGCGGTTGAAGGTGCTTCAGGCATAGGTGGTGTCTCTTCAAGGTCAAAATACTTTAAAGATTTGTAAGCATTTGGTCCACCAGTATCCTTGGGTATGATCTTCAATTTTTCATGTCTTAGCCTGAAATTGATAGAGAGAGGATGATGTCTAGGAACACCACAATTTTCAGCAGGTTGTACAGTAATTTCAAATGAAAATCTTGTCCTTGAAATAACCCTACATGCAGGGCCGTAGGAAGCATCTTAAACTTGGAGGGGCACGACACTTCGAGTGCACCTTTTTCATTAAGCAAAAAGGGCATTTCCTCAAACAAAAAGGGCATTTCCTCAAACAAAAAGGGCAATTTCTCGTTTATTCCAAAATCTTGGGGGGGGGCACATGCCCCCAGTGCCCCCGGTTCCTACGTCTCTGCCTACATGTTCATAGTTTATATTCATTGTCCAGGCAGGCTTTGGAAATGACAATGCCGAAAGCCCAAATTTAATAGGAAGAAGAGACGAAAATGGAATTCTGACTTGCAGTGCAAAAGAGTTATTCTACACTCTATAGATATCTTTATAATATTTACTATCAAACATAGGTAGTCTTCTTTGCTTTCGTGTCACTTTGTTGACTTCCTATCTTCAATTTATCATCTTATAACTCTTCGCTACCTTCGGTATACAAGAATCCATCAAGAACCGACACACAGCCTGCTGTTATCGTAGTTGTTACTCAATTCAAGATTTTCGGAACACCCTGTTCACATGAACAGAAACATAGACACAGCAATAACTATCGGGACATTTTTGAAACTCCAAATTGCTCATCAGTTTTCGAATCCTACTCTTAAATCTTGGATGTATCATTTCTTCCTGAATTAAGATTAAGAAATATCTTAAAAGAAATTAAATACCTTTTCCCCATTGAATTTGCTGCAGGGTTTGATTTCAATAAATCCTCAATCATAGTATCATCAATCCTGAAGTAGAAAGAACACAATAAGCTACTACGGAAATAACCAATGCTCCTACTAGGTTAGTCAAAACAAAGTTTCGGCCTTTAAAAAATCCGCAAATTTCGAAAATTCGATCAACGTTGAATTTTTCTCTTCGATGTAGCAAAATTAAAAATCCAAGGCAAGGTTTACAATGTCTTCTAAAACCAATGGCTCAAAATAAGGGTTCTCAAGTAATTTCAGAAACCCTAAAGCGACTGGAACCTCCTTTTAGATGGCATTGTTTAGTAAACTTTTCCCAAGAGTGAACGTTTTGGGTGAGCTACCTATTAGTAAGTACTCAAATCATAAGACATAGTAGATGACCAAAAATTATTCACGTTTGCCGAAATCCTTATGCACCGATTTTCTTCTGAAAATACCTATAACTCATTAACTGAATAACTCTTGGTGCTATGAATTTGCAAAAGTGGACATTTCTTCTGGCTCGCCCGGTAGAGAAGTACGTGATTAAAAAAAAGAGATGCATAATTTACAATTATACATTTTGGCAAACGCCAATACTGCTTTAAAGAACGCCAATCAACCAGCATCCTTTGCGCGCTTCGCTTGTTGCCTTTCGACTGCGGCGGCCATTTTAATATGACAACATTCTCTGCAAAGCGTCACCGCAAAGGATGCTGGTTGACCGGCGTTCTTTAAGCTTGGTTCACACCAGAGTAAAATGCATTAGAATTGGGATAAGAAATTTTCTAAACTCATCTTCAATGAATTTTTAGCGAGTCATCACTTCCAAATGGAATCCAAACTTTTAATTCCATCCAAATGCTTCAAATCCAAATGGAGATCTTCAAAATTTTGTCAGTAGTGTAGATAGTAACATGTATTGTGACTTTTTATTGGATTACATAGGTATATAAATAAAAGATCTTCAAAGGGGCAGAATAAGTCTGAGATTGAGGCAAAAAGAATTTCAACATTTTTTCATGACACTTCTAATGCATTTCTAACGTGTTTTAGTGTGAACCTAGACTGATTACATGAGTCTCAATTTTCCGCATTGTATTTATGGCTTCAAACTGAGAAAGAGAAAATCTTGTATGAGAGAAAATAAAAAAATCAGATTAAAAACATTGAACGAATGCAAGGAATCACGTGGTCAGTCTAATGTGAAGCAACCTTTAGTGTCACCCGGTATTCTGTTTGCGTATTTGTCTTCAAAACTTACACATAGCCATTCTTTGCCTTCCTGTTTATTACGTTTGCTGACAATGGCTGCTTCTAAAAAAAGAGCAAAAAAACTTCGAAACAAGCAAAGTACTAATTTTCAACATCTTTAAGAAACAATTTTAAATGATTGTTTTGTTTACCTCTAAAACAGAGGATATATTTTGTATTTCCCTGTTGCATGCAACTCAGATATTTAAATCAAGGCCTTTTTTGTCACTTTCCGTCTTTTCTCTAGCAGATTTCCAAATAGATCTGGCAAAAGTAGAGGATTCCATAAAAAACCAAGATAACATGTGAATATCGGAATCGTTTCAAGATAGCTTCAGGATGGAAAACTCACTTTAATATCCTTTTTTGGTGGTTCGCTGTGACCATTTTGTTCCCCATTGCTTCTATTTGAGTCAAAAAATTGATGACTTGGCACACTTAATGGGTCCACAAGTACATCATATGGTGCCATTGGGTGCTGATATGAGGAAGGTGCAGTGATGTCCCAAACATTCGGCTGACCAAATGTGCCTATAGTACAATAAATGAAAGAGAGTCACAAATCAAAAATGAAACGATGGCCTTAGAGGTGACTGGAGTAAACATCAGTAAAACGGAAAAAGTGGATATTTTTAGGGTACATTCTGATTCTACCTGGCTTCCACTTTATTACAAGCACGGCCAATGGACAAAAGGAGTTAGTGACTACCATCCTACTTAAACCTTAGGAATGAAATAAACAGCACTGTTTTGCAAAAGCTGTGAGCCTTATCACCCTTGGAAGATAACCTGAAAAGTCTATAGGCAACTCATATATTATGTATATGAGGGATTCAACCGAAAATTTTGATCATTGAACTCTGAAGTACAAACTAAAATGCCTGTGACATTGCCTTTTTTGTTCGATTTTACGTTTTTGTGCTGTTAGTAAAAGAACCTATCAGTTTACATAACAATTTCCATGTAATGTAATACAAATGTATCAGGTTTATTGCAATAACCTACTAAGAAATAAAACATTTTAGAAACAGCTTCCACTCAAAGTCACAATTATCTTCAGCATGATATGCCCATATCACTGGAAAAGATTATCACATCTACCTTGCCCTTTCTGCTACAAAGTTATCTACGATTCATATAAATGGGGAGATAACTCATCATCGTAGATTGATTACAACATCGTAGTTATCGTTATTGACAGACCTGCCGGACGCTCTAATCATTGCAAGTAATCACGTAATCATTGCACGTAATCACGTAATCATACATGAACAGAAATCGGATTAAATTTGTGACTTTCACACAAGTCAATTTGATAGTAAAGCTTGGTTCACACTAGATTAAAAATGCATTAGAACTGGGATAACTTATTTTCTAAACTTGTTTAAAGACCGACCATTGACCAGCATGCTTTGCGCGAAGTCAGTGATTTTGCTTTCCACAGCTCCGTAGTTTCTGACTGTCAGAAAGTATTGAATAACAAAAACAAACGATCGCAAAGCATGCGGGTCAGTGGTCGGTCTTTAAACGCATGTTTGTGAGTTATCGCTTCCAAAAATGGAATAACAACTTTTTGATTCCATCCAAATGATGTCAAAGGCGCCGACAAAATCTCGAAATTGAGGCAAAAATAATTCGACGGGTTTTTTCGTCGCATTTTGAATGCATTTCTGACAGGTGTTTGCTCTAGTGTGAACCAAGATTAATAGCCATGTGGTAAAATTATGAGTAGTAGTCTAAAGAGAATCAACGGAGATAAAAGCCCCGCGCGGAAGGGGTCTGGGTATTCTATTATTAGCCTATTGTATTTGATGATTTGGACACTAGTGTGTGCATGTTGCTTAGCTAGAGGAACAATAGCGTGCGTAGGAGTTTTTTGTCCTATTTATAGATTACCTCCACTTCGCTCCGTTCATTCACTTTAAGCGATGAAGGAGGTGGTAACAGTTAAGGTAGTAGTAGCAAAAAAAGATCACAATCATACAACTCTGTAAACACTGAAACGTTTTTGGGTCAACAAGTATTCTGCGCTCTCAGACAATTTCCTCCACCAGCATAGGTTCCAAATCTTTAAGAAGGTTGGTGTAAAATTACATGACCTATTTCTTTTAATTGAAGGGCTTGGAAGGTACTTTAGCTACTTTGCTATAGTTCTACCATTGTATTTTTCTGAAATCTTCAATATTTGCAGAATTAGAGAGTGTTTTTCTTCTCTTTTAAGCTTGAAAAAAAACTTAAAACCACCGTAAATTCTAAACTTTTTGAAAACCATAGTTTATGGATGTCTACAACATGGTAACAAGCAAGAGTCTCCCACTTTTCTGGTTTACGATTTATAAATTTGATGACGTCACATCATCAGATTATTTGAACTATAAAATAAGCTGCAATTTCGAAAAATGTGTAAGATTTTGAAAAATCCAAAGGTAGAATTGTAGCAAAGTAACTGCTGAAGTTTCTTTCAAGCCATTCAACTCAAAGAAACAGGTCATAGAATTTTACACTAACTTTTTTAAAGATTTGGAAGCTATGCTTCCTCCACCCCCAGTGCGGCAAAAATTAACGATAATGAAAAATAAACAAACCAACAAAATGTCCTTCCATAGTCCAAAGGCGAACTGTACAATCTGTTGATGACGTCAGAAGTAGGTCGTAATCTTCTGCAAGCTCAATGCTACAAAGATAACAATAACATTATCAAGAACGAAGATTTCTGTGGATAAAAGTGCAGCGGATAAACTTCTGCGAATAAATTTTCGGTAAAATTGTATAAAATCGGTAGGAACTTTACAAAAATGTAGAGTCATAAGCGCATGGGAAGATAAATTTAGGGGGATTGCCTGAACCAAGGCCACTGCTTACAAACATTTTGCCCGACTATAGGCGGATCTTTGCCCGAATATGGCCAATTATTGAAAAATTTCCAAATGCTGGTGGGAAAGGGGGGGCGTCACCCCCTCCCACCAGCATTTGGAAATTTTGGCAGGGGTGAAGCCAGAAATCTCTCGACGGAAGGGCTGGAACTTCCGACGGGGGGGGGGGGGACTAAAATTACTAAAAAATGCAGTTTTCGTGTGTCATTTTGCCAAATTTTCTCCGAAAATAACCAAAAATTTCCTCGGACGAGGGGCTAGATGCTTCCGACGGAGGGGCTGTATCCCCCCCTAGCCCTCCCCTGGCGCCACCCTTAGAGGGTGCCATCCCGCAGCCCCCTCGCTTGTACGATTGTGAGTGGAGTAGCTGCACCCTAAAAAAGGTCTTCCATGAACATTTGACTTTTCGAAACAAAATAAAAGTGCACCTAAAACCATAGTGATATAACAAGCTACTCGCAGTAGTTGCTTTGTTTGCAGCATTTCTCCTATATTCTTGAATAAGTTATTATTGGTAGATTGGTAGGTTCAAACAAAGGTTGTAGTATGTGGGAAAATATCAAATGGTATTTTGCAAAGAAATTTTTAAGCATATCAAACTGCCAATCCAATTTACGGCATTCTAACTTGCAGCTAGAAGAAATACAAGAGATGAGACGTGAAGTCTATCTATAAAATATTATTGTAGGAATTCCTGGGCAGAGATAATCAAACGAATTGATACATCCCCTTTATAGGCCTAGGGATCGAGTCGTAAATAAATCACGAATGGGTTCAAGGCCCAAAAGTACCTAGACCTGTCGAACTCCACCTGCCTATCTCCTACAGCACTCTCTTCTCTCTAACTTCTTGACTCGCTCATACATGCAAAAAAACTAATCTACAACTTCTAATCTAATTAACATACTCGGTTCCAGTCCTAGATTTTTCCAAAATTATATTGCAAAATCCAACATTCCAACTAACAAGAGAACATTTGCACAATGTAAATTGGCGGTTCTTAATGAAGAAAACCATTTTATGATTTGAAGCAAAACAAAGAAACCCTGGAGAACATCAACTATCTAAAAGATTTCTTTCTTAATAAATCATCTTCACAACAATGAAAGATTCATTGAAATTCAATCGTAAAAATGTATCATTTCAGTAAAAGTGGTATTTTCATTGTTGGTGGCATTTGTCAAGAGAGGTGAGAATTTGTCGAAAAAGGTGAAATGTGTTTAATAGGCATTAATTTAGGTGCTATTATGGGACAGGTTGCTCATAGATTATTCAAACAGATTAACATCAAACTGAATCAAAGATATGCCCATTTGAACAGAAAGGAGCGAACTGGAAGGATGTAACTACTGCTATGGAACAATGTCGAATATGCAGCAAATCCAACGAAACTTTTTCGCACCAAATTTGATCATCGGGACTCTGATGGTGGTAACGAATTCAATTTTGATTCATGGTATTCGAAAATTACACAAATTGCAATCAATTTCATTGAGGCTTATTCTGGCATTATCAGTATCAAATACTTCACATGGTATCACAGTGGTAATTAGCAACATTTCTTTGCAACTTATGAGAGATGAAAAAAGCTACGATACCACTACAGCTGCATTCATCCCTCTGTTGTTCATATTCGGAATCAATTCCTACTACATGATAGTTATAATAACAATTGATCGATACATCCACATCAAGTTTCCATTGCGTTATAACATCATCATGACCCAACGGAAATCCAAGGTACTGATTGGGAGCTCATTTATAGCTAGCATCATCACAACATGTCTATCAATAACTGGATTTTATTTCAAAATGGAGCTGGCAACTTTAACTGCAATGAGTATTATCGCCTCTCTCTTTTTAATCTTCATAGTACTACTCTATTACCATGCGTACAAGACAATAACAAAGAGGACTAAAAACAGCAGCAATGTTCACATGTCTGGACCAAACCATCGAAATCCAAGTAAAGCGTTCCATAAAGCCGTTCTTCTGAGTGTTAGTTCAATGATGGTCTGCTGTATTCCGTATTTCATTATCAAGCCCTTGCCACATTACTACATCAACAACACAACCATCAANTGATATGAGGATGGTGCAGTGATGTCCCAAACATTCGGCTGACCAAATGTGCCTATAGTACAATAAATGAAAGAGAGTCACAAATCAAAAATGAAATGATGGCCTTAGAGGTGACTGGAGTAAACATCAGTAAAACGGAAAAAGTGGATATTTTTAGGGTACATCCTGATTCCACCTGACTTCCACTTTATTACAAGCACGGCCAATGGACAAAAGGAGTTAGTGACTACCATCCTACTTAAACCTTAGGAATGAAATAAACAGCACTGTTTTGCAAAAGCTGTGAGCCTTATCACCCGTGGAAGATAAGCTGAAAAGTCTATAGGCAACTCATATATTATGTATATGAGGGATTCAACCGAAAATTTTGATCATTGAACCTGAAGTACAAACTTTGAAATCAGGCTGTATGTTCTTAAATTAGGTTCTTAGATCTTCGCAGAAAAGTTTTTGTGCAACGATGTTTCTTTCTTTGCAGTCTTTAAAATGTATATGTTTAAAATCAAAATACTATGAGAGAGGATGGAACATTGGCATGTGATGGAATCAGACTTGTTTAGGCCTCTTGGATGATCGAGGAGCATCTTGATTTTTTATTTTACACGATAATCAAATTAATGTTCTGGATTGTCACATCTGAAACTATATGAATGCATTTGTTCTTCAAAATAAGAACCAATACAAAAACCAGGGGGGAAAGGTTCTTTCATAAAGGAGTAAATATTGAGGGTTTCAGGCTATAGGTTCTTATTCGAGGAAGGACCAAGTCATAAGTCGATCACGATCATACAACTCTGCAAACACTGACACGTTTTTGGGTCAACCAGTGTTTTGCGCTCTCAGATAATTTCCTCTACCAGCACAGGTTCCAACTCTTTAAGAAGGTTCATGTAAAATTCTATGACAAATTTATTTTAATTGGATGGCTTGAAAGGAACTTTAGCCACTTTCTATTATTCTACCGTTTGAATTTTCTGAATCTTCAATATTTTCAGAATTAGAGTGTTTTTCTTCCTTTTTAAGTTCGAGAAAAACTTAAAACCATCGTAATTTCTAAACTTTTTGAGGAAAACATGGAATGATTTTCAAGAAAACCATAGTTTATGAATTTCTACAATATGGTATCAAGCAAGAGTCTTTCATTTTTCTGGTTTACCATTTAGAAATTTTATGACGTCACATCATCAGATTAGTTGAAATATAAAATACGCTATAATTTCGAAAAATATCTAAGAATTTTGAAAAATCTAACACGGTAGAATTGTAGCAAATAAGCTGAAGTTCCTTTCAAGTCATTCAATTTAAAGAAACAGGCCATGAAATGTTACACCAACCTTTTAAAAGATTTGGAACCAATCATGCTTCCTCCACCCAGTGCGGCAAAAATTAACAATAAAGAAAATAAACAAACCAACAAAATGTCCTTCCATAGTCCAAAGGCGAACTGTACAATCTGTTGATGACGTCAGAAGTAGGTCGTAATCTTCTGCAAGCTCAATGCTACAAAGATAACAATAACATTATCAAGAACGAAACATTACTGTGGATAAAAGTGTAGCGGATAAACTTCGGTGAATACATTTTCGGTAAAAATTGTATAAAATCGGTAGAAAATTTACAAAAATTTTGCAACTGTATGACATGTAGAGTCATAAGCGCACGGGAAGATAAATTTAGGGGGATTGCCTGAACCAAGGCCATTTCTTACAAACATTTTGCCCGATTATAGGCGGATCTTTGCCCGAATATGGCCAATTATTGCAAAATTTCCAAATGCTGGTGGGAGGGGGGGGGGTGGCGCCAGAAATCTTCCGACAGAGGGGCTGGAACTTCCGACAGGGGGGCCAAAATTACTAAAAAATGCAGTTTTTGTGCGTCATTTTGCCAAATTTCCTTCGAAAATAACCAAAAATTTCCTCCGACGGAGAGGCTGTAGCCCCCCTAGCCCTCCCCTGGCGCCACCCCTGGGGGTGCCATCCCACAGCTCCCTGGCTCGTACGATTGTGCGTGGAGTAACTGCACCCTAAAAAAGGTTTTCCATGAACATTTGACTGTTCGAAACAAAATAAAAGTGCAACTAAAACGATAGTGATATAACAAGCTACTTGCAGTAGTTGCTTTGTTTGCAGCATTTCTCCTATATTCTTGAATAAGTTATTCTTGGTAGATTGGTAGATTCAAACAAACGTCGTAGTTTGTGGGGAAATATTAAATGGTATTTTGCAAAGAAATTTTAAGCAAATTTGTAACTACCAATCCAATTTACGGAATTCTAACTTGCAGCTAGAAGAAGTACAAGAGATGAGAAGTGAAGTCTATCTATCAAATATTGCGAATAAGAAAATATTTGCACAATGTAAATTGGCGGTTTCTTGATGAAGAAAATAATTTTATGATTTGAAGCAAAACGAAGCATTCCTGGAGAACATCAACTTTCTAAAAGATTTCTTTCTTCATAAATCATCTTTATGACAATGAAAGATTCATTGAAACTCGATCATAAAAGTGTATAATTTCAGTTAAGTGGTATCTTCATTGTTGGTGGCATTTGTCAAGAGAGGTGGGAATTTGTCAAAAGAAGTGAATCTTCACAAAAATGAAAGATTCATTGAAACTCAATCATAAAAGTGTATAATTTCAGTAAAAGTGGTATCTTCATTGTTGGTGGCATTTGTCAAGAGAGGTGGGAATTTGTCAAAAGAGGTGAAATGTGTCTAATAGGCATTAATATAGGTGCTATTATGGGACAGGTTGCTTATAGATTATTGAAAGAGATTAGCATCAAATTGAATAAAAGATACGCTCATTTGAACAGAAAGGAGAGAACTTGAAGGATGTAGCTACTGCTTTGGAACAATGTCGAATATGCAGCAAATCCAACGAAACTTTTTCGCACCAAATTTGATCATCGGGACTCTGATGGTGGTAACGAATTCAATTTTGATTCATGGTATTAGAAAATTACACAAATTGCAATCAATTTCATGGAGGCTTATTTTGGCATTATCAGTATCAAATACTTCACATGGTATCACAGTGGTAATTAGCAACATTTCTTTGCAACTTATGAGAGATGAAAAAAGGTACGATGCCACTACAGTTGCATTCATACCACTGTTGTTTATATTTGGCATCAATTCCTACTACATGATAGTTATAATAACAATTGATCGATACATCCACATCAAGTTTCCATTGCGTTATAACATCATCATGACCCAACGGAAATCCAAGGTACTGATTGGGAGCTCACTTATAGCTAGCATCATCACAACATGTCTATCAATAACTGGATTTTATTTCAAAATGGAGCTGGCAACTTTAACTGCAATGAGTATTATCGCCTCTCTCTTTTTAATCTTCATAGTACTACTCTATTACCATGCGTACAAGACAATAACAAAGAGGACTAAAAACAGCAGCAATGNGTATT
This sequence comes from Aurelia aurita, assembly GCA_004194415.1. NCBI lineage: Eukaryota > Metazoa > Cnidaria > Scyphozoa > Semaeostomeae > Ulmaridae > Aurelia > Aurelia aurita. The sequence goes on from REGM01000036.1 coordinate 540,779, forward strand.
AGAAAATTACACAAATTGCAATCAATTTCATGGAGGCTTATTTTGGCATTATCAGTATCAAATACTTCACATGGTATCACAGTGGTAATTAGCAACATTTCTTTGCAACTTATGAGAGATGAAAAAAGGTACGATGCCACTACAGTTGCATTCATACCACTGTTGTTTATATTTGGCATCAATTCCTACTACATGATAGTTATAATAACAATTGATCGATACATCCACATCAAGTTTCCATTGCGTTATAACATCATCATGACCCAACGGAAATCCAAGGTACTGATTGGGAGCTCACTTATAGCTAGCATCATCACAACATGTCTATCAATAACTGGATTTTATTTCAAAATGGAGCTGGCAACTTTAACTGCAATGAGTATTATCGCCTCTCTCTTTTTAATCTTCATAGTACTACTCTATTACCATGCGTACAAGACAATAACAAAGAGGACTAAAAACAGCAGCAATGTTCACATGTCTGGACCAAACCATCAAAATCCAAGTAAAGCGTTCCATAAAGCCGTTCTTCTGAGTGTTAGTTCAATGATGGTCTGCTGTATTCCGTATTTCATTATCAAGCCCTTGCCACATTACTACATCAACAACACAACCATCAAAACGTTGGAATGTGTATCGGATGTATTTATATTCGCAAATTCGTGCACAAATGCTGTGATCATGATCTACTTGGATAAAAGGCTTCAAAAATTCGTAAGAGGATGCATGCTTTGCAAGCCAACAGAGTGAGGTATTTGATTCGAACAACCTCTGTGCAGGTGTAGAGTTTTTGCAGTACTGAATGTATCTAATTACGTATAATCATTGGACACTTGGACACTCTTGAAATAACTTGTTATCAACACTATTTCTAGATATTATAGACAAGATAATCAGGATCGCAGTTCCGTTAAGATCGCAGTTCCTTCTCATTTACCATTAAGCTGAACGGGTCACATGCAAAATCATAGACGGGTCACACGCGAAATCATGCACATAGACGGGTCACATGCGAAATCTGAATTTAAATGTTGCGTGGAAATTCAATTACATTAGTTACAGGAAACCGAAGCAAAACTGTGATGGAAGCGGTGATCAAGATGGTAGTGTACAAGACGCAACAGAGACAAAAAACCAGTAGCCATCATAGGAACTATATCCAAAATCTTCTACCATCCAACTGAGCCATATACCAATTGTCTTTAGGCAGGTGAGGCAGTCCTCGGGAGTTTTCTGCAGTGCTCGTAGCTTTGGTTACGTGGCTAGGCCCATTATGAACGTAAGCAAAAAGAGCGGGAAAATAAGTTAAACTTTAATCGCAGAACTATCCATGTCCGCTTTTAAAGACCCATTGCTAACCATGATCCTTTGTGTTACGAATGAAACGCAAAACAAACAGAGCCTAGGCCAGAAGCGACTTTCGTATCATACAAAAATCGACTTCAGAGCTGCAAATGATCATGGTTAGCTATGGGTCTTTAAGGACCCTGTTTCATGATGCATGAGCATAGTTTAGGCAGAGGCGAGCCTCATTCGGGCTGCGTGGTATCATTTCGCCTCAATTCTAGATTCAGCACTAGTCACAGACACAGAAATTTAGTTGTATATTCTTACCTTGTGATAGTTTGTATGTGTGATCGCCACTTGTAACTCACTGCAATAAAATTAATTGCAAGAAATAAAAATACGACACACACGAGGGAAGTCATTAGAGTTTAGCTTGGAGTGTATTCTTAATTAATATCGAGGTGCTCACTTCTTCTTCTTCTCACTTCGAATGTTTAATCAATATAGCCACTTAGCTACTGTCTCAAATCATTCAGCTTTCGTAACAAGATTAACTGCTCTTTAGTTGTCCCAAAAATGTCCCACGCTTTGAAGAATGACAAAAAAATCTTTCTTCGTGTGTCAACGATTCCACATTAAAAGGCTGAACTCCACTACAGTAGTTTTTGGTCGGCGACCAGCGCGCTTGTCTAGTGCGCATGCTCTATTGCTAGACGAGCGCGCTGGTCGCCGACCGAAAATTACTGCAGTGGAGGTAGGTCTGTATGCTCGAAGTTATTACCTGGGGGCGGTGAATTCTCCGGTCCGGTAATTGCGTAATCTTCCACATCCATGATAGTAAGAAAACCTGAAAGTGAAAGAAAGTGAAAATTGAAAAAGGCGGAATTAGAAAAAATTTGCATCGTTAATATTTTTTTTTCATTTTCACTTAATATTCTTTATACACAAATTAACCCTTCAGCAAATTAAATATATAATAACTACTTACAACGATAAAAATTTGAAGAATAAAAACCTACAGCCCTATAAAACCTAACCATTGCTGATCTTCCAGGGAGTTGTGTTTGAGAGTCTAGCTCTTTAGATGTGTTTTAAGTGCGTTTTAAATATGATATTGTGTTAATTAAGGACCATGTTATGGTATCTTACTAGAAAGTTACATTCAACATTACAAAGATTAATTTAAAGATCCCTCTCGTTGCCACGAGAAATTAGGAAAAACGATATTTGCATAGAAAATATTTAATAAATAAAAAATGAGTTGGTGGGCTATTGTTGACGATTTGTGATTTTTACAGTGGTTTTGGTGATCATCTCTTCAAAACCTCATTTCTCTGTAAAAATACACCCGATAAAGAAATGATTTTTACAAATAGGTGTATTCTATGTTGTACTTAGTGCCACATAAATTTCATCGAAATCTTGCATTCAGAAAGCTTCTCATAATTGTTTCATCTCTGGGGTTACTTTTTTTGGCAGACACATTATATCAGAATTTTCAGCACAAGTGCTCTTTTCGTCAAAGACGGCAGGGCTCAAACTTCTACAAACTCCTTAGATGAGCCCCTGTAGATCTAACTCTATTCTTTGTCGATCTACGATCTACACCAAGTTAATTCAACAAAACTACGAACAGAAAGATAAAATGAGGATCTTACCTTGGGAGTCTCCCATCACAAAACGTGAGCTGTCTGTGTCCACAATCATAGCAGATATCGTCCCATTTGACTGTAAATGACAAAAAATACCAAGAGTACTGAATGTGTTTGGGTCAGGGCTTTGAATTGATGATCGGGTAAAAGAGCCTCTTTTCATGAGAAATCTCAGCCCGCGTAGAGTGCAACACGGACTAATTTTCAACTCGGTTGACGGTGTAAGCCCGGGGGGTGGGGGTAACTTCAATAGGGAGATGACGGGGGCGTGCCATTTTGACATATGAAATCACACCCTAAAATCTATAAAATTTTCCAAAAACCATACCCCAAAATTTACAGGCCATGCAAAATACTTACCCTAAAATTGAATATAACAGGTCGAAAAATCAAAAACTTTACCCTAAAGAATTCTTTTTTTCAAAATGATACCCCAAAATTTATGATCACACCAGAAATGATACCTTAAATTTATGGCTATTTATGATGTTACCAAAAGTGACACCCTAAAATTTATTTTCTGCCTGAAAAAGGCACCCCAAAAAATGGCACACCCCGTACCAGTATATATGGAAGTGACCCCCAGGGGTGTAAGCATTCATACTTTTTAGATGAAAGAGGCTCAGTTGAAACTCAACACGAGATTAACTCAACTAGGCAACTGAGCCCGTGCTGAAATTTCAGCCCGTGCTGAGATTATTTAAAATTTCCATGCAGATCTAAACAGACACAATTTCAGCTCGGGCGTGTTGAAATCAAATCGTTGCATTCTGGGATATTGGCAGCCCGCTGTTTCCTTTGTTTCGATCGCATTCATATCATATCATGTTACCTTATCTGCCATTGTTGAGATTTCATTTAAACGTAACTATGCATAATGGCGATAGCAACTAAAGCAAAGACACTGTTAATAAAAAATAAAATTTTATAAACAAGCTGACAGCAGAATTCTAAATTATGTAGCAAAACAAAATTCCCTTAGGTGTACGCTTCTTACCGCTGAGAATGTAGAATATGGTTTGCTAGATGTGAACACGTTCCAGAAATGAACAAGTCCTGAAAAATTGAAAATAACTGCTTCAGTTGTGGCAATAAACATTTAAACTTTATACGTTTGTCGAGCAATGCGATTTTCAGCGATAATCTAAGCAAATGAATCTATTAGTGCTAGCAATCATCTATCCAAAATCAAGAAGAAAAGAGCTTTTCGATGACAGAAGATTTATTTTTGCACAATTCGAAACAAAGAACGTCAAATGGGCAGAAGTCTATTTCATTTCGTGGACCTAAGCTTTGGAACAAATTAAGCGTGGATGTCAAACATGCACCCTCTCTTCCTACCTTCAAGAAAAGGCTAAACGAGCCATTGCAGAGGGTGTGATTTCACTTTTCTTTTGATTTAATTTTCGTAAAATTTTGTTATGGACATTTTTAGTTTTTATATTGCTATTCAACTTAAGTTAGCAACATTTGTAAATTAGGTTTTTACTTTGTAGTCTTTTTTGCACGGCCCCCTGTAAAGCAGTCCCCACGGGACTGACGGGGCTACCGTGGTTAAA
>REGM01000036.1:552472-602965 GCA_004194415.1 Aurelia aurita
AAAGCATACCCTTTTAACTCAAAGAAACCTGTTGAATTCAGAGGAAAGTTTGAGACTTTGATTGAATCGAAATCAAAGTATTGTGTGGCGACGTTTTATGTCATGCATGAAAAGAACACTGGCTGTTTATTATCAGGAAACACAGCTCAGGAATTGGGTGTTGTTAGTTTCAATGTGAATAAAATCGCAGATTCAAAAAGCCTTACTGCCAATACAAAAGACCAAGCCATCCAAGCGATAATCGGAGAATACAAAGAAGTGTTCACAGGGCTAGGGAAGTTGAAAAATCACGAAGTCAAGTTGAACATCGACAAAGAGGCCATTCCCCAAGCGCAGCCCCAAAGGAGGATTCCCTTCCACATCAGACAGAAAGTTAAACACGCTGTGAAGGAGCTTCAGAGAGAAGATATCATTGAAGCAGTACCTGAAACACAACCGACACCATGGGTATCACCTATTGTAGCCGTGCCAAAGAAAGATGATTCAGTGCGCATTTGTGTTGATATGCGTATGGCGAATCAAGCTATAAATCGCGTGAGGTACCCAATACCTACGGTCAACGACATCAGTTTAGATTTGACTGGTGCAAAGTACTTTTCTAAACTGGACTTGGCTCAAGCGTATCATCAGTTACCTTTAGCTGAAGAGAGTCGTTACATCACCACATTCAGCACACATGTAGGCCTATTCAGGTACAAAAGATTAGCATATGGCGTCAATGCTAGTGCTGAAATATTTCAACATTCATTACAACAAAGTCTTCAAGGCATACAAGGAGTGCGTAACATTGCAGATGATATCATTGTCCACGGACAATCACGAAAAGAACACGATGCCGCCCTTCGAAACTGCTTGAAACGTCTCCAAGAAAAGGGACTGACGCTTAATGCCAAGAAATGCAGTTTTCTCCAGCCTTCATTACACTTTTTTGGGCAGATATTTTCTGCAGAGGGAACACGCCCAGATCCCAAACGAGTTACAGATTTGCAGAATATGTCTACACCAACGAATGCTCAAGAAGTCAGAAGTTTATTGGGCATGGCAAACTACAGTTCTAAGTACATACGCCGTTATTCAACAATAACTTCTCCTTTGCGCGAATTAACGAAGAAAAACGTTAGATTTGTATGGACAGACGCACATCAAGATGCGTTTACGAAGCTGAAAGATGCATTAATAACAGCACCAGTAATGGGTTATTTCGATATGTCAAAGAACACAACAATTACTGTTGATGCAAGTCCTGTCGGTATTTCAGCTATCTTAGCACAAGGCACAGATTCAGATTACAAAGTCATTGCTTACGCGAGTAGATCATTGACTGACGTAGAGAAACGGTACTCCCAAACTGAAAAAGAAGCGTTGAGTATCGTGTGGGGAATAGAACATTTCCATCTCTATTTGTACGGGAAGGAATTCACCCTTATAACAGATCACAAGCCGCTGGAAATTATTTACGGTACACCAACATCAAAGCCATCTGCGAGAATTGAACGTTGGGTGTTACGCTTACAACCATACAGATTTGTTGTCCAATACAAAGCAGGCGCGGACAATCCTGCGGATTACCTATCAAGACACCCTCTACCCAACAACAAACCAAGTCACATCGCAGAGGAAACGGAAGAGTTCATCAACTTTGTCACAAAATACGCAGTTCCGAAAGCTATGACAATCGATGAAATATCCGAAGCAACAAATGAAGATCGAACACTGCAAGGACTTCGTGCAGCGATACGTACTGGTCACTGGGAAACTGTGAAGCAGTATAAGCCAATCAAAGATGAGATTACTATTGGTTCTAACAATATTCTCCTTCGTGGATCAAGAATCATGATTCCAGATGCACTTCGCCAAAGAGCAATCGATATTGCCCATGAGAGTCACCAAGGCATATCTAAAACGAAAGCTCTGTTACGAGAAAAGGTGTGGTTCTCCGGAATGGATGATTTAGTTCAGAAAACGTTAGATGGTTGTCTGGCATGTCAAGCTGTGGGAAGGCCAGCACCACCAGCACCGCTTCAACAAGTTGAAATGCCAAATGCACCCTGGGAACAAGTACATGTGGATTATTGCGGTCCATTACCAACAGGTGAATACTTGCTGGTCGTTATAGACCGATACTCACGTTTTCCAGAAGTGGCAATTGTTAATTCCACGAAATCAAGCACTTTGTTCACACAATTAGATCGAATTTTCGCTGTTCATGGCATTCCAGAACTTATTATATCGGACAACGGACCTCCCTTTAACAGTGACGAATTCACACGTTATGTTACAGTTATAGGATCACGGCACCACCCTATAACACCACGATGGCCTCAAGCAAACGGTGAAGTCGAGAAATTCAATCAACCTTTAGAGAAAACAATTCAAACTGCAATTGTAGAAGGAAAAGTTTGGAGACAAGAACTGCAGCGATTTCTTCTCCAATATCGTACAACGCCACATTCTACAACCAAGGTCGCACCTTGTGAATTATTATTCAACAGACAGGTTCGTGGAAAGTTACCGGTGCTAAAGAGGAAAAGTCTTGTTAATAAGCACAAGATCGCTCGAGAAAATGAAGTAAAGAGTCAGAAATATCAGAAGGATTACATAGACAAACGAAGACACGCGAAAGAAAGCGATATCTCGGTAGGTGACACGGTACTTGTGAAGCAACAGTATAAGAACAAGTTCTCTTCAAGATTCGATAAAACTCCGTACACAGTAATTTTACGCAAAGGAACAATGATTACTGCAGAGAATGAGACACGACGTATTACCAGAAATGTGTCACACTTTAAGAAATTCAAAGCTCGAGTAGATAAATCTGAAGAAGTTGACAGTGATGTAGAAGTAGATTTACACAAAGAAAACAACCAAGCTGAACGAGATCATGAACACGGTCGTGACAACGACAAACGCCGTCAATCAACGAGAGTGAGAACTCAACCCGCGAGATACGGTGATCCGATACCATTTCCTTGACAATCAAAAAAGGGGGAAGTAATGTCATATCTTTGTCAATAGTTTTGGACTATGGACTCCCTGTGGAGCCAAGATGCTAAATATATAGCTGATTGTTTTGTACATATTATTGATTCGTTCTATGCTATGATGTTATGTTATGTTCCGAAGTGGTAGTCTTTTATTGCGATAACCTAAAGTGCAGGTTATGACAGAAGTAAAAAGCATTGCAATATAAATATAACAGCTTACGAAAATAATACAGTACTTAAACATTACTTATGCCAGTAGCACATCTTTAACTATAAATGGTAAAATAACAACGCGAAATAATCAAGAGCTTATAATTAGTTCGATTAATATACTGTATACATAGAAGCCTTGTTTATATTCTTTTAGAGCCTTGATCTGCATATGATTAAATTATCTTTCAGAGCATATAATTGCATTATAGTAGTACCGAGTAGCATACTTTAGTTAGTACGTCTTGAAATACAATACCCATACCGGCTGAGTACAAACATTTCCGCCTTTTGTAACAATGTAGAAATTTCTCTAACAGACCGATATTAGAGATTATTACTTTAATCTAGCGACGAAAGTCTCAGTTAGATTTAGAGACCATGTTTAGATTGTCATGTCCATATTTAGTTGTCGAAAAAGCGATCCGGATATCAGATCGGTTACAAAGCTTTCTTTTGGCCTAAGAAAAAGGCTGGTACGTATTTTCCGTGCGAGACAGCCTTTTAACAATTGTTTACGTCATAGGAAATGTATACTGTGTAGGGTCAAGGTTCTATTGTCTACGTTGATAGAGAACTGTATTTCTCTCTTGCAGTAAAACAAACTGACAAGTCTTTTGCCGAGGCCTAATGAAAGCTTTACAACCCATTCCAATTGCCTTTTCGACCACTGAATGTTAACATAGATTCCTAAATCCAAGTTAGAATTTCAATGATAGATTAATGCTCGAATCTTTGAAATCGGATCATTGGATAAATTTCTACAATTTTACAACAAACGGTGCAAGTCTTTCTGATTAACATAGTAGGTGTGAAATACAGTAAGCCTCTCAGCATGCTGATATTACGATTTTCGATACACAACTTTCTTAAGCTCCAGTTGGCTTTTTTCTCGCAAATTCGCCAAAAAATCATAAATTACCAAAAGTTGGTGACGAATTCACCTATTCATTAGGAAAACAAAAGTAAATCTATTCGCTAGCGAATATGCTCAAAACTTTGCTAAGTGTAAGCCGGCTTTTACGATTGTCAGAAAATGGCAAACACTTACCAGCTAAGTCGCCCCTGATTTTGTGCGTTTTTGGTCGGACAGTGAGAAGACATGCCTGGTCATGAATATCCCAAACCTGAAGAGAAGAAATCTGATAATCAAAATCTTGACGAAGTCTTTTGCAGTTTACAATTTTTTGAAAGAGCATCAAAAATTACTGTGAATTTTGATAGTGTGCAGGGGAGAAATAATAAATAAGTAAGCCATTGGCCACTAAACTCCATTTTTGAATCCCCATGGAAAGGTTTTATCTGTATTTTGTAAGTCATTCAGTCTAAGCTGACACAGTGAATTAATATCAAATTTAGCTGGCTGCTAAAGGTTGGAGGAATTAGGTCCTGTCGGGGACAGAACCAGCAACCTTCAGCCACTAAAACGTCTTGTGACAAATCTACTACGCAGAGAGAAATCTGACGTCTATCAGATCTCTGACCTTTCACCACGTACAGAAGCTAGTTTTTGTAATTTCATGTTTTCGTGTTAACCCTTCATCAGAGCCATGCATGTGTATTTATAAATCATCATGTTACTCCCGTAAATCAATCATTTAACTGAGGGACTACCATGGTAAAAGATAAAATGACATGAATGAATAATGCTCAGCACTGGTTTACCTTTATAGTTTTATCATTGGATATGCTGAACATTCGATTGTCCTCTGCTACGATGAATAGGTAGAAAATGGGAGTCACGTGACCACGCAGTATACCAACAGGCTTGCTAGAAGATTTAGAGAAATAGAAATTACAAAGTTCTTGGTTGTCGGCTAACTAAAGCAGTTTTCTATTAGCAGATATACATCGATCTTGAACTGCAAACACAAAAGGCAATAATTGCTGATTCACATGGATCATTGAGTCAAACAAGGTACCGTAAATCCTCGAATAAGTCCCAGGGGGCCTATTTGTAAATTTTTGGGTGGGGGCTTATTCGAGGCAGGCTTATTCGATGGGGGCGTGTTCGAGGGGGGACTTATTAAATAATAAGGTAGATGTGTGATTACATACTGCCATTCTAGCTGATAAAGGTATGGAGAAAAGTAAAAAACATATCAATTTTGAACAAGAATTCACAGGAAATGACATACAAAAATGTAACATTGAACTATAACGACAATAAGCATGTACCAAGACAAAGAATGTATAAATCTATGTAAAATTCACCCTTTTGTGGTATTCAAAATACCCCCGGGGCTTATTCGAGGGGGATTTATTTGTCAAAATTAGTTCTGAGGTGGGGGCTTGTTCGAGGGGGTTAATTTGAAGGTGGGGGCTTAATCAAGGATTTACAGTACACGAAGTCACAGCCACGAAATTTTAGTGATCTTTAAAAAAGTGTACTTTTTGGATCACTCTTTCTGAAACTCTTTTTACCCACTGCTATTTTCCCTTTGCATAAAAGAAACAGTTCGAAATTGTGATGGTCTAGTTTGCCATTATACTCATTACATAAGTCTCAGTATCGCTCATTGAATACAAGGAATCACGTTGTAAGTCTAGCTTGCCATCACGATTTTACAAACATGTGAACGTTTTCAGGACACCTGATAAACAAATGAAAGACTCATAACTATTCCTGTGATTCAAGAACTGAAATGATCACGTTAAACAACTGCATCAATTCGTGAAAGCAATATAATTACCTTGGTACGTAAGGATTCCACAATCGTATTAATCTATCCATTCCTAGGGAGCAACAAATATTTTATTCAAATTTAAATCTCTATTTTGAAAATAATCAATACATCGAAAAAGTTCACGGTGGAAGTACAGATAATTAAACTAAGTTTCTCTCCAGCCATTCAATTCAAAGAAAAAGGTAACAGAATTTTACAGCACCCTTTTCAAAGATTTGGAGCCTAATGCATTATTTGGTGATAAATATGTTATGTGTTTCATAATTACGAATAAAATAAATTTCTTGGGAATTTGAATAAAAAATTCGTCTCACCTCCCGTAGCAATTATGTTCTTCTCCTTACAAAAATCAAACGTTCGAACTCCTTTGTATACTTTAAATACTGTTTCATCACATTCAAGCCTCCTTTTCGCTGGCGTATCTCGTATTGGTGGCAATGTCGCAGGTTTTCTTCCAGCAGTTGGAAACGTCATTTCTCGCAGTGAACTTTCAACATGAGTGCTCCCAAGTGTTTGACCTGATCAAAAATAAAATATCGAAATAGTACACTGATTTTGCTAGGCGAAACATCCTGGCTGTAGAAGCCATGGAAGAATTTCGCAGAACAAAGATCCAAGTCTCCGATATGATAAGGCAATTTGAGACACTCAAGAATAGATTTCAGACCGCTGAATGCACTCTACGCGATCAAAATTAAGAAAATGAGCGAAACCTTTAGGTTGGTTGCACTGAAGGAGCAACAATATATTCTACACACTCTCTAATCGCTTTGCCATATAGGAGACTTAACCTTGTTTCACGAAATTCTCTCTTGCTGCTCTAGGAGTATACGCAAGTGCAAATAACTTTTCACCGAAATCCCTCTTCAGCATAACAATTTCCCCGTAGTAGTCTAATTTTGTCCAACGAGAACACAATGACATACAGTCAGCTCAGTGGCAAAAAACTGCTCGTCCTATACGAACAAGCAAAGCATTTTTGCAGTAACAGTGCTGCACTTGCTTCAAGACAGCTAGCTTAAAAAACAGCTTCGTATGCTTCTTTATCCCGCGTTAAGACGTTGCAGAGAAATGTTAAACATATCAGAAAAGGCCTAAAAGATTTAAGCAGCTTTTGCGAGGATCTTTTAAAAGTGAGTGCTCTAGCAATTTAAATGTAAGATGCAGGATATCCTTATATCAATGTAATCCTTGGCAAGACCGAGGGGCAAATCACTTAATTTTTTTCGTGCAACCTTCATCCGAAAAATCACAAAAAATTGCAGAAATATCACAAAACCAAAAAACAGTACTTGATTTTGAAAAGTCACAAAACCAAGTACACTATTTTGAGAAGTTATTTGCCCCTCGTGCATGATCAAATGGAAAGTTGGAGCAATCAACTAATGACGATTTTTCACAGCACAGAATCTTTCTACGTTCCAGCAAAAAATATCATAAAATATTTACCAATAACAAGAGAATGGTTTGCATCACTGGAACATGATATGACTGCTCGTATCGAGTCGTAATACCGGAGCTGAAAGTAAATGAATAAATTCTTCAGACATGCAAAATTAACAGTGAAAAGCAACATCAAGTACCGTGATATATATTGTGGTACCGGGTGGGTCGAAAATGTATCGGCGTTTACAAAGCTGTGCAATCATGAATTATCCACTAGGTTCAATATGCGATAGCTCATTTTGTGACAGAAAGACTAACTTACTTAATAGACTTCATGTCGCTAAAATCGTCGATATCGTTCTAGAGTTATAGATGCTGTTTTATGAATTTTATGGAGAGTTATGGATTTTGTCTGCAAGCTGTTGTTTTTTAAAATACTTGAAGAAGGAATAGAAATGTCAATTATTTTTTTCAAACGTCCAGCTTCAAAACAGTGGCAGCAAGCGTAAATAAAAACAGATAAAAACAAATTACAAATATGCACCCCTTGCATTTGCGTAGCTTATTTAAACTTCTAGAAGATAAATGATGCAACTGAAAATTTGCAAAACTTGATCGCAGTAGTCCTTTTCAAGCTCTGCCAAAAGCATCTTCCAAGCAAAATCATCAACAACTCCAGAACGGTATGCTGTTTTGACAAAATAATTTCACGTCTATGTTAGTCTTTCTACTATGAAATGGCATATAGGACGTTGCAATTGGAGTAGAATTCATGACTGTAGATTCCAATAAACCATAATACTTTTTCGCCAACGCGGTAGTTATCTGATTTGCTAAAAAGGCAAAATAGAACTAAGATATTATAAAATCCAAAAGTTTCAGACGGTAACACTTTCCGACAAAATTTAGTCCAACACTTTTTTATCTGAATTAACTTTGAAAACGTTGACAATTTTTTGGCAAAATTGTTTGCTTGCGATGCTTCTATTTTAAGCATTCAGTGAAGATCTTTGGTTAAAATTATGGTAATACGCCAATATATCAAATCTTGAGATCCCTAGCCCTAACCCTGACCCTAAATCAAGCGCTAAACCTAGCCCTGAACCTGAACCTAACCCTAACCCTAAAACTAACCCTAACTCTAATTTATTTCAATGATAACCCTAACCCTAATTTATTTCAAGGTTTTGATACATTGGCGTACTCCTAAAAAAATTACGTTGGTTCTACGCAAAAACCTGCACAAATTTTCATCTGAAACCTTTCCATATGAAACATTTGAATGTCAATGTAAGACGATAATTTAAAGGCTTACCTCTTGCACCCAGTCATTATGCACCTTCCATCTAAAATAAAAAAGCATATTAGAACAAAGGAATATGAAATATGTAGCAAAATCTGAACTATAAACTCATTTAAGAACAACTACAATTTTGAAGAACTCAAAACATTTTTTTTGAGAGACCAAAATATAAAAAGGTTGGAAATCATTCTTGTGAAAAAGAACACATTATTGAACACCGATACGCAGACTTAACAGTCGCAAAACCATATCCTTCCTTGACAACTTTTTATCAAAATTACTTTAGAACAAATCTGTTATCTTCTGGTTTTATGATCAACGTTATAATCCATTTTTGAATCGATACAAACTATAAGTTCTTGCAGGATCAAACCAAGTGATTTTGAAATAAAGCATGAAAATATTAAATTTACCTGACGAAGTTTATGTGTGGTGAATTCAGAACGCTGAAAATTAAGAGAAGCAAATTTACAAATTTAATAAGAGTAAGAAATTATACTTCACTAGAGAAACAACGTTCCATGCAGAGCTAAAAACTTTGTGCTTAGGTACAAAAAACTGCGAAGAATGTTTTGCTACATTTTCAATTAGAAAATTTCCAATCAATTTGGTTTGTTCGAAAACTTACACTGCAAACGCCTAATTCTGAGAATACATTTGTTATCTTTAGAAAGATAGGTAAATCTGAAGAATTATACAGCAGCAAATTATACCGGATTGCTTCTAGAATTAAGAAAACACTCCGATGATGGCAGGCGAAAAATATAACAAAAAGAACAACTCGGCATACATTGTCTGATGAGATCAAAAACAAAACCAGAAGGAATAAAAAGCGTGAATCTTATTCAAAATGATGTTTTCAGAAAGTCTACAAAACTTATTGCAAGAACGATGAAACATGAGAATGGAGTAAAAACATCATTTTCATTGACTGGAAATGCGTTCAAGTCGTGATTTGCAACGTTCCCTATGGCCCCGTGCTATTCGCTAAAGGGTCTAAGAACGCATAAAAGTCCTGAAATAAAGACAGTAGAAAGCTGACGAATAGCAGCTTAAACTTCAAAAAGAGCAATAGTCACAAATGACCTAGAGTCTGTCTCAAATTAGATGTCAGGTGAGATTTACAATAACGCAAATTACTCATGCAAAACTCTTCAAGTGCTTTTATTCCCGGGCATTTTCACCTGATATCTCATTTGAGACAGACTTAAGTGCAGTATTATCTTGCCACCATATAATTTAGTATGCTCAGTTACGAAGCTTACCTGTCAATGCCTGTGCTAGCAATACCATCAATCTTAGGCATCTTCTTCCAAGTTCGTAGTACTTCTCCCACATTTTTTATAATGAAAATGCTGATACAACCCTGAAAATAAATTAAAGAAATGAAAGATTTTTCTCTACCACTTTGCAAAGTCTATTTGAGTCATTGCCAACTTTTTTCCATTATTAATAACGAAATCATTTGATAAGGATAAACCTTTATCAATATCTCATGTGACTTTACAACAAAAACTTTTTAAATTCAGACAAAAAATTCTTGAAAGTCAACAAAAAACTTTCTAAATAAAAATCCACACTTTTTTAATGAAGAGATTCGTCCCATAAATAAAATCAAATAAAAAGAAGTGAAACTAGTTTTTCTATTCATACCGCAATCTATAATTTAATAATTTATTTATTTAAGTAATTTTTTACCATAATATACGATTTTACATAAAAACAAGGGCGAACTTAGGTTACCTCTACTGAAAACTTCAACTGGACAGAAATCTTTTACCTACAGAGGAGCCACGCTCTGGAATGCCCTAGATAGTGGTGTCAAAGTGTCATCCTCCCTCTACACTTTTCGATTTAAATTTAAAGCCCAATTCTGAATCAAATCGTTTTTCTTTCTTTTTTAATCGATGTATATTGTAAATAGGTCTATATTATATATTTAGTTATTATCAAATTATTTATTTTAGCATGGCTCCCTGTAAAACAGTATTTAAATATTGAGTGGATTACCATGGATAAAAAAGTTAAAATGAAAAAGGAAAATGAAAAAATGAAATGAGACTTTGTAAATTTATCACACGAATGGGTGTTAAATTTCGTGCATGATATAGTAGACAATAGGTATATCAAACAAATCCCAGCTACAGAATTTGCAAACCATACTTTTGGATCTTTTCAAGGCATTTGTTCATTAATTTTAAAAATTTTCATGACCAAACAATTTAATCAAGATTGATGGAAAAATATTCCAGTTTTTAAATGAAAGTCTGAAATTAAATTATAACAATCGTCTTAATGGTTAGACTCTAACTATAACAATTTCATGATAATTTTGAAAATGTAAAAGCAAAATTTCTTACGTCACTATCACCATATAAAATGAGGCATTCATCTGTGACTGGACAGCTGCAAAATAATCACAACATGAAATCTGGTACACCTTATTTCGGAAATTGAATCTTTAAAAATATCATGAAATAGAATATCATANTCTCTTTTCTATACAAAATGTTTCATGAGCAAGACATAAGTATCTAAACAGTAAAAATGCTTTCCGGTGACTTTTCTGTACAGCAAAATAAAAATCGATCAGTAAATATTTCGGACCATGAAAAATTTAGGACATTAATACCTTCGGAGGTTTGCAATGTAAAACAATATTTACGCAAAATTAATTTTTTTTTGCGTTTAATGTACTTGGAAGGTTGAATGTTTACATCTAATTATCCAAGCTCATTTCCTGTAATAAATTCGTTTGTCATCCATCTTTTGAAGCCACAGTTTCGCCCATTTTTAACCACGTTTTACCCATACACTAAGTAGTGCAAAATACATACCTATAATCTAGTCTTAAAGGAACAGTTTCAAGACTTGATATTTGACAATAAGCTTCGAATGTTGACAGCTCGTAGAACTGAATTTCTCGGTCACTGCAATAGAACATACAACTCTAAATTACTCGACTGACTGATACAATAGATCTACATATTCAAATGTCCATTTGATCAGTAAGCACCAGCTCACTTTTTCCCGACGTCCAATACAGAAATTAATCAATTTGTAGGGATTATTATTCTTATCTATTTATTTAAAGTAGGCATACATATAAATAGCCATAAAATAAAAGCTACTTCAAGCCTATTAATCACAAAATCACAAAAATAATCACAAATAATAAAAATAAAAAATAATATTCTCAAAATATTCACAAAATAATCAAAATAATCAATATATTGATAAAATAATCATAAAATAATCAAATGAACTGAAAATAATCACATAATTACAAAATAATCAAAATAATCACGAAATGATCACAAAATAGTCACACAATAATAGAAAATAGTCACAAAATAATCTTATAATCAATATATTGACCAAATAATCACAAAATAATCAAATTATCACACAATAATCACAAATTAATAAAATACCCCCAAAATAGTTACGAAATAATCATAGCATAATCACTAAATAATAAGAAAACAAACAAAATAATCACAATAATCATGAAATAATCGCCTACTATAAAATAATCTCATGTTTGGAATGATTTGCCCCTCTCAAAGAGCAATGCAGCTTTGACAGGCACTTTACAGTAAATTAGAAATATCCAAGAAAAGGAAATTTTAATAATTACCCAGTTGAGATAATGAATTTGTTGTATTGTGGCATCAAAATAAAATCAGTGATCCATTTACTTTTCTTGCCGCCACTTTCAATCTAAAAGTTAGAGAATGAACACGTCATTGCAATCTCATCTACAAATAGTCTGTATCAAAAAGATTTCAATTTGAGAACAAACAATTACCCCCATTGGACTTTTAGCAACTTCTGCATTCTAAAAATTTCGGAGATTATTTTTAGGTCAACTGAAGCTCCAATCTCTCTTGATTTCATTTTAGAAATTAATTTCTTATACGATATGGACTGAATGAGTAAAAAAAGAATTCGCTGTTTGAAAAATTGTATTGCAAAAAACATCAAACAGATTCGAAAAATTTCAACTCCAATTCCTGACTTAAACTTAATTTTTAAAATCTATTTATAATTTCCAATACACCATTATTGCTCAATGGTCTCTCCAATCAATGCTAGACGCCAAAAAGAATGTTTTTGTAAAAATCTATATGAAAATGAAGAGTACATTTCGCCGGTTTTTAATTATTTGGAGGAAAATGATACGGAAATAATTTTATTATTCTATTCATTTATTCATTCATATTATCATATTTGAAGGAAACCGATAAAAATAACCCAACCACCCCCCCCCCCCTCTTCTGTCTGGATGAAGCCCTTATAAATGCTGGCTACAAACCGTTTGTACTTACTTTTTCGCTGTTAATGATACGAGTAAGCAACAAAGCAACGATACTAAATAAATTAGTAATTTAAAGATTTTTACTTGTTTGGTTCGCTTGTAAAGCATTGATGGAGTCCAAAATGAAACCATTCCATCCTGCGCGGAGAAAGAAATCATATACAGCGAAAAATTATGCGAAAAGTGCTTCACATACTTTTGCCATACTAAAAATAGCAATTTCTATAAAATCCAGAACAATATAGAAGTAGCATTTTTGAGACGTACAAATCTTGGAGACAGGGTTGGGAAATGGAGTAACCCATTGCATATCCCTGTTGACATTAGTCACGGCAATTTCTAAACTAAATAAGAACATAAAAAGCATAACATCACAAACATGAAATAAGCCTACTGTTAATATTCTTGTTTTTCGAAAAAGTATTCGGCAAATCATTCCAATATTCTATGATATTTCAAAAATTTAAATCAGTAAAATATAGCAATAATTCTGATAATCCTCAAGAATATCGAGAGACATTTGCAAAAATTTTGAGGAAAATTTCCCGTTATTTGGAGTAATTCAAAATAAAAATTAAAGATTGAACTTGAAATTCATTGAAAAAATGTTTCGCACAGGTTTTGAAATATGTTCAAAAAAATTGTCAAAATAAATATTTGCNATTCATATTTTCATATTTGAAGGAAACCGATAAAAATAACCCCCCCCCCCCCCCCCCCCTCTTCTGTCTGGATGAAGCCCTTATAAATGCTGGCTACAAACCGTTTGTACTTACTTTTTCGCTGTTAATGATACGAGTAAGCAACAAAGCAACGATACTAAATAAATTAGTAATTTAAAGATTTTTACTTGTTTGGTTCGCTTGTAAAGCATTGATGGAGTCCAAAATGAAACCATTCCATCCTGCGCGGAGAAAGAAATCATATACAGCGAAAAATTATGCGAAAAGTGCTTCACATACTTTTGCCATACTAAAAATAGCAATTTCTATAAAATCCAGAACAATATAGAAGTAGCATTTTTGAGACGTACAAATCTTGGAGACAGGGTTGGGAAATGGAGTAACCCATTGCATATCCCTGTTGACATTAGTCACGGCAATTTCTAAACTAAATAAGAACATAAAAAGCATAACATCACAAACATGAAATAAGCCTACTGTTAATATTCTTGTTTTTCGAAAAAGTATTCGGCAAATCATTCCAATATTCTATGATATTTCAAAAATTTAAATCAGTAAAATATAGCAATAATTCTGATAATCCTCAAGAATATCGAGAGACATTTGCAAAAATTTTGAGGAAAATTTCCCGTTATTTGGAGTAATTCAAAATAAAAATTAAAGATTGAACTTGAAATTCATTGAAAAAATGTTTCGCACAGGTTTTGAAATATGTTCAAAAAAATTGTCAAAATAAATATTTGCCGTTTGCAGCCGTTTGTCTTGAATCATCATCAATTCTGCCAACTTAAAAGGAATAGGCAAAGGTGCATAGGCTTGCCCATAAATAGAAAAAAGAAGAAAAACAGATACAGTTTTGTTTCCTTGGTTATGCTTTGTTCATGCCACGTGCCCAGCTTCTATTTCAATGAGATAATTTCAAATTTATTGCTCCTTACAAGTACAAGCTTTTACCTTGCACAAATCCGTTCAGTCATTTTATAGATAAAAGCCTACACAAGAAGTGAAACAATTTTTCGTAGCTATTTAAAGGAGGTTAGAAAACGTAAACTCTAGGTTCGAGGAAGAAAGGCTTATCATTGGCAAGAGTACAGTAAGATGTACTCTTGCACTACATACCTGACTAACGCCAAGAAAATTATTATCACTTGTATGGCAAATCCTCAGCACTGAATCACGATGTGGTGAGCTTGCAGTATGTGCTGGTAGATGAAAAGCAGTCTGAAAGAAAACGAACAAATTTTGAGAGATAATGATATACATCAATATCATTATTAATTCTTTATTCAAAGTAGGCTAATGCAATACACTCATTTTTCTATAAGAAACTAAGGTCCGGGGTTGGTAGGCAGTTTCTTAAATTGTGGGGTCATTTTGCTACCAAATGTTTCTTATGTGTTTATTATATCGTTAATGCCCTAAGCGTAAAGCCAACATATTTTTTTTAGAAGAGCTTCCAAATTACTTAGTAAGATCTCAAAACATGTTATAACATAATTCGCAGTCAAAACAATGCCAAAACATCAACTATTATTGCACAGTGTCAAACATTTTTGAGTGACGTGGGAAAATTAAAGCTACAAATTATAAAAGTTTCTTAGTTTGCTTTATTCAGGTAGGGAAGTTTCTTAAGTTTTAAAAAATTGAGCCTACCGTTTCTTATAAAAAATATGAGTGTAGCTCATTTACAGCTAATTAAGGCCTACCAACGAAAAATTTTTTATAAATATGTACAATTACCATTAAAAAATTCTATCTATATTTCAGAATAAAATTTTCCCCATTTTATTCTTAAAAACCGCCATGGAGCTATAGTTGCCAAAGTTTATGTCCAATGACAAGTGCGGTTTCGATGCCAAAACATGTGGTTCTTGCATTTGGTTCTAACAGATCATTGCCACTTCTCAGGTTATTCGGCACAAGAAGAGAAACGATTGAAGTTGATTCCTTTCATAGCAACATCTTTCAATAATGATACTATATCTTAACACATGAACTTTGGTAATAATTTTCGACGAGAGAAGGCTTCTGCAGTCTCCGTCTTACAATAATCCTTACAGAAGTCTCGATTTTGTCGAAATTTACTACCAAAACAATGAGCGTGCCTTTTCAAAAGGGTGGAACATTTCTTGTTGCTTTTTGCTGCTTTAATGTAGACAATAAAAAAAGTCACAAACAAAACCGCTTGCCTCAAAAAATAAAATTGTTTTCGGCCAAAATTAAAACATTAAAGTTTTGAGTAAGTATTCATTTAGATGTAGCTTTGTCTCCTCTTTAAACTATCACTATCACCCGCAAATGAATCTATCTACCAGTTATGTTTTCGGTTACAGCTTTTAATAAACTAACAATTCATCTATTTTTCCGGACAGTGTTTCAGCCCTCAGCCCAGCCCAGCCACATAACAACATTGGGTGGTTACTGTCTGCGGACAAGAATAGCTGAGGTCAAGAAAGACATTATGTTTATGAACCTGAAAATCCAATTTTCCCAAGGGTCAAAACGTGGAACAGTTTCTTTTTTGCACAAAATTTGGAATCATTGAATGGATTAACCTTTTCAGGGTTCCCTTGAGAAATCGCAAAGCAAGTCACTAATTAAAGGTAAATTCAATTGTTGCTAGCAGGTCTCTTGGCATGTTTCTAAAACCAGACTATGCTTCCAGGTAAAGCAATTGATACAATGTGGTCAAGTCAAGAGAAATGTCTGCAATATCAATCGCCACCATATTTTCTAAGGTCCTTAATTATTCAAGCAAATATGGGCACCCAACAGCGAAGATCCTAGACATGCTTTTAGGGGGTGTCATAAGCCTAAATGTTCCAAGAAAATCTAAATTTGGTGAGTGTGAAGCCAACCCAAAGCTATCGAAATTTGCTTAATCGAATTTCTCTTCTGCTAATTAAACCTTAGTTCGCTCCGCTTGCTCATTCATATTTGCTCTTTCACCTGACTAAACATCAAGTCTTACAAATTATCCAATAGCTCTCCAATCAACTCTTGAAAATTGCCAAAATCCAAAAATATTTATCAAAATCCTTTTATCCAATAGACCTTTCCCCTGATTACGTCACACACCTGTGAGCGCGTAATGCATTCTGGTAGTTGTATTTAACATGCGATCAGCTNTTTATCAAAATCCTTTTATCCAATAGACCTTTCCCCTGATTACGTCACACACCTGTGAGCGCGTAATGCATTCTGGTAGTTGTATTTAACATGCGATCAGCTGTGTATGTTTTTCTATGGTGATCGTACGGAGTTCTACATTCTATCTCAAAGTTTACAGCGAAAATTCAACGAAATTATGGAAAATACTTCAAATTTAGCCGACCAGAACATCCCTAGTGTCTTTGAAACTCTTTCAAAGCTAGCAACGAAAGGACATATGTGCCATAGGAAATATTTCAAGGAAATAATAGCTACGGAATGATGCTTTCTAAACAGAACAATTTTTACCAATGATAGCTCAAGTAGAGTGTCATAAAATTTGAAGTGCCAACCCCAAAACCAATAATGACAAATAATTCGATTTCAATTAAGCAACTGAACAAAGTAAAAATTTTCTAAATTAGCAACGAGGCGATGCTTTCTAAAGAATAGAATTATTTTGTGCCTCCTGACAGCTTCAGTAGGGTGTTATAAAATTTGAAGTGCCAACCCCAAAACCAACAATGACAAATAATTCGATATCAATTAGGCAACTGGACAAAGTAAAAATTTCAAAATTAGCAACTAAAGTAAATATATTTCAAGCAAATATTATCAACGAAACTATGATTTTTAAAAAGCACAACAATTTTGAACCACCTTATAGCTCACTCAAGTAGGGTGTCATAAGATTTGAAGTGCCATGGCCAAAACCAACAATGATAAATAATTCAGATGAGTTAACACACAGAACTTACGTGTCAAAACAAGCGGCCATATCAATGAGACCTCATTCCAGGGCAGTCGCCAGACAAACTTTAATCGTCAATAGAGATTATGAGACCATGAATAGGCACTTGATAAGCAAAGCTAACCAGAAAAATCGCCCAGTTATTAGCATATCAGCTGTAAGCTTTCACACGTTGGATAATTATCAATTATTTACATTGAAATGATGAACAGAAACAAAACACCGCGAAATAGATTTACGCTTGACTTAACAAAACGACCGCTTTTATGCTTTATTTTTTATAAATGCTCTCGGGAAAGATAACAGTGAGCAGGAACTAAAATTGAGTGAGGGATAGAGTGTAAACAATGCTTTTTGGTGTGGTTCGGGATTTAATTTGACCCACATAACCTATGTGGGGAAATTTTTTATAAACGGTAAATAATTCTGAATTGACATTTCAGCATTTTAGCATTATCATTCTAAACCTTCTGTAAAGAATTTCATAGCTATACGTAACAACAATATACCGGGTGAGTTTTGAGCGCACAGCCCCACGCAGCCCGCAGTACCAGTGAGGCTGGCGATTAAGAATGCTTCGTACATGCATACCTTTAGGGTTTGCTTTAAGTAAATATTTTCTTTTGGAGAAAAGAAAGTACAGTACCACCTTTTTCTGACCACTCCTCTCGTCATTTCCAACATTTCAAACGTTCTTTAGATGCCTCAAACAAAACAAACAAATCAACAAACAAAGAAACAGAAACCAATAGTATATTACTCTTCATGATGGGAGAAGCAGTGTAAGGCGGGGCAAAATGGGCCTCTAGTAACTGCATGGATTTTATTGTCATTGCGCTTTAGTTGAAGAAATCAATTTCTATCACGAAAAACGACGATCTTACTCATTGAAAAAGCTGTGTAGAACCAAGGACACTTTACCTCAATTTTAGAAGCAAAGAATTAAGTAGCCCATTTTGTCCCGCACTGACCCAGTTTGCCCGACTCCCTCGAAGCATTGCTTAAACTAAAACTGATTCACTGAATAATACACAAATGGATAACAAAATTTCACTATGTTACTACTCTCTATTGGATATTAATCAACGAGGAAAATTTGCTAAGGGCGAATATAAAAAATGATTGGTACAATAAACTCATTGAATCGAAGGAAGCTACAAGGTCTGGTCGGAAAACACAGGGTACTATCATATGTTATGACGCAGGGACGTGGTTCGCCTCTTAATGACTTGATAAATGCCTGTTACATAGTTACTGTCTTTTACACCAGATTAGACAGTTATTTGTTGCTTATTCAAAAACATTCTTTTTGTGAAAAAGACGTTCAAACAGACGTTTCAAATGAAGAATAGTCTACCCAAAAGAAGATGGTAGAATGTTGTCTTCATCAGGGATTAACTTTGGGGATTAACTTCGGGGATCTTGTCATAAAGACTTTCCAAATATCATCACCAACAGCCAACTTCTTAAAACGAAGTATACTGGTCTAATTAAAGACCCTGTGCTCCCCATGATCCTTTGCACGTGCAGGGAACAAAGCATTCCTAGCCCTGCAATTATTTTCAGGACTATTTGAGTTCAAAAGCGATGGTATCACAACGTTCATTTGAATATTGTGAAGACAATACAGCATCGTGACTGCTAGGCAACACTCATTTTCATACAGTATAGGAGCCACTGTGAGACGGCGAAGGATCATGGGGAGCACAGAGTCCTTAAGGCAAAGCAATTCACAACAAAGCAATCTGCACAGCCAACCAAAATATTTTGCTCTCTCTGTTTATTTTGATTTGATCGAGTGCACTCAGAGGTGTGAAATATTTTCTTCAGAAAGGAAATCGCTTTGTTTTTCGGAAACCTGAATCTAGTGTTTTACAAAATCCGTTCCTTTGACTGTCTACTGAAAGAAGAACTGAAATCAACAGTCCGCGACCGCGATTCATCTTAGGAGTTGACTGCTCACTGATCTATCTCCTTTGACGGGAGAATGTTTAATTTCTCGTAGTTACAACCAACTTCTGAAATGGTATTAGAAGACAATTTATTTGAGGAAAAATAGATAATATGAAGAAGGAAACCAGAATTAAAAAGAAAAAGATGTGCTAGCTAATAGTCGAAATAAAAATGAAGGAGAAATATGAAGCAGCAAATTGCATGCTGTTATACCAGATTACATGCCCCACTATCCCCCCCCCTTAATTCCACGGACTCCATGGACCTCAAGTAAAAACTTAAGATGCCCCCTATTTTGGCTACGACCAATTTAAACAACTGAATCATAGCCAATAAGTCAGCTATTTCCTAGCCATACACCGTATCTTAGCGGCGTAAACAACATTTTAGCCAACAATACAACCACTACCTATGGCCAACAGGAACTCCATAAAAAAAATATTAACAAAGTCATTGATCCGTGATGGATCACCAGAACAAGCAATCACAACAACCAATTAGAGCTTAATTAGCAATCGATTTTCTTTATTTAACGACACAATGCAAATTCCGCGCGCCTATAACTCGGTGTTCAGGTGCGTGAGATTGTGAATACACGGGTAACGCCCTGAAATAGAATAGAGAATGGGTACAGGTACCTAATTAGTGTTGGCGTGGTGGCTGATTTACTTTAGTGTACGATGTTGTTGAATAAAGAGAACTGATTGTTGGTAGCAGTTCAAACGGAGCAAAATAGCAATGCTAAAAACAATGAAAGAGCTATCTGTCGCGTGGAACAATAATTGGTGGCTTTTTAGATCGTGCAAAGTAAAACTGCAATTCTGCAGTTAACACAAATCATAAAGCTATTTCCGAACTTGTTCAATTTTTGAAGATTTCGAGATTTGTAGCAAACGTACAGCGGATAAACGATTCTGAGGGATTAAATAATTTTTGGTAAATTTTCATCTTGAAACAACAATGAACTGATAGAAAAGTCAACAGAAGTTAAAATTTTCTATCAGTTGAACAACTGCAGTGTGGATCCATATTTTCCGCTTAGGCCAAATTTGATCTTCAGGCAGTCTGAAATTGCAGCGTGCCGCAAAGAACCCTGGGTGACAATGGATGTTTTCACCTAACAACGCGATACCAATTGATGTGATCAGCAAGCAAAATACCACCTGACCTTGTCTAGACTGATGAAAATGCAAAACATAGGCATCGCAGGGATTCTAATACTAGAGCAGAATAAACAATAACGCTAAAGATGGCGGCTCCAAAGACTGCATCATGGTTTGCTGCAAAGCATGCTGGTAACAAGCTCCCTGACTACCACCTAAAGACGTAAAATTTTGGTCTGCCGTTTCGACTAACCTCTTTGAAACATGTTGAAAACAACTTCAAAGTAAAATAGCCCACAACCCTGTGCTACAACCCTAGAACAGTATCGCCCATCTCAGTGAAATAGATTTCTACATCTAAGTTAGTCTGTCTGCCAATTTACGAACGGTAGTTTATTGAAATTGCTATATAATTCATAATTGTACCGGGTGAGTGAAAAAAAGCTAACATGTTTGCAAGCCTGTAATTTGTTACCTATGCAGCAGATTCCTTTAAACTGGCTACCACTGTGTAGGTAAAATGTCAACTTAGATATAAAAATTTAGTTGGTTTAAATCGATTATATTGTCCCCCAGTTCTGAGCGATTTTATAAAATTGTTGAATCTCAGAATCCTTCAAAACAGGCCTAAAATCCTCAATCAAATTTGCTACAATTCAGCATGATGATACTGAAAACTACCTGAAAAACGGCTAAGTGAAAAGAATAGTAGGGCTGTCTCTGCATCTACACAACTGGTTGCCTAGGCAATGAGATAGCCCTATTAAGTTTCACTTTCATCGCTGTGGAGCTTAAATCTTGGAAAATTTGACCAGAAGTTTTAGGCCTGTTTTGAACGATTCTGAGATAAAACACTTTTATAAAATCACGTGTAAATCGAATACAATATGACCAATTTTAACCAACTAAATTTAATTATCTAAGTTGACATGTTAGCTACTCAATAAGAATCATGTTGAAGGAATCTGATGAATGGCTAGCAAACTACAGGCTTGCAAACGTTTGAACATTTTTTTGACTCACCCGGTATATTTCGGAACGCCGACATATCATAATGGAACAACCGGCAGATTTGGCACAGCACCTCAATTTGCAGCAGACCTTTTCTCGTTGATTTCGATACCACGAATTACCAGATTTAATCATCTGACCTCGAAAATTCACGATAATTCCTTGAAACCACATCAAACGAAAAGACTATCAAAACACGAAACACGCAAAATAAAATATAATTCAGTTAAGCACTAACATAAGACCGCTAAATATCCCATGAATAAAATATGACAATAAAAAGATGAAGCAAAGATTGTCTTTAAACAAACCGAAAGGATTAAGTAACCAAAATAGCGAGAGAATAATTTGTAATTAAGGAGTATTCATAGTGATTTTTTCGTATTCTTGTTTATTGGTCAGAATTGAATAACGCATTCCTTTGAAGGATTTATTGATTAACGCGTGATTCCAGACTTTCACAAACAACATTAGAATGGCTGAGTCAAGAGTAATGAGTGATTTAGTAGTCGCCTGCACTTGCCCTATTTACAAGTGTATTCAGCTTATCTGCTAATTAGTAAGCCCAATCTTCATTAAAGCGAATCGCTGGCGATCGCTGAAAAGTTCAACCAAGTTGAACTACTGGGCGAACCGCGGCGACCAGCATATGGACTGCGCATGCTCACAAGGCGTCGATCGCTGGCGATCGCTGCGATTTGCTTTAATGGAGATTGGGCTGTATAGGCGTCAAATCTTTAAAAAAGCAAGTGTAGACTGACGACGTGATTCCTTGTATTCGTTCAATGCTTTTAATCTTTTAATGTTTTATTTTCTCTTATACAAGAAGGTTTCGTCAGTTTGAAGCCATTGCTATAATTCAATTCAATGCTGACAACTGAGACTCATGTAGTCAGTTTAGTGTAAAGGGCTATGATAAAAGCTATGATATCTATCTTTGGATTCAATGGCTTCAAAAGAACTTAAGTTGCTTTGCTATATTTCTACCGCCTGCTTTTTGGATATCATGAATATTTTCAAAATTACAGCATCTTTTATTTTTTAACTTGTCTTTAGGTTGTGACGTCATCAAAATGCTAAATCGTAAACCAGAAAAGCGACAGACTCTTGCTTGATGTCATATTATAGACCTTCCTAAACTATGGCTCTCTTGAAAATTCTTCCAATTTCCATCAATTAATTTGGAACCTACGATGATTTAATCCTTCCAAAATTTTGCTTGAATTCGTTTTGAAAAAAAACCGCGGTAATTCTGAAACTGTTAGACATAAAAACTTGATATATAAAAAAATCACATGGTATAATTATAGCAAAGTACCTAACATTCTTTTCAAACCATTCAATCCCAAGAAAAATGTAATAGCCATTTACACCAGATGTTCGATTTGAAACCTATGCTAGCTAGTAAACAGGTTGAAAGTCAGTTAGCTGCAGAATGGATGCAATAGAATACAAGTTCAATACACCCCATCAACTAACATTAGAACAGAAATGGTAAATGATCGATCGCAAGTAAGGTAGCATAGGCGTGAAATCTTTAAAAACAGGTTGGTGTAAATGGTTGCTACCCTCTTCTTATGACTGAATGGCCTTGAAAGGAACTTTGGGTACTTTGCTGTAATTCTACCGTTGGCATTTTTAATATCTTTATTATTTCAAAATTATAACTTTGCTTGGTTTTATGAAAAGAATTCCAATAAAATAAAAATCATCGTAAATTCTAACTTAATGAAAGACAGACAGTAAAATGTTCAAGAAGATCATAGACGAGGAAGGTCTACAACATGGTGGTAAGCAACATTCTGTCGCTTATCTGGTTCCCAATTTAGAAATTTGGTGACATCGTAACTTCGATAGATACGGGAAAAAACATGCAAGGAGTACTACCAAACGGATGGTCATCTCTAGAATCAGCGAGCAAAAATACAGATGGAGGAATTGTGGACAAAGGACAAAGAAATTAGAATCACCATTTTTACTTGGGATAACGGAACCAGGAGTCAGAACAGTGAATCATCAGCTATGGAATTAGAATTCAAATCACAATTGCAGAATCACAAATCATGGAGCTCGGAATTAGAACATGGAGTTGCGACATCTAAAATATGGAATCAGGATCATCATTCCAGAACTTGGATTCATGGAGACAAGAGATAGAGCACGGAGTAGCGATCAGTAAAATACGGAATCACCAGCGACGTGTTAGACTTGGAAGCATGGAAGCAGGAGTAATAGCATTGAATTGCAATTATTAAAATATGAAATCACAATCATGAGTCAAGAGCTATAAAATCAGAGAACTGGGAATCACAACAAGGAATTGCGATCATCATTGACTTCAAATTCCATGAATAAAAAGGTTTCGAGATCTTCAAAGCAGTATATGTATGGAATTGGCAAGAAATTAATGGCGATAGTCCCATTCGCAAATATCTTTGTAGGAGAAATTGGATCGGTGACTTTTTAGACAATAACGCTAAAGATGAAAAAGATGGCGATCGCATTTGTGAAAACAACACAACAACAACAACAACAACAACAACAACAACAAGTTTCTATACAAGCGATATTGCTTATAATCAGAGTTATTAAAAACCTTTGAGAAATAACTGTAACACATTATCACTAAAATAGAATAATGGTAAAGCATTCAAATTCTATCTAAGTGGTAGAGTGCTACAACTATTGAGGGCTGTGTTCCTGTGATAAATGTTCCTTAACAAAGTGCATGGTAGAACAGCAGAATATGTGTGAAGGGCAGACAAATCAGAATTATCCCTAGTACAATTATATTTGTGTCTCAAGGTCCTAAATTCTACAAGTAAATAAATCATTTCTGATAAAACATGCTCTGGTATAAGTAGTACAAAGATTTGAGCTAATAAAGTTAGCAGAGAAATTAGTAGAAAATCTAATCAAAGTCAAACAGAGTTTCAGCAACGGTACGAGAAGGTCTTAATTACAGGTCATCAGTTCTAACGAGCAAACAAAGAACAGCTTACTACTAAATGTATCCGCCAAAGAAGAATCTAAGAACTGCACAAGGCTTATATCCTTACGAGAGCGGAAAGTAAGCATTGGAACGACACACCCTGATTCAGAAAGCTGTGCTCTGATTTGAAAAGAATTCGTAAAAATTGGCAATATTCTCTAGATCTGAAAGATCTTTGGTTGTAGAAAGATAAAGAGTGGATGCAAAAGAAAATGCATTTTTTGAAAGGCTTCTTATGGTAAAAAGTTTGAAGATTGATTTGAGAAACGAAACCATAATTAAACATACTGTGGATGTTTCATGTTGGTCTCACTTTCCTAAGCAATCTTAAATTGCATATAATTGGCAACTCAAAACTACCAACATTATCCTTTGTTTCTAACATATTGAACAAACCACCAGCAGTATTTCCATTTTCGTATACATAGAGATTGATGTACAGATCTCAAGAAAACTAAAGAGATATCCAATGCAAATACATAGCCTCATTGCGCACATAAAATTCCTTCAGTCAGGCGTGGCGTGCCTACAAGCTAAGAATGTGCAAGATCTGAAACCAATATAAAACAAAAGACAGGGACCTAACATGTAAACACACAAAGGGTCTTTTGTCTTTGGAATGAGAGCACATGGGAAGGGGTTGGACTAGGGACGGGCACCTAACACCAAACAAGCGTGCCATCTGAGTATACAAACGATTACTAGCCCACCTGTGGTTTCAAGGAGCTGAAATAAAGTGGTGTGATTTGTAGAAATTTCAGAAGGTGCTTTGACATACCTCTTTTGCTCTAAAATATGAATCCTCTTTCTCGGTGTACTCTAACTGCATGTATGTGCAAAATTCATCCTGCAAATCAAATTGAGCAATTTAAAAATTGACCAATTAGTCAGTCAATCAATCAATCAATCAATCAATCAATCAATCTAAGGGTGTGTTTGATTGGTAATTTCAAACCTACCAAATTCTGAAAACAGCAGACTTCGCAAAGACGGAAATATATTTTCTAATCAAACACAAAAATCTTAAAAACAGCAGGTTTTGGATTCACCATTGCGATTCGCTAATGAAAACGAGGATCTCTCCAAAGTCTACCAAACCATCTGCCTTTTGGAGCAGAACGTTCAGAAGGCCTTCCAAACCTACCAAACCTACCGTTACGAGAATTTCGGAGTCAATCAAACACAAATTCCGAGTCTACCAAGTCTACCGTTTTCAGAATTGGTACCAATCAAACACACCCGAAAAATGAAAGGTAGAGAAACTTAAGAATGCAAATTTTAAGAAAGAACTATTTAAAATTTTCAGTTTCGCCAGCTGCCCTCCCTATAACATTGACAACTAAAGTTGAAACTAAACATTAACGTTGCACACTCAAATTTCAGGGTTCTAAAATCAAGCATCAGACGAGAAAATATAGTACCAATCAACCACTACCTTTATTTATGCAATCGAAAACAGCTAAAGGGTTGGAAAATAATCCGTGAAGCATAGGTGGTATGCAAACATCCAATGTCAAATATTTTGCTCCAAAAAGTGAAATTTGTCAAAACTAATAAGATGGATGTATTTATGATACAATTCAATCTTCATCAAGCTTTGCTAACATAGAATACAGAAAGAAAGTTAGAGCCATGATTTACAGAATATCTCGTTCTTCTTAGAACTGATAGACAATAACTCCTCCGCACGCATTTCACTTACCAAGACTATATATGGGAATAACAGATAAATTCAACATATGAAGTAAATTTCATAAATTTCATAAATTTCGACTCTGTTTGGGGTATCTTTGACGTAAATATAGCTAGTTGAAAATCAGCTTAGACAATGAGCCGCCTTACACAAACATTGATACACCTGGGGCCCCACATAAACAAAACGTATCAACATACCAGCTCTTTGTTAAAGATGATTGTCCTCATTAAGATAAGGCAAATTAGAACAGATAAGGGAATTCATATTTACAATGGCTAATAATTTGTCTGAAATCGATACCACTGTTAACAAGCAAGATAATTGTAAGGGCACGTGGACAGTACGATGACAGCCGCTCAATGTTGTTTCCTTTTGTTTTTATCCGGCATGTACAGGGTACCAATTACTGAGGATCGAGATAGAGCATATAGCCTATTGTTTGGGGGGAAAATTCAGTAACAACTACCATGACCTGATTAGGGCCTCTTGTAAGGGACCATTGTTGGGGGCCATCCATTGTTTCCTTGATTAGAAGGGACATTACACAGCTAATTTTTGCTCTTAAAAATCTCCTTGTCGGACGGGCTACTGGTCCTCCATTTCGCAGGNCTACTAAATGTATCCGCCAAAGAAGAATCTAAGAACTGCACAAGGCTTATATCCTTACGAGAGCGGAAAGTAAGCATTGGAACGACACACCCTGATTCAGAAAGCTGTGCTCTGATTTGAAAAGAATTCGTAAAAATTGGCAATATTCTCTAGATCTGAAAGATCTTTGGTTGTAGAAAGATAAAGAGCGGATGCAAAAGAAAATGCAGTTTTTGAAAGGCTTCTTATGGTAAAAAATTTGCAGATTGCTTTGAGAAACAAAACCATAATTAAACATACTGTGGATGTTTCATGTTCGTCTCACTTTTCTAAGCAATCTTAAATTGCATATCATTGGCAACTCAAAACTACCAACATTATCCTTTGTTTCTAACATATTGAAAAAACCACCAGCAGTACTCTCTATTTTCGTATACATAGAGATTGATGTACAGATCTCAAGAAAACTAAAGAGATATCCAATGCAAATACATAGCCTCATTGCGCACATAAAATTCCTTCAGTCAGGCGTGGCGTGCCTACAAGCTAAGAATGTGCAAGATCTGAAACCAATATAAAACAAAAGACAGGGACCTAACATGTAAACACACAAAGGGTCTTTTGTTTTTGGAATGAGAGCACATGGGAAGGGGTTGGACTAGGGACGGGCACCTAACACCAAACAAGCGTGCCATCTGAGTATACAAACGATTACTAGCCCACCTGTGGTTTCAAGGAGCTGAAATAAAGTGGTGTGATTTGTAGAAATTTCAGAAGGTGCTTTGACATACCTCTTTTGCTCTAAAATATGAATCCTCTTTTTCGGTGTACTCTAACTGCATATATGTGCAAAATTCATCCTGCAAATCAAATTGAGCAATTTAAAAATTGACCAATTAGTCAGTCAGTAAGTCAATCAATCAATCTAAGGGTGTGTTTGATTGGTAATTTCAAACCTACCAAATTCTGAAAACAGCAGACTTCGCAGAGACGGAAATATATTTTCTAATCAAACACAAAAATCTTAAAAACAGCAGGTTTTGGATTCACCATTGCGATTCGCTAATGAAAACGAGGATCTCTCCAAAGTCTACCAAACCTTCTGCCTTTTGGAGCAGAACGTTCAGAAGGCCTTCCAAACCTACCGTTACGAGAATTTCGGAGTCAATCAAACACAAATTCCGAGTCTACCAAGTCTACCGTTTTCAGAATTGGTACCAATCAAACACACCCGAAAAATGAAAGGCAGAGAAACTTAAGAATGCAAATTTTAAGAAAGAACTATTTAAAATTGTCAGTTTCGCCAGCTGCCCTCCCTATAACATTGACAACTAAAGTTGAAACTAAACATTAACGTTGCACACTCAAATTTCAGGGTTCTAAAATCAAGCATCAGACGAGAAAATATAGTACCAATCAACCACTACCTTTATTTATGCAATCGAAAACAGCTAAAGGGTTGGAAAATAATCCGTGAAGCATAGGTGGTATGCAAACATCCAATGTCAAATATTTTGCTCCAAAAAGTGAAATTTGTCAAAACTAATAAGATGGATGTATTTATGATACAATTCAATCTTCATCAAGCTTTGCTAACATAGAATACAGAAAGAAAGTTAGAGNCCCTTAATTTATGCAATCGAAAACAGCTAAAGGGTTGGAAAATAATCCGTGAAGCATAGGTGGTATGCAAACATCCAATGTCAAATATTTTGCTCCAAAAAGTGAAATTTGTCAAAACTAATAAGATGGATGTATTTATGATACAATTCAATCTTCATCAAGCTTTGCTAACATAGAATACAGAAAGAAAGTTAGAGCCATGATTTACAGAATATCTCGTTCTTCTTAGAACTGATAGACAATAACTCCTCCGCACGCATTTCACTTACCAAGACTATATATGGGAATAACAGATAAATTCAACATATGAAGTAAATTTCATAAATTTCATAAATTTCGACTCTGTTTGGGGTATCTTTGACGTAAATATAGCTAGTTGAAAATCAGCTTAGACAATGAGCCGCCTTACACAAACATTGATACACCTGGGGCCCCACATAAACAAAACGTATCAACATACCAGCTCTTTGTTAAAGATGATTGTCCTCATTAAGATAAGGCAAATTAGAACAGATAAGGGAATTCATATTTACAAAGGCTAATAATTTGTCTGAAATCGATACCACTGTTAACAAGCAAGATAATTGTAAGGGCACGTGGACAGTACGATGACAGCCGCTCAATGTTGTTTCCTTTTGTTTTTATCCGGCATGTACAGGGTACCAATTACTGAGGATCGAGATAGAGCATATAGCCTATTGTTTGGGGGGAAAATTCAGTAACAACTACCATGACCTGATTAGGGCCTCTTGTAAGGGACCATTGTTGGGGGCCATCCATTGTTTCCTTGATTAGAAGGGACATTACACAGCTAATTTTTGCTCTTAAAAATCTCCTTGTCGGACGGGCTACTGGTCCTCCATTTCGCAGGCAGACTCTTCTAAATTTGTAAATTGCTGAAATTGTTGTAAGAGCTGCAGGCAGTGGGAACAAGATAAGATATTATTTTTCCCGCTGCTGCAGCTCATGTTATATTCAGATCTGTGTTCTTTTTAGTTTTATGGTCATGTAAAAAAAAGAACGGACACAAGACCTATTGTTTGAAACAACGGGCTGGGGGGTCATTGCCCACCCACCTAGTTATTAAGTTAAAAAGGCCCTGGACCTAATCAAGTAAGACTTTTGGCTCAAATTTGACTATGTGTATCAACGATCTCGAAAATTTCCAATTTGTTCTTTCCTGAAAAAAGGCTAGAATCGCCATGCTTTAGAGCAAAGGCAAATCATTGCATATCTACCAATGAACTAGCAACAACAACCTGCATGGTATTTGGGAACAAACAACGCAACTCATGGTACCATTTACTTGAGAGGAAAGCAGCGCGCTGAAAATAAAAAAACTCAAATTTAAGTTCAATGCTCATTCGACTGAAGAATTTTGAGTTTTTAAAATATCTTGAAAGTTTTTAGCAGTATCATTTTTTCAACAGTATTTGACTCATTCGGCATAATGAATAAATAATGACAAAATAATGGAAACAAACCCAAGTAATATATCCATCTGAAGTTGAATCAATTTTCATAAACAAGGCAGCCATTTGATCATCTGTCTACAAAAAAGATATTTTGTTTAAAGTCTTCCTCAAATATTCCATATATGTTTTATCAAAATTCGGCATTAGCTTGTGCAAGATGTTTTTAATCTAGAGAACATGACCGATATGATATTTACGGGGTATCCAAGTCAAACCCAAGGCCTATTTTTAGTTGGGTCTATGCATAATTCTTGCGTCTGTAAATTTTCTTGAGTCTGTGGCTACTTAGGCTCTTCAATTTTGGGTTTGCAGGTAGATTAATTAGCGTTTTCCTAAAGAATGTCTTAATATTATGGGACTGTGTAAATTCAAATATCTGGCGTGGGTCTACGTGCATTTTTTTCTGGGTCTACGTGTCTTGTGTCTGACTTGGACACACCGTATATTTGCTGCTGGCAGCTAGATAAATTTACTTTGCTCAAAGTCAGTTAAATAATCTAATGGTCCATATGCCAGTCGTCTATGATTCAGCTCAAGAACTTTCAAGCTAAAGTTTCTCGGTTCTGCAGTTATAGAAGACTGTTTGAAGTTAAAGATCACGTAGAGATTAACATTAGTGGAACGATGCTGATTGGTTATCTCCAGAACCAATCTGAGTGGCTACCTCCAGGTCCATGGGGCATCTAAACTACTAAATTCGATCAATATCAAGTTTCGCAAATCTTAGAGGCATCAATACACCTTTGTAGCCATAAAATGTCGAAATTAAATAGAGTTCGTTTTATGACTTTCTGCAATTGAAATCATTTCACCAACTGTTTTAGTCTATGAAAAGACATGAGTGCGCATTTATGATCATATATGTTGTTTGATGGAATGATGCGATACCGGGTCAGCCAAAACACAATCCCCTTTTGAAAGACCACTGCTCCCTGGATATCAAGGCAATAATATCGGCAAGCATATTAGGGGACATGTTCAAATAAATTTTAAATTTTACCTAACTGAAATCGGCCACTCCGATCTGAAATTTTGAGGGATGTTCTCAAGAAAGCCCTTTCGAGAAACCTTCAAAAATTTTATCCTGTTAGAGGATGAAAGTTTCATCCCTGGGAGCATACCAACACCAACATTATTCCGGACGATTTCATCCTCCCAAGCTAAAACGTGTCGAGGTCATTGCTATAAAGTAGAACTATTAGGAAAATCTGGTAGTGATTTTAGGTCTGTTTTGAAGGTTTCTTGAACGGGCTTTCTCGAGAAAATTCCTCATAATTTCAGAACGGAGTCGCCGATTTCAGTCAAGTAAATTTAAAATCGATTTGAATATGTCCACCATTAAATAATATGTTTGCCAACATTTTTGTCTTGATATCCAGGGAGCAATGGCCTTTAAAGCGGGATGGTTCTTTTTTTGCCCCACCCGGCACATGGTAGCGATGCTACGCGCCCCATTAAAAGTACACTTACTTGAGAACGAAAACACGCGAAACCTACAATCTGCAACCGAAAAAATTCCTCAAATACCAAAACATGAGGTTGTGTTAGGTAATGGAACCATTCGGTAAATATTTGCGTCTGAAACTAGCCACAGCAAATTATAATATCAAATACGACTAAAAGAAACAGATAAATAAATTGTACATTCATTTGAAATAAACTAATCACATAACAAACCAAAGTTTTTCGCATGGTTAATGAAAAGGCGGGAAGATCACATGGTTCCNCACCCGGCGCATGGTAGCGATGCTACGCGCCCCATTAAAAGTACACTTACTTGAGAACGAAAACACGCGAAACCTACAATCTGCAACCGAAAAAATTCCTCAAATACCAAAACATGAGGTTGTGTTAGGTAATGGAACCATTCGGTAAATATTTGCGTCTGAAACTAGCCACAGCAAATTATAATATCAAATACGACTAAAAGAAACAGATAAATAAATTGTACATTCATTTGAAATAAACTAATCACATAACAAACCAAAGTTTTTCGCATGGTTAATGAAAAGGCGGGAAGATCACATGGTTCCGTTACTTAAAGCAATTTCCAATTTGGTCATTGTGTTCCGGAAGTCGGGAAACGGGTCTGACGGTCAAGTTTAAGAAAATGGTTTTTAAGCAAGCTATGCACATGGCGAAGAAGGTAAAACGCTGTTAGTTTTCCTTAATGAAATCAGCTTTAATTAATACTTTTATGGGCCAAAATTACGTTTAATTCTAATTAGTCACTTTAACGGATGAGGAGCGGCCAAATGGTGGTAACAAAAATGCAATTATTACCAAAAGAATTTCGCCGCTGCTATAGCTAGTCAGATTAATGACTGCGAAGAGAAGGACCGAATGAAGGGGAAATTACAACTCAAGTCTGAGACAGGGTTTCTGCAAGGGACCGATTATTAAAGCACAATAAGCGTAGTAAATTAGATAAATGGTTAGGATTGATGTGGACTTGCTCCAAGTCTCTCTCTCTCGAAAAACAAACGGGAGGGAAAAGGGAGGGGCAGACTTGGAGCAAGTCCAGGATTGATGCAGCGAGTTGTGAAGACAAAATGCAGTGACTAACAAATGATTGTTTGGCACTCAAGGAAATGGACATCTAAAGCAAGCTACAGTTTCAGGAAATTCTAATCCTGGAAGCAGTTGAACAAAAACTAGAAAATGCGAGCGTCACCTAGAGACTATCTCAACCAATAATCAAAATTGTACACTTTGAAACCGACTCAGTGAATGATTTAGCGTCCTTGTTATATGTGGATTTTCAATGTTTGAGTTTTTAAAATTAATTATGCTACAAAGTAAACTTTGAGTTAATGAGACACGGAATGCAATGTGAAAGCGATTTTTTGCACACTAGATNAAAACTAGAAAATGCGAGCGTCACCTAGGGACTATCTCAACCAATAATCAAAATTGTACACTTTGAAACCGACTCAGTGAACGATTTAGCGTCCTTGTTATATGTGGATTTTCAATGTTTGAGTTTTTAAAATTAATTATGCTACAAAGTAAACTTTGAGTTAATGAGACACGGAATGCAATGTGAAAGCGATTTTTTGCACACTAGATGCAACACCTTTTCACAAACAAAAATAAGTGAGGGAAGATGAACGAGATAATAACATGGAAAGAGACGCAATACTTCAGTGGAGGTTCACTACATCAGACATAATGAGTGGGCCAAAAAAGTATCCACTTTTGACAGGCCAAAACTGCAGTGGCGGAGCCACCGGGGGGAATGGGGGGGCAAGTCCCCCTTACTTTTTTCCGAGGTCACTCTTCCAAATCATCTAAATCCGTTGAGAAAGTGTCTGAGGAGGGGCTAGGCAATTATCTTCAGAATTTGATAGACAAATAAGGGCGTTTCCCGACGGTAGAAAGGGCGTTTCCTGAGTATGAAAAGGAAGTGGCCCCTCCAGTTTTTTTAGGCTGGCGCCGCCGCCACTGCAAAATTGTACATTACATTGATTTTGAAGATATTTATGATACAATGTTTAATCACAATCCTAAAAGATACCTACTTTGCCGACAAGTGTTCATTATTGGTAAAAAGATACTAAATTGGGACAAGCTTTGAACAACCACTCACGCATCAGATCATGATTTATTCATTTTTAATTTCCCAATTCTTTGGAAGAGATTCATTTCATGAAGGAACATACATAAATTATCAAAGGAAACACAAAATTATAAACATATAACTGACTATCTATATAGACTGATCGTCGTACAGTATAATGTAAGAATTTGCTTTATTCTTCAACTTCCAAACAATGTGTTCTTAGAAACAATGAGCAACTAGAATTGTAGCCTGCGTGCAGACTATACTTTTTTCCACTGCGAAGGAGTGCCAAAGAAGATCCTCGTTGGCACTCCTTCGCAGTGGAAAAGTATAGTCTGCACGCAGGCTACCAGAATTGTGAGTCCAAGAGAAATAATAGAGTCATGGGACAATATTGAAAAAATAAGAAACTCAAGGGTGGCCATTGACGTGTTTAAATCATTGCATAAACTGCTACCCGAAGACTTAAATGGCTATTTCAAAAGGTATCAGCACGAAATAAACACTAGAGGCAATGGTTCTTGTCTAGTTTTACCGAAAATGCGCACCGAAACCGGAAAAAAATCATCTGCCTTCCAGGGGGCTCGCATTTTCAACAGACTTGAAAAGGCAACCCGCGATGAAATATCCATCTTACGATTCAAAAAGAAACTAATACTTGCGAAGTCTGTAAAGATTTCTACGAACAACGCATTTGACTCTATCGAATTTTTATCCTTAACTATTTTATTCTTATTATACTTCAACATTTAACCTCAACGATTGTTATTAGGTAGGATTACAGGTCCTTGAGTGATAGCAGATAGTTTATACTTCTGAACAAGTCAACCTGTTTAAAGACTAGTGATTATTATTATTATTCTTAAATTTGTTATTGTACTGTCAACCCCTGTCAACATCCACCTTAAGAAAATCTGATCGATGTTTTGCGATTAATTTAGGTTGTTTCGAGATTAGAAATTTTGAAGAAGTTGCTTACAGCGACATAGTGAACGAAGAATCGAAAACAAATCACCAAGTATAATCTGGGATCTTCACTAAAGATTAAATCACAAGTCTTCAAAATCGGCCCAGTGTAAGATTTATCGTGACCAGTCGAAAGTGGATACTTTTTTGGCGCACCTGATACTTCTTTCCAATGATGGTTACTGGTAACGCTGTCCATCTCAAAGAGATTACGTAAAAAGCATGTAGCACGCCCTTCGGAAATAAAATCCATGGCTTCTAAAACATGACTTCATAAAAAAACGGTAAAATCAGAATTTCAAAGAAGAAACAAAATTCGATAATTTCTTATCGAAACAATCTCGATAAGGGCTACTTTTTTAGATGACACAAAATTTGTTTTATAATAACCCTGTTTCATTAATTGTATTAAACCTACCTAAGTTTATCCATAAGTTTTCTCTGTAAATAATAATCGTGTATTGGACTAAAATTTGTGCAGACAAAGATATCCTTAGGCCCAAAAAGTATTTTCTTACACAGAACCACTAAGAAGTGTCCGACAATCAGTCAATATAGACAGTCAGTTATATGTTTACAGTTTTGTGTTCATTTGATAATGTATGTATGTTCCTTCNACATGTGCCGTGTTTTTTAAATCCAAATAGAAACGAATGCATTTGTTTTGAGCGGATTGGATTTTTTTGGACAGCCTCTTATTCAACATCGGGTACCATGAGGTGCATGCATAATCAAAATGGGGTCGGATAAGAGCATTTAAAAGCAACCTGCGAAGGGAGTTATCCAGGAAGTTTTGTTTTCTATACAGAAATTTCAGCTTGCCATTTATTTTCCCAAGCATTTTAGTTGCCATTGATTCCCCAGAGAGATTTTCATCCAGAAAACATCCAAGGTATGTGACCATTGAGTATATCCATATCCATCTTACGATTCAAAAAGAAACTAAAACTTGCGAAGTCTGCATAGATTTCTACGAACAACGCATTTGACTCTATCGAATTTATCCTTAACTATTTTTATTCATATTTTACTGTAACATTTAACCTCAACGATTGTTATTAGGTAGGATTACATGTCCTTGAGTGATAGCAGATAGTGTATATTTCTGAACAAGTCAACCTGTTTAAATATTAGTGATTATTATTATTATTCTTAAATTTGTTATTGTACTGTCAACCCCTGTCAACATCAACCTTAAGAAAATCTGATCGATGTTTTGCGATTAATTTAGGTTGTTTCGAGATTAGAAATTTTGAAGAAGTTGCTTACAGCGACATAGTGAACGAAGAATCGAAAACAAATCATCAAGTATAATCTGGGATCTTCACTAAAGATTAAATCACAAGTCTTCAAAATCGGCCCAGTGTAAGATTTATCGTGACCAGTCGAAAGTGGATACTTTTTTGGCGCACCTGATACTTCTTTCCAATGATGGTTACTGGTAACGCTGTCCATATCAAAGAGATTACGTAAAAAGCATGTAGCACGCCCTTCGGAAATAAAATCCATGGCTTCTAAAACATGACTTCATAAAAAAAAACGGTAAAATCAGAATTTCAAAGAAGAAACAAAATTCGATAATTTCTTATCGAAACAATCTCGATAAGGGCTACTTTTTTAGATGACACAAAATTTGTTTTATAATAACCCTGTTTCATTAATTGTATTAAACCTACC
Organism: Aurelia aurita; assembly: GCA_004194415.1. NCBI lineage: Eukaryota > Metazoa > Cnidaria > Scyphozoa > Semaeostomeae > Ulmaridae > Aurelia > Aurelia aurita. The sequence goes on from REGM01000036.1 coordinate 588,594, forward strand.
TAAGTTTATCCATAAGTTTTCTCTGTAAATAATAATCGTGTATTGGACTAAAATTTGTGCAGACAAAGATATCCTTTGGCCCAAAAAGTATTTTCTTACACAGAACCACTAAGAACATGTTGTTTGGAAGTTGAAGAATAAAGCCAGTTCTTGCATTATACTGTCCGACAATCAGTCAATATAGACAGTCAGTTATATGTTTACAGTTTTGTGTTTCCTTTGATAATGTATGTATGTTNATAAGGGCTACTTTTTTAGATGACACAAAATTTGTTTTATAATAACCCTGTTTCATTAATTGTATTAAACCTACCTAAGTTTATCCATAAGTTTTCTCTGTAAATAATAATCGTGTATTGGACTAAAATTTGTGCAGACAAAGATATCCTTTGGCCCAAAAAGTATTTTCTTACACAGAACCACTAAGAACATGTTGTTTGGAAGTTGAAGAATAAAGCCAGTTCTTGCATTATACTGTCCGACAATCAGTCAATATAGACAGTCAGTTATATGTTTACAGTTTTGTGTTTCCTTTGATAATGTATGTATGTTCCTTCATGATATATAGTATGTCAATAATATACACTATCCTCGAAGCTAACACCCAAAATTCTCCTTAGAAAGTGAAACTTACTGCTCCCTTGAGACCAAGATAGTCACGAAATACTGCTTTGAATTCATTCAGATCAAGTGTTCCACTTGCATCACCACCAGCTGCCTGAAAAACGATATGAGAATTGTATAGAAAGAAAACATTTACTAGGTTATGGATTGAAAGAACTACAGTACATGGTTTACTTGCTCATTACAACTGGATAATGATTGGTCGCTTAATAATATCTTTAAACAGACCAGTTTGCTTCAGTATTGGAGGATAGTTGCATACTAAACGTTCGACAATTGGTCATCAAACAAGTGTCATAATCATTTTGGTACAAAGCATATTTTCAAGTTTCTAGAGCCATTTTTTTCTAGAAAACATTCACCATTACTGAAAAGCTCAGGTTAGGCCTACTTTGAAAGCTAGCTTCACAGAAGCAATTACTGTATGGTTGTCAGGAAGATTTTTACAATCTAATCTTAACAACCTGCCTTTTAGATAATTAACAGAGCAAGCAGAGCCAGGTACTAAAGCCTACTCCATTATACCTGCTATGAAGAGTTACAGTAGTTCAATGACAGTACTGATGAATTACAGTACTGATGATGATGAAAATCGTAACATTTAAAATGTTAGTAAATTTTTGAATTCATTTCATTGTGTATTTATTGTATGCAGCAAATCTAGTCAAAGAAAGCATGTGATGGCATGCTTGCAAAAACTGAATTATAGTTCTATCAGATAAAATGTTACTCATATGTTTATCATTCTAATTGAATTATTTTTCCAAAAATTCCCAAATCTTCTCAAATAGCATTCTTTTTTCCTGTCTACTTCATTCTTTAGAAAATGGATCAATGTTTTCCAATCAATGTAGACTATTACGAGACGAAGAATTTTCAGGAAATTCATTATAACTCACATATATAATATTTTAGAATCTTGAACAAAGTTTGATACTCAACCTTCAAAATAGAGCCAATCTATGAACAAGGTCCGAATCGTTCTCTCTCTCTATACTACGTCTATTACATGAAATAACACTATGCAAACAATTAAAGCATGCATGCACATAAAGAATATCCTGCCAGTCTTACGTCAAATGCATTTTTCATTCTGTGCAGATGTTCCAGTGTTATCTTTTCTTCTATCTGAAAGATTTATATAATTGAAAAAGACGCTTAATCATTACATAAAAATGTCTTGAATATCGGTGCATCAGTCCTTAGGAAACCAGCACCATCAATTTTTAAAATGAATAGCATTGCATTGTAGTAAGCTATTCATCATTAAATAAACAAGAGGTTTGTTTAGCTATTCATACCAGATGTGAAAATCAACTTACAATATTGAATGGGTTAGGATGCAAACTACACATGCCCAGTGCCAGAAAGAAAATTAGTTCAGCTTGTTAGACAACTTCAAAAGAAACTTGAAAATTATCTTGACCGAGACAAACTTGCTGCAGGTACTTTAATTTCACAAAGAAGTGCTTAAATTGTATCATTTTGAAAACCATGCTATCATTATCCTAATATTGATTTTAGAATAACTCTGCATGGAGTGCAATACAAAATTTGAATCCGGGCTTTGTGGTTGCCAACTTCATTTGGCTTCTGTAGAGATTATTTTAGTGAAAATCCATTTCAAAGCAAATCATATAAGTCAAATACTAACAAATTAACAACCAAAATCTGTGAATCTGTGGTATTATTGTCTTATAGTGTGGTTTTACATAAAATTTTGATGATCGCACAGCAAGAGTAGGTCCCTTCTTCCATCTTCACTTTGAAAATAAATGTCTGCAATGGTCTGCAGTAATGTGCATTCTTTGACTAGCATTTCAATCTAGGTTTTGCTAATTGAAAGAGCATGCAAAAAACTTTTAGAAAGTTGACACTCGGCTTAAGCCCATAATTCTGATGACATTCATAATTGATGACACAGGTTTTATTGTAAATCAAATCAGGAAAATTATATATACAGTAAATTACAGACTGGCACAGTCAGAGGTGCAGCCAGCAATGGAGAGGCAAGAGGGTCTGGGGCATAGCTCTTGGAAAGATTCTTAGGACCACACCCTTCAAACTCTTGGAAAACGTAGTTAATGACCTTTTAGCTAACTCTATATTAGACTTTTGCTCAGATTATTTAGTGTAGATCATTCGATTACTTGACAAGCACACCTAATCTGCCTCACACCTCCTAAGATATGAATTTTATTGCATTTTTGTGCAAATCTTGAGGGTCATGTTTTGGAAAGGTGGGGGGCCCAGATCCCATTCCCCATAGTGGCCCTGCCACTGGCACAGATGATAGTTATTGGTTCTACTAGGGCTTCGAGAAACACGGTGAAGTAGGCCTTGAAACACCATCCTAGCGCTCATTAAAAATATTCCGTGCCTGCAGCCAGATGGGTTAGAAAATATGCTTGTACAAAAGCACATGGGGAAAAGTATAAAGTGCCTGCAACTAATTCTGACAAGAATTTTTAAGAAATATTCAAGAATTTTTAAGAATTTTCAAGAATTTCTCATATTTTGAAACAAGAATTCCTAAGGTATAAAAATCTTTCTCAAGAATTCTTAAAACGTTTAGGCAGGAAAACAGTGTTAATTTCTGTGTATATGTACTTTAAGTAATGACAATTTGTGCCTGTAAACCCTCTGCACTATTCTCCCCACTGCACCACAACAACAACTTCAAAGGTTTCATTAAGTTTTCTCAAAGTCTCCTAGTATACATTGGTGGGGTATCTCCTTGCGTTTCCCTCAGGAAATACGGAGTGCTAAAGTACAAGAATATTACGAGAACATGAAATTACATTTCAACTCCCTCAAGAGCTAGAACTTAAACTGTTGAGGGATCTGAAATGACCCTGTGTATTGTTATGTGTGAGGAGATTCTTTACAAGTTGATTTGATTGATTTAGGCCTTTCTTATAGCATTTTGCAACCAACAATTCTTTTCATAAAGTCAAGAACAAATTATTTTACTGCTCAAACAAATACAAGAAAAATTGCAAAAACATTTTATCTTTTGGCTATCAGACTGAATTTGATCCATTCCACCAATCCATCCAGTACTGTAGTTACCACAAAAATTTTAAACTGAAACGCTTGAACTTTTTTTACAGCACACAGTACAGTATTTAACAGACTACCAAAATCCCTTGATTACCCATTTCACTCCTTCACTGTAGACCCACTTGAAAAGAAACTTGATCTTTATATATACCTTCATGGTTCCAGCTTTTGCGCCAGCAGTCATCGGCCTTCTGGACCTTTGTGAGGTTCCCAGAAATGCTGAAATATTTTCACTTGGACCAATGGTTGCCCGCCTTGTGCCATTATGTTTGAGATCATTTTTGTCAACACCTCCATGCACCTGTCTCCCCTTGATTTTATTCACAGTTGTACTTGCACCAGCCCTACTTGTTCCAGGGGGCCGTTGTGACGTCAGATACGTAGGCTCCAAGCCAGGTAAAGCTTCCTTCACATTCACACCAAGTGAGGTGTTGGGCCTAAGATCGTCCAAAATGTGACTCACTTCATAACTCTGAATAATCCCAGAAGCTGTAGAAGGTCGAACAGTTTTACCTTTAGGTTTTGGCATGCTTGTCACTTCAGCGTTCATGATGGAAAACGATGATGAATTTCTTTCTTGATTGCGCACACACAGGCTGCAGGCGCAGACTGATCAAAGCGGGCCTAAAAAAGCAAAAATTCTCGTTCGTCTTCTTCTCGTACCAATTTAGGCTAGCTGAACACGTATCCTGCCATGAAAACACATCTTCTGGTGTACTTTGCGACTGATGAAAACAGTTATCACTGCTTGGCGAAAGCTTGGCGTAGGGTTGCCTTTCTGCCGCAGCCAACGGATTTAATTTGCGGTGTGATTAATAATTGTTTTCTTGGCGGCCATTTCTGTTTCCATGAAGCATGTAGAATGTTGTTGGAGATTGGGAACCAACGGCTTCTTAGTTGCCATATAAGGTGGCACAGCAGCTGGGATTGTTGCTATAGAGATAAAGAAAGCGGGAAATTTGAAAATCATTTTTGAATATTCCCTGTTTTGAATCTATGGTGCAAAAATTAGCAAATTGACACCCTGATGAGGTCTGAGCATTAAACGCAGTCTGAGAAATATAGTCATTTATGCAAAGGATCCATTTTAGAAAGAAATGTATTGTATTGGTACAACTTTCTACTTACGATTACAAAGGAATTGTGTCAAATTTAGCAGCTCTTTAGGGGCACTTAGTGATTCACTCGAAAAAGGTATTTCGTTGTTTTCATCACAGCCACCTTGTACCCCCGTTAGCTCTCATCTCCTAAGCTTCTGTCGATCTTTGAGAAAGGAGTACAGGCAATGTTACGCTACATTTGTTGCTCTCTCCTATGCAGGACGGAAATGCATCGCTTCCTTGCTCAAAAATCGTCCAGATCGTTTTCAATTCAAAGAAAGCTCGTTCTAGCTACTTTCCCAAAAGCTTTCTGAAAGTATGTCTCTAGGTAGGGTTATATTTAGTCTTAGTACTCGAAGACCGGAATTTTCCAGCATGTCCTTGTTTTGTCACGGAGCCTAAAATTTAGCAATTCAGTTAAGCAAAGGTGCAAATGGTCGATTTAGTCCAAGAAGTCCGAATTTTTCGTATAGACACAGGGCTAATACGGAAAGTGAAAATTGAAAAAATTTGGTCTGAGATATATGAATAGTTATCATTTTCAACCTGTCCTTTGTTATTATATGCAGGCAAATCTTGGCATGGAACCATGTAGACTTGCTTCTAAGTATTAAAACTTGGATCTGGTACTCTGAGTAGCTTTTGACCCACCAAACACTTCTAACACGTGAATAGAGGAGGTTCGTAAGCCCAGCAAGCTAGATGACATATAGAATAGGTTTCAAATGTTTCAGTGACCTTACAGACGAACTGACGACTTACAATTTTTCTTGCGGAACGCACTTGTCTAAATCGACACCTAATTTTCGAAAATATGGACATATGAAAATATGACATGGCAGATTTGCTACTTTATTAACAACTGTGGATTGTGTTTAATGCTCATTCCCAGGCGATAAGGACCTGTTTGAAACTTATCCATGGCGCATGGCTGTGCTTTGAGTGCGGTTTCAAGAATCTAGCGCCGCATTAGCTTTAAGCTCGGGTAATAGGACCCTGTTTTGTTCTGGAGTTGAATCGAGACTACACGTTCACAAGATGCCAGGATAGTTTGCCAACGGCGCAAAATTTGTGTCTTCTGTTCACGTGAGAAAACATGAAAAACTGTGCCGGCATAATTTTACAACGATACAATATGAAACGGGACTAAAACCGGCACAATTTGAAAACTCGAAAAAGATGAACGCAAAATTTGTTGACGCTTTCAAATCGAGACGGATTGATTGTTTAGGCCTAGATAATCCTAGAGGAATATCTTTGGCGTCCAATTCAGGTCTCGCTTTTGGGTGGATTAGAAATAGTTTTGTTACATCACATGTTCTATCTACCCTTTTCAAATTCTGCCGTTATCCTGTAAACGTAGTCTATATTTCGAAGGAATGGTAAAAGATCGACGATTAACTATAGCAGGGGGAGGTGCCATTTAATTTCTAAATTTGTGCTGCTGATTAATACAGTAAAAACCCGCACACAAGAACCTATGTTTTTGAAATCAGCCTGTTTGGGTTCTTATTTGTGTGGGGGTATTGCAAAATCAGGGTGCAGGTTCTTAACATGGGGTATAGGTTCTTAGATATAAAAAATAGATATCAAGAAGTGTAAATGTTGTGCTACATCTGTATGACTAATGCACAATATAACTACAGTATATGGAGCATTAAGACTCATTATCTATACCTGTGCGCAAATTGGAATATACTTTCACTACATTGATCAAACTCATGGCCGATTTTGCTTTTCTTTATTTTTTGTGTAAACCAAAATCTTTTAATAAGAACCTGAACAGAAAATCAGGGTGAAAAGGTTCTTATATCTAAGGTTAGAAATTCCAAATTTCAGGCTGTAGGCTCTTAATAAATGAAGGTTCTTATGTGCGGGTTTTTACTGTATCACACATTGTTCCAAATAGGCATAGATTTGATGAAAGGTTCCTTGACTGCAGTAATCTTGTCCTTATTCACTCAAACTATCCTTAGTGAATTGATGTTGTTCTTGTAGGACGTATTTCCAAGCAGGGCAGCAAACCAATGGCTTTTTAGCGAGTCAAGATCAAACTTACGTGATTGGTTCTGCCGTATGTACTGTACAGTGATTGGCTATTTTTAAATGCGCTGTCTGTCATTCTATATGGTGGCAGGGCAAATGACCCTATGACCTCTATGTACTAATTCTCTTGACTCAGATCTGCTAAAACAGGATTTAGAACTCTCGGAAGTACGTAACTAGTATCAGAAAAAACATCAATGCATGCAGCTTGCAAAGATTTAGTTAAAGAAACGTTGTTTAACAAGCTTTACACCATGAAATACCGCTTAACTTAGGAATAAGTTAGGATTATCCAACAGTTTGCTGCGAGGAGAGAAAGCGCAATTTAATCCGGCCTAAATTATTGTTTATCTGTGTATGTTTGTTTGTTTTTCGTCGTGGTAGCTAAGTTAAACTGGATTTCAAGATTAACTTTGAATCTACAAGGCAATGCTTCAGAAATATTTTCATTTGAAAACTGGAGTTCAAAGTAAGCGCTCCTGCAAGAAATTGAATATTTCATATCAAACGTCATTTCTATGTTTTGAGCTCAGGCATAGGGGAAATGGTATAAAGCTTTGAAATGATTTTGGAATTAAATAAATGGTTTTAAAGACCCATTGCTAACCATGATCCTTTGCGCGCCGACTAAAAAGCAAAGAAGCACAACTCAGGCCAGAAACAACTTTCATATCATGCATATATCATACGAAAGTCTACTTTGGGGCCACAAAGAACCATCATGGTTCATGGTTAGCTGTGGGTCTTTAACATGAAGGCTTGCTCAAGACAAACATATACAACATATAACATATACAAGCTTGCTCAAAGACAACGATTAAGATTGTGCTACAACGGGCCTAAATAATGATTCATTGGATTCTTGAAAGGGTAATTTAAACATTGATATATCTTTCACCAATATCATTGATAACACAATAGAAACATTACGAATCATAAATAAATCAACTATAAATAAACCAGAGCCGCTATTGAAAGGAACTTCATATGTTAGGAAAAGCTAATTTTAAATATCTTTTCCCAATCATTTCATAGGTTTTGCAAAAAGACATNCGCCCTCTAATTGCTCAGTAAGTGGGAGTTAAATGCTATTTTTTGCTAGCAACTTTGCCAACTGCAACTCCAGTTCAGTGTTTGCATCGCGAAGGGGATTCCCTCTCGCAGCGTATCCGCCATCTTCCAGAAAAGTAGCGCGCCGTCCCAGACCTCTGTGAAAAGGTCTATATCATTGATAACACAATAGAAACATTACGAATCATAAATAAATCAACTATAAATAAACCAGAGCCGCTATTGAAAGGAACTTCATATGTTAGGAAAAGCTAATTTTAAATATCTTTTCCCAATCCTTTCATAGGTTTTGCAAAAAGACATTGATGGCATAGGCCTACGGATCAGCATTCTTCGGGAACAGTCACAAATGTATGAAGAGGAAATTGGTTCTGTAAAATTTTACACAGTTTTAGGTTCAAATTTCTATCTTCAGGAAATGCACAAACTTGCACAAACTGGCGTAAAAATAAGGCTGAGTGTACCCTATCACTCTGTATGCTAGAAAACAGCCAGTAAATTGGTATGCAAATAGTAAGCTTGGCGGTGCTGTGCAAATTACACAAGGTTGAGTTGAACCTGTTGAGCGGAGACATAAACGGCGCGCTCGGCTTCAAAGTCGGCCGGCACCTGTCAGATGAAAATTAGCTCACTTTCTTTGCTGCCTAAGTCTTTAAAACTGTTGATTTAAACAAGCTACAAGAAAAAATTCAGTCTATGATCGAGCTTAGTCTGTTGAAAATTCAATCGCTTCTAATATTCAACAGCATATTATTTGAAAAATGTGTGCGTTTCTCTAAGACGTGGTCTTTTGACCATAAATCTCCGTCTGTCATCTTTGGGAAAATTCTCTGCGCGGATCTTTGTGTCTTAAAAGAACCGAGAAGCATTGTTTAATATGTCATTGCATACATGCATAATATATCAATTGGAGTGCGAGGCCGTGGATTGGACATTAAGACTACCGACACAGTGAGCTATCCCTAAATGTTATTACAGTCTCTATTGTTGGACAAGCAGTCATTGAGTTTGATCCATCCAGAGTGAATTTGAATTCGGCCGGGGCGCCATCATGGCAAGTGGTCGACTTAACTCGCAGTTGATATATGAAATGGATTCCTATTCACTATTCAGTTAAGCAGGTTTTATTTCAGACATGTGGAGTTTTTGTTTACATGAAGAGAGAGGGCTTAAACGTTCTTTTGCTACGGGGGTATAGCTATTGTATAGTGAAGAGCAGTAGTAGTGCCGTCGCAGGGCGAGGACGTCTGCACCACGGGGACAGTAAGTGGGATCACTATCCCTTTCCTTCACAAAGGGGGCAGTGAGGACGGGAACTGCCTTTAAGTTTTACTCGGTCAATCACCCAATCACCTATACATCTTCAGTTGTTATTCTTGGGAATACTATCAAAGCATATTAATGCGATCAAAAAAATTGCTCACATCCGGAGAGAATTTTATTTCTTGTTGACAGTTTTCGAAAAACAATTCCTAACAATCTCTAAAAATTGTTTTATTGTCATAAGATCTCGTCCACTTCTTGGAGAAGTTATTTACGATTTCAAAAATGGTTTCTTTTGTAATCAGCTTACTTATCTACAATCTGGAGATTTTGGCAACCATAGCGTAATTGACATCAAAATGCGGCTCTGGTCAATCCTCCGGATAAAGCACGCATCTGCAAATAATTCATAGCTTCTATTCAACTTGTTTTGATCGTAGTTTTGATATTTGGAATCTGAAGCAACGATAGCTGCTCTCAAGTTAAGATTGCTACAAAATTCTAAAGGACGAAGAGATGAAGTACTTAAAGACAATCGTCTCACAGCCGATTTGATCAAGAGATTGGTATGGTGTTTTGCATGGCACATGAAACAATGAACCAACTACTGGAAGGGTGTTAAAGAGAAAAAATCTTTCTATCTACATTTCTGTCTACATTGTACTGGAATTTAGACATAACCCAGCCCAGAAGAAGATTCGTCTCATCCATTCAGTATCTCGTCATCCAGGTATGTTGTATATGGACGATCTGTTCACAGGGTCGATGCCGGAGAAGCACCTGCAATCGTACGGCATAATGGATTGATCCAGTCCAGTTAGGGAAAACTAGATATATCAATCTGGAATTTGTTCAGATATGTTGTATATGGACGATCTTCTTTCTTCAGCGACCACGGAGAAATGCTGACTTTGGGCGTATTGCATTGGTACCAATTCCATTTTCGGAATACTCGTATTCGAACTTTTTTAGGAACAGATTTTCCGAATTTACAAACAGATTTTGCAAGAAAAGATAGAAATGGCAGGTTCAGAATGCCTATGAGCGTCTTGCACCCAAAGCAGAATATTTGGTACGAATTAAATGCAATTGGCATCCAAGACTTTCTTTCAGTAACCTCAAACAAATCATATAAGGTATACAAACGTGTCCATGTATGCTGTATGTGGATGATCTTCTTACAGGATCGAAATTGACAATCAATCAATTAATCAATCAAATAATCAATCATTTAAGTAGCAAATCTGCATCTCAGTACTGAGGCTATCATTTAATCATCATCATCATCATTATTATCATCATGACGTTAATTTTTTTTACATTTTACAATAAGCTCTCATACATTGGAGAAGTCAAAGTTGGCCATCTGTGTAAAAAAGATGCGACTTTTGATGGCTCTAACAAAAAAATTTACGCTTGACTGCTTTCAAATACATGTCATTAAGGTGTCATGTTTCTTCACTTATGCGTTTATCTAAACCAGGAAACGATCAAAATCGGGTTATGCCAGAAAATAAGTATTATAATATTTGTGTATAGCTTTCATGTGTTACTAATTTTCACGCTCGAGATTTCTAGATCTACTTCTGTAGTCTGTAGCACCAATGGTAGCACTGAATGATCTTTACAAAACGAGTTGAATCATTTGTGGACTATTGTTGTCTGACAATGGACGCAGCAAAGCATCACATAAGATCCAAAAGAGAAGAAATCAGCCAATCAGGGAGCCCACAAAAGTTTTTTGCATGGTCAATAGACAAGGTGCAAAGAGTAAACAAATTAATGTTGTCGGCTGAAATGATATGCACAGTTTCCAACGCCCATTGATGGAAAGCGGATCTCGCCCCACAAAAAATGCGAAGGATTTGTCGCCTTATTTGTCGGCACATGTTTGATTTTGTAGCAAATGCTCACCGACGGTGAAGTCATATTGATATGGCTTTGGTGTTTTCTCTGCAGGCCTGAGTTAGTCGCTCGTGCTTCTGGATAAATTCATAACGGATCGCTGTTTTGACTTGATATGACCTACGTGTAAAGAGTCACGCGGCACACATATTCATAAACTATCTAACTCTTGTCACATGTGGTAGGTACAAGCCCATATTACTGTACCGTAGTTCTTGGATTTCGGCTCATTTTTAGTAGGACGTTTACCCCCTGATTAACAGAACTTCAGTCATCTCTATTGCAATCAATATTCATAAGTATAACAAACACTCTAGGGGGTCGGAAAGCTTTCAGTATTTTCAGCTGAACTGTTTTTAAATGTCCTATTCATGCATTCATAGAGTATTCACTTGTCGCAGTCATTGCACGAAATAAATCAAGAGTCAATTAGTCATGTCTTTGTTCTTTGCGGCTTGTTTTTCTAGCATCTTCATAGAGAAGTCTAGGAGTTTAAACTGCCCTTTTTCAAATTTAAATCTTTCGGCTGATATCTGCACAGAAGCTTTCCTTCCATGGTTATTCCTCTAAGTTGGAATTTCATCCATGGATTAGAAAAGGAATCTTTGAAATCGGTCAATTTGATTAAAATCTGTTTCACATAGGCTGTCAGGCGAGATTTGCGATAAAGTAAAAGTACTCATGAAAAGTTCCTTTAATTTCAAAAGAACTGTTAATAGTTCCTTTAATTCGTGAGTATCTTCACCTGACATCTAAAGTGAGACAAACATAAGTTTGTACGTTCTTCCAAAAGGTACAACCTGTGTACCCATTCTGCTCTTTCACATTGCTTCTCGTATTCTGTTGCTTCAAAGAATAATATGTTGATGATGCAGTCGACTGGGAACCTGTCATGCAAACAAAAATGTTGTTGAGAAATGACGAAAACAAACTCAAATGTGTTAATTCAAAAAAGCCAGATTTCAAATTCACAAAATTTGTTATTTTTCATGCAATGAATTATAAGTGTATCATCTGATAAGAACATGGAAATAAATCAGACTGACCTTGGTTCTTATCTTTGGGTGTCTTTTTCAAAAAAATCAGTCTGTAGGTTCTTATTTTCCTATGTTCTTGTTTGCGGGGTTTTATTGTATATGATATTGTATGAGTGGAATTTTAAAATGATGATGAACTGAACTGAACCTTCCCCCCTTAAGCGGCCAAATGCCGCCAACCGATCGATCACAAGTGGATTTTTCGACGACCCCTTTAGTTTCTTACAAAAAATACGTGTACTATTTATCATATGAAGTTCAACAATATCATATGAAGTTCAACAATAAACTATTTTGGCCAACTGTAAAAACTGAGAGCTGAGCCTGAGAGGCCTGCTGACTGTCTGAAGTGCTTGGAGATATCTTTACTTCAATTAATTGTCGTATGACTATGAGTATGACAGACTTACAATGTATAATGTATTTTTTGGTAACAAAATGTGTTTAATAAAAAAAATGCCTTGCCAGACATCGAGACATGTCTATTTGTTTGAATTCTCATGGGGGGGGTACTTAACTTTCATTAGCATGGGGGTGTGCACTCCAAGAACTAATTTTTTGACCCGGCTCTAGAATTTTCCTCTTCAAATGATGCCCGGCTTTAGAAAAAACGGCGAAAAGTATACTCCAAAACGCAAAAATACACAAAATACGCCTTTTGACAACCGGCTTTAGAAAAATTGCCTTCTTTCGATACCCAGCTTTAGAAAAAAGAGGCGAAAACGATACTCGGAAAGGAGTGCACATCCCGTCAGCAAAATATACTAAGTACCCCCCCTCCGGGTTTGAATTTCACGAAAGCAAAGAATAGAAAGCTGCCGATTGCCGCAATGATTTTGTTTTTAGATTTTACTTGCATAACATTTGAACCGATGACCCAGCAAGAACAATTGTGACTTATTTTGACACATTGCCAATACCGGGACGACTGAATCTTCTGTTTTTTTTTGTTATTAAAGAAATATTGATGATGGACTGTCGAATTCAACTACAGCCAACCAATCAGCTACATACGGGGTGTCTCAAAAAATTGTTCGACGTTTGATTAAATATTAGATAATAACAATATAATGAAAGGGCTCCATTGAAAGACAATCCTTCCCTGAGATCTAAAATTAATTTTAAACACCAGAATCTTGCAAATCCGCCGGATTCTCAAGGACCTACAAGCTCTTGAAGTTCAAGTCTGCGCGAAAGCTGTAACCACAGGCGTTTCCATAGCATTTGTAGTGAATGTAGCATGGGGCTGTCGTTTGTTTTGTTTCTCGTTTATTTCAGCGCAAACCAAATGGGATTTGGAAAGGATTTTCGATAATAATATTCTCTCGAACAATAATTCAAGCATATGGATGCTTTGAGGAAATCTGTTGAGCAAAATTTGAAAAAGCAAATTTTGACAATGGCTACCACAATTAAATTACTTTTGAAATCCTATTTGGTTCACTCTGATATTAATGAGAGGTATGGTATTGAATAACCTTCCTTTTCATGGATTTTGGAGCTTTTTTGCATAACAGGTCGCTTTGGGGTCTCTGGTTTCAGCTTTCGCACAGAGGTGATCTTTAAATGCTCATAACTCAGTGAATTTTCAGCAGATTTGCAAGATTCTTGTTTCTAAAATTAATTTAAGATCTTAGGAATAATGGTATCGTAACATGGAGCCTGTTCATTTTATCTTTATTTTCAATATGTAATCAAACGTCGAACAATGTTTTTGGGACACCCTGTATACGAATGCAGAAGATGTAATATGCTCATGCGTGAGAAGACATCATTTTTAACACCCTGTTAGTGACATAAGTTCTAGGTTATACTTTTATCAATAGAACAAAGCAAGAAAATGGAATAGTTTACCAAACAAAATAATATCCGCAGAAAATTTGAAAAAATTTTAATCTATGATAAAGCAATGGAATGGCCCAGAATGTAAATTTTCATTCAATGCATTTTTACTTTACTGTGAACCAAGGTTTTGTAATCGCTTCCGAATGGAATTAACACTTTCTGATTCCATTCAAATTCGTTAGGACATCTTCAAAGGCACAGAAAAAAATCTCAAATTGAAGATAAGGTAATTTCGATGCTGCTTTCCATCGCATTTCTAAAGCATTTTAAACGCATTTTAACTTCGCTGTGAACCAAGCTTTGGTAATCGCTTCCGAATGAAAGCACAACTTGTTTATTCCATCTAAATACGTTAGGACGTCTTCAAAGGCACAGAAAAAAATCTCAAATTGAAGATAAGGTAATTTCGACTCTGCTT